>OU892292.1:4366110-4746567 GCA_917834065.1 Ceutorhynchus assimilis | reverse complement strand
AGCTCTAGAAACGCGAAATAAAAATCACATTATTACCGCCATCTATCAAACAACAGCCAAAGCTATTTTAAAAAGAAAAGAGTAATTTTTAAATGTGACGCCATCTATCAAACAATACGCAAAGTAATAATTGCAATTTTTAGTTCGGCTGTTATTTATTAGATGGCGCCACTAATAAAATTATTAAAATTGTTTAAATAATTAAGAAAAATTGTGTATTTTCAATGCAATAAGGCTCAATAAAATCCTCTATCGAATGAAACATGATTCGTATAAATCGATTAAGGCATTCCAAAGTAATGGCCGATTAATTTTCCAATTTTCCATGGCTTTTCCGACTTTTAAATGGAGAAATCAAACTTGAAATATAACAAATTTTTCTTAAAAGAGTCAATTTTCCAGAATTTTTCCTGGTGTGATTTTCTACTTAAAAATTTCGAAATTTTCCTATAATGATCTCCTCACTTTCCTTTTTCTCTTGGAAAATTTTCAAATTTTTCCCTTGACCAGTTTTCCAGAAAAAAATTAAAATGTAAGAGGATGAATTTTCCTTAATTTTGCTTAAAAAAGTCAATTTTCCAGAATTTTCCTTGGAGTGATTTTCCACTGAAAAATGTTGAAATTTCCCTATAATGATCTCCTCCCTTTCCCCTTTCTCTTGGAAAATTTTCATTTTTTCCCTTTACCAATTTTCCAGAAAAAAATTTAAATATTAGAGGATGAATTTTCCTTGATTTTGCTTAAAAAAGTCAATGTTTCGTTTTTTTTTTTTGGCCAAAAATTCAAGTCAAAATTTCCCGGATTTTCTTCGATGACGTCATAGAGGAGGTCCAGAGAAATGTTGGAACCCACTTTCCATCTCTTAGGATTATGAAAATTATAAATTTACAAAAATCAGGAAATGCACAAATAATCATACAAATTTACAAAAATCACAAAAATCATGAAAATTTCTAAAAATCATAAAAATACACAAAAAATCATAGAAATTTACAAAATTCATGAAAATTTCCAAAAATCATATTTATATTATGTATATGTTTAAAAAAATTACAAGATTACGAAAATTCGAAAAAATTATAAAAATTTAGGTAATCAGGAAAATTACAAAAATTGCGAAATTCATAAGTTTACAAAAATCACAAAAATCATGAAAATCATGAAAATTTACTAAATCTCCAAGACATGAAAATTTATAAAAATCAGGAAGTTTTTTAATAATCACGAAATTTACAAAAAATCATAGAATTTATGAAAATCACGACAATCATAAAAATTTAAAAAATTACAAAAAATCAGAAACATCCTAGAAATTATAAAAATTCATGAAAATCATAAAAATTTAGAAAATCATGGAAAAATTTTAAAAAATTCCTGAAAAAAAAAGCCGACGCGAAACGACGTTTGTCACCGCGCCGTCGCGACGCTCTCGTTTTACCACACTCGAAATATTCGACGCGTCGTTTTGAAATAGCGTCGCGACGCTTGCGTAACGCATGCGCGTTACGACGATCGTTTTTCCTACTGTAAACACTTTTAATGAATATTGGGCATCGGTTATTGGTGTAATAATTTGTGAAAAAAATTCACAAAATTTATAAAATCTACAGTTTTCAAAATTGAAAAAAATTTACAAAATTGGAAAAAGTTCATTAAATTCACAAAATTGATAAATTTACAAAATACACAAAAATCCATAAAATTTAAAAAAAAAGTCAAGATTATCAAAAGTGAAAAAAGTTCACAAAATTCAAAAAAATTGATAAAATTACAGAATTCATAAAATTAAAAAATAAATCACAAAATTTACATAATTTTGAAAAGTGGAAAAAATTCACAAAAGTGAAAAAAAAAATCAAAATTTAGAAAGTTCATAAAATCTACAAAATTGTAAGAAGTGAAAAAAAATCAAAATTATCAAAGGTGAAAAAAATTCAAAAATGATAATTTCCAAAAATCATGAAAATTCACAAAAATCATAAAAATTACCAAAACTCATGAAATGTACAAAAAATCATAGAAATTCACAAAAATCACGAAAATCATAAAAATTTACAAAAATCATGAAAATTTCCAAAAATTACGAAATGCACAAAAAATCGTAGATATTCACAAAAATCACAATAATCATGGAAATTATAAAAATTTATGATAACCATAAAAATTTAGAAAATCATAAAAAAATTATAAAAATTCCTGAAAAAAAAAACCGACGCGAAACGACGTTTGTCATAGCGCCGTCGCGACGCCCTCGTTTTTCCACGCTCGAAATATTCGACGCGTCGTTTTGAAATAGCGTCGCGACGCTTGCGCAACGCATACGCGCTACGAAAATCGTTTTTCCTACCCCAAACACTTTTAATGATTATTGGGCATCGGTTATTGGTGTAATAATAAAAAATAAAGAATAAATAAATAAAAAAAAGTTCTCTCCGGCCGGGAATCGAACCCGGGTCTCCCGCGTGACAGGCGGGGATACTGACCACTATACTACCTGTTCTGTGCTCGTAGAGAGCGGACGTGAATTGCGTGCGTGCCGAATAATTATTAATTAATCGTCATTTTATGCGGTTTGCGAGAGAATTGGTGGCTCAAAACTACCCCAAAGACTTTGTACGTAAATTTGAAAGTAAGGGATAGTGTAATCCGGAGTTGTGGAGCGAATGTGCAGGGCGAAAAGTGTGTGCCGTGGGCGTGAGTGGGCGAAAAACCGAGGAATAACATTATAAACAGAGACAAAAAACCTAGTGAGATATGAGCAGATGGACAGCTGAGGAACTTGATATTATTCGTGAGTACCTCGAACAGAAAAATGGCCTAATTACTTCCGAAGACCATATAGTCATACAAACTAAAATTCCAAGGCGATCGATACCAACAATTAAAAAAAGTGTCTAGAATTAAAGAATGCCAAGAATGCGGACAACCAAAATATAAACATCGTAAACAACATAAATAAACAGGCACCTGATAAATGGACAATAGACGAGGAAAAAAGATTGGTTAGGGAATATATTGCTCGACCTGAAAAGATTATATTACAAAAATTAAATGCAATTTTGGAAAATTTTCCAGGCCGAACTCAAAAGGCCTTGGCGACAAAATTGCGAGAAAAATATCCAGACTACTATTATCAAAGAAAAACATCAATTGAAGACGAAGATAGCGAATCCGACCAAGAAAATCCACCGAATGACGTAGACCAGACGATCCAGAATCAACAAGAAAACCCACAAGTTCCCGAAGAGCCAGGGGACAACCAGAATAATGCGATTGAACCCGAGTTAGAGGCACAAATCGATGACAATGACATGGGGATGATCGAATTAAGGGAAAAATTTGAAAAAATTCTTTCCAAAACTGGAAAAATAAAGACAAAAATTAAAAAGTTTTTTATACAGCCGCAAACTCAAGTCCATGTTGATAAAATCAACAAGATTCTGGGGGAAAAAATCCTGGAAGCTCAGCGTCGAGAACAGAGGCTCTCCCAAAGAAGATCAAACATAAAAAAATTGATTTATATAGCAGGACTACTGCTACAGGAAATGGTTGGGAAACAAATCAGCAAACCTATACCAAAATTTGTAGGAACCAGTAAAAAAATTAAAAAACTGGAAATGCATGTAAACAATGCGGAAAAAATTCTTAAAGGCGCCCCATTTAACAACAAATTGAAAAATGAAGCAGGAATAATGCGAAAACTCAAAATGGGCCCTAAACAATACATGATTACCACCAAAGATAGAATAAAGAACCTGCAAGAAAAATACCAGATCCAGAAAGAGCAAGCCGCTGCACAAAAACTGAGATTCCAATTCATGGAAAGACCTACAATGAAAATCCTGGAAAAGTCGGAAAAAAAGTCACCAGAGCTAGCCAGAGTAGAGGGTTTCTACACAAACATATACGGCCCCGAACACGACATCCAAAACACCCCAATATTGAATACCTGATTGGCGAAGCTACAAAAATTTTGCTCAAGACAGAACTTTGAAGGGCAAATAGTCACCGCCGAGCTCGAGAAAAAAATCAAACAAGCCATACAGAAGGCAGCACCATGGAAAGCACCTGGACAGGACTGCATTCCAAATTATCTTTACAAGATACTTCCAAGTGCGCAAAAATACCTCCGAGAGTTCATTATTGGTGCCTTCCAAGGCCACTACCAACTCCAAGAAGTAGATGTAAGAGCAAATGTTACACTGCTCCACAAAAAGGGTGATGAGAGCGACCCATCGAACTACCGGCCCATCGCCCTCTTAAACACAGATTACAAATTGCTAACTTCAACAATAGCAAACACTATTGGGGAAGTTGTTCCAGAATGGGCCATCCCCGAAGAACAACTGGCAAGGAGTGACACATGGGGTACGGTGCACGGTGTACTATTGGACAAGTCCATAACTCAACTAGCGAGACTCAGAAGAAAAAAGCACTACTCAGCGTGGTACGACTTCAAAAAGGCTTTTGATTCAGTGTCGCACCGGCAACTGCGAAGCCTTATAGGAAATCTCCCTCTACACAACAACATCAAAAACGTCCTCAGAGGCTCAATGAATCTCTGGTCAATCCAAGTTGTGCTGGAAAAAACAAAAACCAAGCCCATATACGTAAAAAAAGGAGTGTACCAGGGCGACTCCATAAGTCCTCTACTGTTCAAGTTACTGACAGCCAGTGTAATTGAACACATTAAAATCGACCCTACCATTAACAGGGAAACCAAAGGCAAACACCAGATTTTAGCTTACATGGACGACATAAAATGTCATGCTGGCACAAAACAAGGCCTCAAAATAATAACAAAAAAGCTAAAAGAAGCCGCTCAAGAACTCGGACTGCTGCTAAACGAGGCAAAATGTGGTGCCTTTACCAGAAACGGTAACGAGGGTATGGATGAAGAAGACGACGCGCCTTTCCTGCCAACAATCAGAGAAGGCTACCAATATCTCGGCTTGGAACAGTTGGAGAGGGACACTGCCCGAAACGTTGACTCGATAAGGGAGAAAATCATGGAAAAAACAAAAATTGTTTTTCAATCGAAATTAACAACCAAACAAAAGGTGCAACTCTTCAACTCCAGCATTGCCCCTGCAGCGAACTATGTCCTTGGAAACTTGTATCCAAACGAAAAGCGGGCCACCACACTGAAGCAATGTAGAGAAATGGATACCGAGGTGCGCAAGATCTTGGTGAACCTTGGCATTAGAGGAAAAACTACTTCAAATGCTGGTGTGTACATGAGTGTCAAAAAGGGAGGTTTAGGCCTCACATCCATTGAATTGGAAGCAGAGATCCAGTTTGTCAGAAGAGGCATTTACCTGCAAGCACATGAAAGAATGGGAGAGTGCTTACAGTCTTACAAAACCCTGGAAAAGGCTGGCTGGAGAAACCCCATCAGCGACTGTACCTTCGTTCTGGAAAAATATCAATGTCCAAACCTAGAGAACACCCCTTTAACTTATAGAAAAAACTGCCACAAACTGTCAAATCACATCAAAGAACAACACCAGACTGAGACTGAACAAAAATGGATGCAAAATATGCACTACGCAAGAGTGGTTCAGGGGGAGGGTGAAAAAATTCAGTTTCCAGCAAAAGCATCCCTTTTTATGGACAGCTGGAGACTTGCTCTCCTGGATTCTGCAGCCGAAGAACAACAACACGGCCTCGGAGCAATTCCTGGGAGAAGGAGAAAATGTAGGAAAGGTTGTCCAGTGGACGAAACAGCGTACCATGTTGTCAGCTCGTGCCCAACCAACGAGTATATCTCAAGACATGACAACGTTGTCCACTGGACGCTGAAGGCCATCATGAGCAGCTTGGGGGCTCCAGATGTTGTCCGCGAAAGCTTCCAGTTTGGAAAGGCCACATTAAATGTTGATTTTGCTTGTGGAGAGAGGGAAGTCAGGATACGGGCTGGCAATAAAGTACTGACAGAGAAAAGGTTATATCACAACAAACCTGACATAATGATTACTCTGACCAATCCCCATACTATTCTTCTGATCGAGGTGTCTGTGGCTCATATCCAGAACTATAGATTACAGGAAAAAATCAAAAGAGCTAGATACGCGATCAACTCGGCGGCCAAAGTTGACTCTGGCAACGTCGACCAAATCCAAAGGGACTTTAACCTAGTGGCGGAGTTGGAGAAGATCCACAGGTGCCCCGTTCACCTGGCAACGTTTGTGGTGGGCTGCTTCGGAGAAATTATTCAAACAGAGGAACATGCTATTCTTCTGAAAATTCTTAAAGAACATTGTGCAATGACGAATTATCAACTTCAAACGATGGTTAACAAATGCTGCTACAGTGTAGCTATGTCCACTTCGCAAATATTGCTGAGAAGACTCAAAGAATAGTGATTGTCCAAGTGCTATTAAGCTTTTTTTCCTTGTATAACTTTTCACTTATTTAAAATTTTTTTGTAAATTTTTTCTGATTGTCTTTTAACTGTGATATTTATTTTACTTAGGCTAAGTGTTTTTAAAGTGTTGAAGTTTGTCGATTTTTTGTTCATTTACTGTTTGTAGCTCTATCTTTTTGTTCCTGTATGTTTTGTAATATTATACTCCGGATTAACGCCGTTTAACGGTTACAATTTGTATTGTTTTGTAAGAATTGTTATTGTAACATATGTATGAAACAGTACTGTAAATAAAGAAATATATACTACCGAAGACTTATGAATATACGCGATTAAGATGCTCCCGCCCATTATAGCGCGGGTAAAAAAAAAATTACACTTTATTAATTATGTATTATATAAATGGCATTTTTTATATTTTATAGTATATGCATCACAAAATGCACAAAAAAACAGAAATTTATGAAAATTTCCAAAATCATGAAGATTTACAAAAATCATGAAAATTTCCTAAAATCATAAAAATTTCCAAAAATCGTAAAAATTCCAAAAACCACAAAAATTTACGAAAATCAGAAAAATTACAAAAAATACGAAAATCATAAGAATTCACAAAAATCCAAAAATCATTAAAATTTCCAAAATCATAAAAATTACAAAATTTATAAAAATTTCCAAAAATCACAAAATGCACAAAAAATCATAGAAATTTATGAAAATTAAAAATCATGAAAATTTACAAAAATCTAAAAAGGATAAAAATTTCCAAGATCATACTTACATTAAAAATCATAAAAATTTACGAAAATCACAAAAATCATATAATAAAAATTTGCAAAAATCATTAAAATTCACAAAAATTATGAAAATTTCCATCATGATTTTTGGACTTTTGTTAATTATGATTTTTAATTTTTATAAATTTCTATGATTTTTTGTGCATTTCGTGATTTTTGGAAATTTTCATAATTTTTGTGAATTTTAATGATTTTTGGAAATTTTCATAATTTTTGTGAATTTTAATGATTTTTGGAAATTTTCATGATTTTTGTGATTTTCGTAAATTTTTATGATTTTTGTAAATTTTCATGTTTTTTAATTTTCATCAATTTCTATGATTTTTTCTCCATTTTGTGATTTTTGGAAATTTTCATGAATTTAGTAATTTTCGTAAATTTTTATGATTTTGGAAATTTTAATGATTTTTGGATTTTTGTGAATTCTTATGATTTTCGTGTTTTTTGTAATTTTTCTGATTTTCTTAATTTCCATGATTATTTCGAATTTTTTGTAATTTTCTTAAATTTTTATGATTTTCGTGATATTCGTAAATTTTTATGATTTTCGTAAATATTTATAATTTTTGGAATTTTTACGATTTTTGGATATTTTCATGATTTTTTGTGAATTTTTGAGTTTTGGAAATTTTCATAATTTTTGGATTTCTGTAAATCTTAATTTATTTATGTATTTTTTTTTTTGTTTTTTACGATTTTTCTTTTTTTTTTGTGTTTTTTACGTTTTTTCATTGTTTTTATGTTTTCTACTATTTTTTTGTCACTTGATGACTTTTTTCGCAATTGTCTTTGTACTTTTTGTACATATTTGTGAATTTTTGACAAAAAAAATTTCTTACCGGTACATTTTTTACCAATTTTTTTTTTTACCGGAAAATTTTACAATTTTTTTTTTAACCCGGTTTTTTGGTAGAGAAAATTAAATTAATTTAAATTTAATTTTTTTTTAAAATTTTTTACCGGATTTTTTTTTACCGGAAAATTTCACTCATTTTTTTTTAACCGGGATTTTTGGTAAAGAAATTGAATTTTTCACTTTTTTTACCGGTAAATTTTTTAACCGAATTTTTTTTTTTACCAGGATTTTCGATAAAGATAGTCAATTTTTTAATTTTTTTACTGGTAATTTTTTTTTCAATTATCTTTTACTGGATTTTTTTTACCGGAAACTTTTTTTACCGGGATTTTTTTTTTCATAATTTTTTACCGGATTTTTTTTTACCGGGATTTTCGATAAAGAAAATTAATTTTTTACTTTTTTCACCGGTCAATTTTTTTTTTAATAATTTTTTTACGGGTTTTTTTTAGCGGAAAATTTTACTCTTTTTTTTTTAACGGGATTTTCGATAAAGAAAATTAATTTTTTACTTTTTTTACCGCTAAATTTTTTTTTAATAATTTTTTACCGGTTTTTTTTTAGCGGAAAATTTTACTCTTTTTTTTTACCGGGATTTTCGATAAAGAAAATTAATTTTTTAATTTTTTTACTGGTAAATTTTTTTTCAATAATTTTTAACCGGTTTTTTTTAGCGGAAAATTTTACCATTTTTTTCTAACGAAGTTTTTGATAAGGAAAATTAATTTTTTAATTTTTTTACCGGTAAATTTTTTAACCGAAATTTTTTATTACCAAGATTTTCCATAGCGAAAATTATTTTTTTAATTATTTTACTGGTAAATTTTTTTTTTGATCATTTTTTACCGGATTTTTTTTTACCGGATTTTTTTTTACCGAGATTTTCGATAAAGAAAATTATACATATACATATTCACTTTTTGTAAATTTTAATGATTTTTGTAAATTTTCATGATTTTTGTAAATTTTCATAATTTTTGGATTTCTGTAAATCTGAATTTATTTTTGTATTTTTTGTTTATTTTTACGTTTTTTTATTGTTTTTGTGTTTTCTACTATTTTTTTGTCATCAATTATTGTATTTTTTTCGCAATTGTCTTTCTACTTTTTGTATTTGTGAATTTTTGACAAAAAAAATTTCTTACCGGTACATTTTTTACCAATTTTTTTTTTTACCGGAAATTTTACAATTTTTTTTTAACCGTGTTTTTTGGTAAAGAAAATTAAATTAATTTAAATTTAATTTTTTTTTATCATTTTTTACCGGATTTTTTTTTACCGGAAAATTGCACTCATTTTTTTTTAACCGGGGTCTTTGGTAAAGAAAATTATATTTTTACTTTTTTTACCGGAATTTTTTTTTTACCGGGATTTTCGATAAAGAAAATTATATTTTTACTTTTTTTATCGGGAATTTTTTTTTCATCATTTTTTACCGGATTTTTTTACCGGGATTTTCGATAAAGAAAATTAATTTTTTACTTTTTTTACCGGTAAATTTTTTTTGATCATTGTTTACCGGATTTTTTTTTACCAGAAAATTTTACTCATTTTTTTTTACCGGGCTTCCGATAAAGAAAATTAATTTTTCAATTTTTTTACTGGTAAATTTTTTTTTAATAATTTTTTACCGGAATTTCTTTTACCGGGATTTTCGATAAAGAAAATTAATTTTTTACTTTTTTTAACGATAAATTTTTTTTCAATCATTTTTTACTGGATTTTTTTTTACCGGAAATTTTTTTTTTTTCAAATTTTGGTAATGAAAATGAATTATTCACCGGTAATTTTTTTTTTTTCAATCATTTTTTACCGGATTTTTTTTTAGCCGGAATTTTTTTTTTACTGGGATTTTCGATAAAGAAAATTAATAAAATCACAGAAAAATTGTAAATTTTATATTCTTAAATTCTTATGATTTTCGTGTTTTTTGTAATTTTCCTGAAAAAATTTCCATTTTTTCGAATTTTTATAATCTTTGTAATTTTCTTAAATTTTTGATATTTGTGATATTCGTAAATTTTTGTAATTTTTGTGAATTCGTACATTTTTATAATTTTTGGAATTTTTACGATTTTTGGAAATTTTCATGATTTTTCGTGAATTTTTAAGTTTTGGAAATTTTCAAGATTTTCGTAAATTTTCATGATTTTTGGAAATATTCATGATTTTTTGTAAATTTTTATGAGTTCTGGAAATTTTCATGAATTTGGTGATTTTCGTAAATTTTTATGATATTGAAAATTTTAATGATTTTTGGATTTTTGTAAATCCTTATGATTTTTTAAATTTCCATGATTTTTTCGAATTTTTATAATCTTTTGTAATTTTCTTAAATTTTTATGATTTTTGTCATTTTCGTAAATTTTTATAAATTTTGGAATTTTTAGGATTTTTGGAAATTTTCATGATTTTTTGTGAAAAAAAAAAAAAAAAATTTGGTAAAAACTAACTTGTTTAAGCAAAATTGAGGAGAATTCACCCTCTTACATTTTAATTTTTTTCTAGAAATCTGGCACTGAAACCTGTGAAATTTTTCCAGGAGAAAGAGAAAAGTGAGGAGCTCATTATAGGAAAATTTCGAAATTTTCTTTTTTTGCGATTTCTAGCTAATTTTTTCCGCAATTACATCCTCAATTTTCCGCGATTTTATCCTCTTTTTTTTACAATTTTTGATTCTTTTTTAGCGATTTTTGACTTTATTTTTGCGATTTTAGCCTCATTCTGTTGCGATTTGTGATTTTACCCTCATTTCTTCGCGATTACAAACTTACTTTCCCGCGATTTTAAACCTATTTTTCTACAAATCGTCGTTGATTTGACAAAGGGACGTATATGAGAAATTTTTCGTTTTCAGAGAATTTATGTCGCAAAACATCAAATATGCCCTCTAATTGGCGCATTATGAACTACCAGTAGTTTCTGAGTTATGCAAATTTTTCTTTAAGATGTATGTTTTGAAACAAGAAATATACATCTTCCTAAAAGGCGTATATCATATAGGTACGTTTGTAAAATTTAAGAAATTCAATATACGCCCATTAGTGAAATTAATGACGTAATGTTACCTCATTTTTCCACGATTTCTGTCTCACTCTTTCTCGCGATTCTCATTTTATTTTTTCGTGAGTTGATCCTCACTTTTCGGCGATTTATACCTCATTTTTTCGCGATTCTCATACCATTTTTTAGCAAATTTAACATCACTTTATTTACAATTTTTGATTCACTTGTTCGCGGTTTTGTTTTCACTTTTTTGTGATTTTCCCCTCACTCCTCCGCGATTCCAAACTTATTTTTCCGCTATTTGATCCTCATTTTCCCACGATTTTTTCCCTACTATCCGCGATTTTATCTTAACTTCTCCGCGAATTTAACCTCACTTTTTTTGCGATTTTTAAATATTTTTTTTTGCGATTTTTGACTAATTTTTTTGAGATTTTACCATCACTTTTCCGCGATTCTAAATCCACTTTTCCGCAAATATTACCTCATTTTCCCGCGATTCTTATCTCAATTTTTCACGAATTTACACTCACTTTTTTTAAAATTTTTGACTCATTTTTTGGGCCATTTTTGACCCACTATTTTGCAATTTTATCTTCACTTTTTTGCGATTTTTGGCTCTTTTTTTTTTCGATTTTTGACTTTCTTTTTTGCGATTTTGTCCTTATTTTTTTTGCGATTTTAGCCTCACTTTTTTGCGATTTTACCCTCACTCCTTCGCGATTATAAACTTATTTTTCCGCTATTTCATTCTCATTTTTTCGCGATTCTTACCGCATTTTCCTGCGATTTTTTCTCTACTTTCTGCGATTTTATCTTCACTTTTCCGCGAATTTAGACTCACTTTTTTTGCGATTTTTGTTTTTTTTTTTTTGCAATTTTTGACTTTTTTTTGCGATTTTATCATCACTTTTCGCGATTTTATCCTCATTTTTCTTCATTTCAAAATTACGAGAATTATGATAATTTTTGAAAAGTTACGAAAAATTATGGGAATTGTAAATATCTACGAGAAATACAAAAATTACGACGGAACATGACAGGAATTGCAGAAATAACGAAAAATGACGCGAATTACGAGAAATTATGAAAAATACAAAAATTACGGAAATTGCGAAATATTATGGAAAAAAATTACGAAGTTACTCCATAATTACATGAACTATTTAAATATTACGGAAAATTACAACAAAAATGTCGCGAATTATAAAAAAAAACAAAATAATTTTTGAAAAGTTACGAAAAATGAAAAATAACAAGACAAATTACAGGAATTACGAAAAATTTTAAAAATATACCTATGAAAAATTACGGTAATTACAAAAATACACGAGAATAACAAAAATTACGAAAAATGACGGGAATTAAGGAAATAACGAAAAATTTGCGGAAATAACAGTAATTACAAGAGAGAGTTACGAAATTACTTCAGAATTACATGAATTATTCATTCAAATATTACGCAAAATTACAAAAAAAATTACGAGAATTACGATAATTTTTAAAAAGTTATGAAAAATTACGGGAATTACGTTAAAGTACATAAAATATAAAAAATTATAAGAAATGCAAACATTTACGAGAATTACGGAACATGACGAGAATCACGGAATAACAAAAAATTCCGGGAATTACAAAAATTATGGGATTTGCCAAATATTACGCAAAAGAATTACGAAGTTACTCCAAAATTACGTCAATTATTTAAATATTACTAATTTTTGAAAAGTTGCGAAAACTAACAAGACAAATTGCGAGAATTACGAAAAATAATGGGAATTATAAAAATTTACGAAACTTGGTAAAATGACGGAAATGACGAAAAATTACGGGAATTATGAGAATTTATAAAAATTACGAGAATTAAGGAAAATACGAAAAACTACAAAAATTACGGGTATTACGAAATATTACGGGAAAGAACTACAAAATTACATGAATTACGGTAATTCCCAAAATAACGGAAATCGCGAGTTTTTGAAATTACGAAAATTACAATACCTCAAAGAGAACTAGAAAATTCCGAATTTTATTGGAAATTAGGAAAGTTGAAAATTGAAAATACAAATAATTACTGGAATTACGGAAACATCACGATGGGAAAAGCGCGAAAAATTGCGGGAATAACGAAAATTACCAAGTTTTCCAAAAATTGAAAAAAATAAGGGGGAATTAGAAAATAACAAGAATTATCTGAGAAATGACAGGAATTTAAAAAAATTTGAAAATCCCCCAAAAAAAAATAAGGAAATTACCAACTTTCGAAAATTTCAAAAACTTAGGGGGAATTATAAAACTAACGCAATTTTTTTGAGAAATTACGGAAATTGAAAAAATTACGAAAATAATGGGAATTACGAAAATTTCGAGTTTTTCGAAAATTGTAAAAACTAAGGGGGTATTATGAAAAAACGAGAATTATCTGAGAAATGACAGGAATTTGAAAATTTTCGAAAATTTAAGGAACTACAGGAATTATAAAAATTGAAAGAAATAAGAAAAAATCACTGGAATTAAAAAAATTGTGACAATTTTCAAAAAATTACGAAAATAACAAGAATTACAAAAAGTTACGGGATTCACGAATTTTTCGAAAATTACAAAAACTAAGGGGGAATTATGAAATTAACGAGAATTTTTTGAGAAATGACGGGAATTTGAAAATTTTCGAAAATTTAAGGAACTACAGGAATTATAAAAATTGAAAGAAATAAGAAAAAATCACTGGAATTGCGAAAAAATTTCGATAATTTTTGGAAAGTTACGGAATTTACGAACAAGTTACGGGAATTACGAAAATTACGAGTTTTCCGAAAATTGCAATAACAAAGGAAGAATTATAGAAATAGGGAGAATTATCTGAGAAATTACGGAAATAATGAAAATTCACAAAAAAAAAATTCGAAAATAACGGGAATTGTGAATTTTTGAAAATAACAAAAACTTAGGGGAAATTATAAAATAAGCATGTAACTGAATATTTTGAGAAATTACGGAAATTAAAAAATTACAAAAAACTGAAAAACAACAAAAATTATTCAAAAATTACGGGAATTGCAGAAAAATTACGATGAATTTTGGAAAGTTACGGAAAATTAAGGAAATTACGAAAAAGTTATGGGAATTACGAAAATTACGAGTTTTGCGAAAATTGCAAAAACTAAGGAAAAATTATAAAAATAACGAAATTTATTTGAGAAATAACGGCCTTTAATAATTTTTTCTCGCAATTTCAACAAATTTTTCCGTGAATTTTGCTTCACTTTTCCATTATTCTTGCCTCATTTTTCAATAAGTATAACCTCACTTTTCTGTGATTTTCGCCTTACATTTCCGCAATTTCAACCTAATTTTCCCATAATCTTTACTTTTGTTTTTCGAATTTATAACCTCATTTTTTTTTCGTTTATAACCTTACTTTTTCGCCATTTTTACTCAACTTTTCCGCAATTCCAACATTTCCAACCTGATTTTTTCGTAATGTTTACTTCTATTTTTCGTAATTCCAACGTCATTTTCCAGAGATTTTGACACTCACTTTTTCGCAATTTTTGAAAAGTTAAGAAAATTACGGGAAATTACTGGAATTATAGAAATAAAGAGAATTACGAAAATTACAAAAATTATAGGAATTACAAAAATCACGAATTTTTGAAATTATGAAAATTACAAAACAAAAAATTAGAAGAATTAAAAATAGTTACAAAAAATTACGGGAATTACGAAAAAATTATGATTTTTGAAATTATGGGAAAATTACGAAAAAGTTACGGGAGAATAACGAAAATTATGAGTTTTTCGAAAATACAAAAACTAAGGGAAAATTGAGTTTTTTAAGCAAAACTCATTTTCTTACATTTTATTTTTTTTTCTAAAAAACTGGCAAAAGGATAATTGTTTAAATTTCCCAGAAAAAAGAGGAAAGTGAGAATCTCATTAAAGCAAAATTTCAAAATTTTCCAGTGAAAAATTACTCCAGGAAAAATTCTGGAAAATTGACTTATTTAAGCAAAATTAAGGAAAATTCATTTTAATTTTTTTCTAAAAAACTAGAAAAGGGAAAATTTTGAAAATTTTATAGGAGAAAGAGGAAAGTGAGAAGCTCATTAGAGGAAAATTTCAAAATTTTCCAGTGAAAAATCACTCTAGGAGAAATTTATTTATATATTTTCAGATAAGTTAAAAAATGTATTACAAAACAATAATTCCGAAGGTGCTTCATGAATTAATCTATGACATAACTTTTCTCTAAGTTATGACGTCATCGATGACGTAAGTAAAAACCTGCGTGCCGTGCAACGAACTATATGTTAGTTCGAAATTTTAGACATAAAAAAAATCTATTTTTTTTTAAAAATGGCAAATGATGACGTAAATATAAACCCTTGTGAAACTAACTTTTTTTTACGCGTCTCATTTCGTCAGCACCCCTCAAATTTGGAGCCTAGTTGCGCTTATGGTTTGGACGCTCTCTGATTAAGAACGTCCCCTCACTTGTTCTTATGTGCGGTTTGGTATTAGGTCCCTGACTTTTGGTTGTGACGTGAAAATTTTATGTACTGCTTGATTTTAGGTTCCCTGATTTTTGGTTGGAAATTTTTGAGTATACGTCCCCTTGCTTAACTTAGTAAAGAGATGCCGTATCTGTCGAATCGACGTCCCTTTACTTTGGGAGAATTCTTGTAGTGGACTTGGGTTTTCGTGCCTTTACTTTTGATAAATAGCTTCTCGAGTGTGTGTGCCCTCACTTTTTTCAGAGTCTTTAGGTGCCCTTACTTGTTTTTATAGTGGCAATTTATGAAATTTCAGGAATTTATTGGCAAAAATTCCTGAATTTGTTTTTGGCCGAAACGGCTCAAATTTATATGGGGCGAAAGCCCCGCAGAAATATTGGGTATTTGAAATTTAGACAAAAAGACGTAGTTTTTCTATTCCCAGTTTTCATTATTTGTCTATTTTTCTGTTTGAAAAAAGACAAAAATTCAAGAGACAAAAAAATTCAAACTTATAGACTTACCACAAAGTTTCCAGTAGGATCAGCTTCGCAACACCAAATCCAAGACTTCTGCTGCTCCCCAATAATACCCAACTTGATACCATCTTTAGTATACAACTTGCAGCATTTATTGAGACCACTAATCAAAATGTAATCGCCCAATTTCGGGAAATATTTAACTCGTAAGGCGTCGTAGCCCAACGTACGTTCTTTGCCCACCAATTTGCCGCCCAAATTGTAAAAGGCCAAATTTTTGTTCCAATCCGTGACACATAATTGGTCATTTGGGCTCCAAGCGATCGCCCAAATCGCCGCTGGGCGTTCGATTTTAGTTTTTTCCTCGCCCAACTTGTTACGCAAGGAAACTGTTCCATTATTAAGAGCTAGAGCTAAATATTGCCCGTCATTGGTCCAACAACAAGCATTGATTCGCGCATTAGTCTTATGACGTTGCACGGCTTTTTGGTCGCCGCTCCAAAAAGCGAAATCGGTCAAGGCGCAGCTGACCAATTGGTGCGATAAAGGATTGAAAGCTGCGCACTGAACGGAATCGTTGTGGCTGTATTTGAGCAGGCCTTCGAGTTTGCTGCTCCAAACGATGACGGTTTTGTCGGCGCCGCCGCTGGCGAATTTTTCGCCGTTTTTGGCGTACGTCACTGTATGGACTTTGTCTTTGTGGCCTTTGAGGAGTTGGATTAGGGAGCCGTCGCTCGGTTCGTAGACGAGGACGTGGGCGCCGCCCGCTACGATTAGTTGGGTGCCGTCCGGGTTGAAGCAGAGATCGTAGATGCTTGAAAATAAATCGCTGGTTAATGTTACAGTCAGTGGCGGCTCGTGACTATTTCAAGTGAAGAGGCTAATTACAGTATAGGATTTCATAAAGAAATTCCATTAAGATTTCAATTTCAAAATTCCATATTTTGTTTTTTTAACTTTACTAAAATTCCTCAAAATTTTACCACTGGAATTCCACAAAATTTTCATAAAATTCTTTGTAATTTCTTAAAAATGTCTCGGAATTCACTAAAATTTTATGAGAATATCCACGTTCATAACCGAAAATTTCTCGTCCAAGGAATTTTCAAAATTAATTTATTTTCATAAAAAAATTTCGGAATTTCACTGAAATTCTCTTTTAATAGCCAGGAATTTCTGGGAATATTAATGAAGTTTCAAGTAATTTCTTAAAAATTCATCGAAATATATTGAAATTTCATGTTATTACGTGGAAATTTTTCGGAATATCACCGAAATTCCATGTTTTTAGCTGGAATTCTAAAATTTTAATAGATTTTTTGGGAATTTTAAAGGAAATATTTTTCAGAAATGTCAATGATAACCTATAAATCGAGATTTGATAAAAACATATGGTAACGCTGCTCATGATACAACAAACGTCAAAAAATTGAAATATCAAAATAGGCCTTGGTTTTTTTTGACAGTCGATATAAAATGGCGTCTTTTTGTTTCAAAGATTACGATCCGAAGAGCCAAAGTATTAAAATCAGTTGACAATAAACGGGTTCGTATAATTCCGGCCCTTCGGGCTCGTATATCCTCGAACCTTTGGGCTCATGATTAAAATAACTCCGGCCTGTCGGGTTCGTATAACTCCGGTTCTTCGGGTTCGCATGATTCCGGCCCTTCGGACTCGTATAACCTCGGCCCTTTGAGCTCGTAATTGAGATAACCTCAGCCTTCCAGAATCGAGATTCGAAAAAAAAAAACATATGGCAACACTGCTTATAATACAACAAACGTCAAAAAATTGGCCCTGTCTATATGTCCATGTGGTTTTTTTTTAATTTTGACAACTGTCAATGTCAAAAATGTTTACCTTTTCTTTTTTTCAAAAAACAAATGTCAGAAAACGATCCCCAGGCTCCGAAAACCCTAAAATAAGAAGTTTCATCGATATATGTCAAAAACCAGCCGCCTGGCAACGCCGAACGTCTTTTTTGACATATGTTAAAAAAAAAAAAATGATATATCCGTATTCGCCGTAGGCTAAATCTATATGCCCATTAAAATTTTGACAGCTGTCAATCTCAAAAAAAAAAATCTTTTGTTTTTTCCAAAAAACAAAGGTCGTCAAAATCTCGTACTTTAAATCGGTTTTTGCGACCAGAAAAGTCCTGAAAAAGCAGACAAATTCAAAGAAAAACCTCTAAAAATAACATTCCAGAGCCTACTTAATGAAATTTGAGTTTTTGTCACTTACCCCATTAGAAAACTGGGAATTTTTAGCATAAAATGTAGGAAATTCAAAGCCTCGTATTCCAAATCAGTTTTCTTGACTGAAAAAGGCTTGGAAAAGCGGAAAATTCGAGGAAAAACTGGATAGAAATGTAAATACGTCAATTAAAAATTGCTGACTGTCAAAACTGGCAAATGACATTTATTACAAAACCTATTTGAAGTTGGTACAAACGGTGCTGCCACATCAAAACTTTCAAAAAAACCATTTTAAATGGGATTTTGTTATTTATGTCATTTTAAAACTGGACATTTTTGCTAGAAAATGAAGAAAACTCAAAGCCTCGTATGTTAAATCGCCTTTTTCCATTGAAAAGCCCCGGAAAAGTGGAAAATTCGAGAAAAAGCTGGCAAAAAATCACAAGGCGTCACTTCAAAATGGCCAACTAAAAGCAACGTTGCCACATCTCATTTCGGAAAACAAAAATAACATTAAATGACTACGTTTATTTCACACCATTAATCCGGCTTAATTGTGGATTGACTTGAATATCGGATTAAAAATTGTGATATAAACACCGCCTAAGCAAATGTTAAGCCAGCTTAAAATTTTAAGTCAATCCTGCAAAGATGTAGGATTGGATTAAATTTTTAAATCCACTATTCCGATATAAACGCCTTAATCCGGATTAGTAGCGTTGTTTGTTGCCAACTTCATTATTTTCAACTGTCAACATTATTTTGAGGTTAGGTATATGTTTGTTTTGTTTATAAATTTGGCATTTATTTCCTGTATTAAATTTTTCCAAAGAATCATATTCGAAAATAAAAATAAACAGGAAAACAATTATTTTACTCTCCATTTCCGAACCCTCAAAAACCAAGCTTACCGCCAATAACCAGCTGAGACTTTGACAGTTTGACAGCTGCTGTTTGTTATTCTCTGAAGCTACGCGCATTGGTCGCGCACGCGCACATAACTGGCTTAAATACGGATTAAATAATAAATCTATTCCAATTTTTCGGATCGATATAAACACTTGGGGATTAGCCTAAATTTTAATCCTTATTTAAGTCAATCCACAATTAAGCCGAATTAATCGTCTGAAATAAACGTAGTCATTTTAAAAGGATTTTTTGTTTAAAGTTCAATTTAATAATTAATTAATAATGATTATAATAATTAAAATTCCCGAAATAAATTATAGCTAACTCGTTTTTAGTTTAATTTCAATGAAAATGACATTACAAGGTTTCCTTATTGATTATAGTGAGTAAGACAAAGACAACGATAAAGTAGTATATGTTTGCAAAAACCACCGTTTTCTGAAAAAAGTAAAAATCTTAAGAAAACCAACATTCCAAAGCCAATTTGATAAAACTAAAGTTTTTGAATATTCCCGACTCTTTGATCGGACGCTAAAAATCGCATTTTAAATACTCCCGGTTTTTGATTGGCTCCAAATTATTCGCTGACCAATAGAATTATAGACTGAGTCCCGTGATTAAAATAACTCTAGCCCTTCGGGCTCGCGTATAACTCTGGCCCTTAGGGTTCGTGTATAACTCCGGCCCTTCGGGCCGGGTTCGCATATAACTCCGGCCCTTCGGGCCGGGTTCGCGTATAACTCCGGCCCTTTGGGCCGGGTTTACGTTTTACTCCGTCCCTTCGGGCCGGGTTCGCGTATAACTCCGGCCCTTCGAACTCGTGTATAACTCCGGCCCTTCGGGCCGGGTTCGCGTATAACTCCGGCCCTTCGAACTCGTGTATAACTCCGGCCCTTCGGGCCGGATTCGCGTATAACTCCGGCCCATTTTAAATGGGTTTTCCATGGTCCAGCTAGAACCCGAAAAATGAAAATAGAGATAAAATAATTTAACCATAACATATGTCTAGAAATGGCAATTTTTTTTTTGTTAGCAAAATGACACAAATTTGACATCAAATTGTCAAAATAATAACATTTGACAGATTTTATTTAATTCGGTCTTTTCGCTATAAAATTCAAATGTGACAGCTGTCGAACATTGTCTAATTCGAGGAAATGACATTAGTTTCGAAACTTTATAGACTTTAAAATGGTCTTCTGTCAAAATAATGACATTTAGACAAACTATAAAAATCGTTTATGACAGCTGTCAAAAAAAATGTCAATTTTTTTCTATCAAAATAACTTTAAATAATTACGTTGTAGAACCAAATCGAACATTTTGAACTATGACAGCTGTCAAAAAATGTCAAGATGACATTTGACAAATGTCAATTTTTTTTTATCCAAATGACACAAATTTGACATTAAATTGTCAAAAAGTCACAAGGTTACAAGGCCATCGGATATGTTATTGTCAAACTTAACTTTGATAGCTGTCAAAAACGAAAAACGACGATTTTATTTTCACAAAAGTGACCTATAGACATTATATCTGTCAAAATACTACTATTTGACAGGTATCAATTTTTCTGATAAGCTCATTTGACATCGTACTGTCAAATTTAATTATAACAGATGTCTGAAAATGCCAATTTTTTTTTTATCGAAATGACACAAATTTGGCATTAAATTGTCAAATTAATAACATTTGACAAATTTCAATTTTTTTATCAGATCATCGAATATTTTATCGTTAAACTTAACTTTGACAGCTGTCAAAATTGAATTTGTTCAGTTAATTTAAAAAAAAAAATTAACACCTGTCAAAATATCATATGATTCTGACAATGAAATGTCATTATTGATTATTGATATTTTTGTTTGACAGCTATCAAAATTCGAACATGTTAAGCGAGTTTGTAAAAAAATTGACACCTGTCAAAATTTTATTTGATTTTAACAATACGATGTCAATTATTAAACTCGTAGATAAAATCTTTGTTGATTGAAATTAATTTGTTGATTCAAAAGTTGTCAAAATTTACTCTTTCAAAAAATCTATTAAAATGTTATGATTTTGACAATATGATGTCAATTATTACAATCGTAGATAAAATCTTTGTTGATTAAAATTTAAAAAAAATTGACAGCTGTCAAAATTTACTATTTTTAAAAATTTACAACTGTCAAAATGTCATAATTTTGACAATACGATGTCAATTATTAAAGTCGTAGATAAAATCTTTGTTGATTGAAATGGATTTTTTTTGACAGCTGTCAAAAATTACTATTTTAAAAATTGACACCTATCAAAATGTCATGATTTTGACAATGCGATGTCAATTATTAAAGTCGTAGATAAAATCTTTGTCGATTGAAATGGATTTTTTTTGACAGCTGTCAAAAATTACTATTTTAAAAATTTACACCTATCAAAATGTCACGATTTTGACAATGCGATGTCAATTATTAATGTCGTAGATAAAATCTTTGTTGATTGAAATGGATTTTTTTTGACAGCTGTCAAAATTTACTATTTTAAAAATTGACACCTGTCAAAATGTCATGATTTTGACAATACGATGTCAATTATTATTAAATTCATAGATAAAATCTTTGTTGATTGAAATTTAAATTTTTTTTACAGCAGTCAAAATTTACTTTTTTTTTTAAATTGACACCTGTCAAAATGTCATGATTTTGACAATACGATGTCAATTAATAAAGTCATAGATAAAATTTTTGTTGATTGAAATTTAAATTTTTTTACAGCTGTCAAAATTTACTTTATTTTAAAAATTGACCCCTGTCAAAATGTCATAATTTTGACAATACGATGTCAATTGTTAAAGTCGTAGATGAAATCTTTGTCGATAGAAATTGAAATTTTTTCGCCAGCTGTCAAAATTTACTTTTTTAAAAAATGGACACCTGTCAAAATTTCATGATTTTGACAATATGATGTCAATTATGAAAGTAGTAGATAAAATCTTTGTTAATTGAAATTCAAAAAATTTGACAGCTGTGAAAATTTACTTTTAAAAAAAATTAACACCTGTCAAAACGTCATGATTTCGACAATTTGATGCTAAAATCTTTATTGATTGGAATTATTTTAAAAAATGACAGCTGTCAAAATTTACTTTTTAGAAAATTGACACCTGTCAAAATGTCATAATTTTGACAATATGATGTCAATCATTATAGTCATAGATAAAATCTTTGTTGATTGAAATTCAATTTTTTTTGACAGCTGTCAAAATTTACTTTTTTAAAAATTGAAACCTGTCAAAATGTCATAATTTTGACAATACGATGTCAATTGTTGAAGTCGTAGATGAAATCTTTGTCGATAAATATTGAAATTTTTTCGCCAGCTGTCAAAATTTACTTTTTTAAAAAATGGACACCTGTCAAAATTTCATGATTTTGACAATATGATGTCAAGTATTAAAGTCGTAAATAAAATCTTTGTTGAAGAAAATTGATTTTTTTTGACAGCTATCAAAATTTACCTTTCAAAAAAATTGACACCTTTCAAAATGTCATAATTTCGACATATGATGTCAATTATTAGAGTCGTAGATAAAATCTTTGTTGATTGAAATTCAAAAAAAATTGACAGCTGTTTAAATTTATTTTTTAAAAATTTGACACATGTCAGAATGTCATGATTTTGATAATATGATATCAATTATGAAAGTCGTAGATAAAATCTTTGTTAATTGAAATACAAAAAATTTGACAGCTGTGAAAATTTAATTTTAAAAAAAATTAACACCTGTCAAAACGTCATGATTTCGACAATTTGATTCTAAAATCTTTATTGATTGGAATTATTTTTTAAAAAATGACAGCTGTCAAAATTTACTTTCTAGAAAATTGACACCTGTCAAAATGTCATAGTTTTGACAATATGATGTCACTTATTATAGTCATAGATAAAATATTTGTTGATTGAAATTCAAATTTTTTTGACAGCTGTCAAAATTTACTTTTTTTAAAAATTGAAAGCTGTCAAAATGTCATAATTTTGACAATACGGTGTCAATTATTAAAGTCGTAGATGAAATCTTTGTCGATAAATATTGAAATTTTTTCGCCAGCTGTCAAAATTTACTTTTTTAAAAAATGGACACCTGTCAAAATTTCATGATTTTGACAATATGATGTCAAGTATTAAAGTCGTAAATAAAATCTTTGTTGAAGAAAATTGATTTTTTTTGACAGCTATCAAAATTTACCTTTCAAAAAAATTGACACCTTTCAAAATGTCATAATTTCGACATATGATGTCAATTATTAGAGTCGTAGATAAAATCTTTGTTGATTGAAATTCAAAAAAAATTGACAGCTGTTTAAATTTATTTTTTTAAAATTTGACACATGTCAGAATGTCATGATTTTGATAATATGATGTCAATTATGAAAGTCGTAGATAAAATTTTTGTTAATTGAAATACAAAAAATTTGACAGCTGTGAAAATTTAATTTTAAAAAAAATTAACACCTGTCAAAACGTCATGATTTCGACAATTTGATTCTAAAATCTTTATTGATTGGAATTATTTTTTAAAAAATGACAGCTGTCAAAATTTACTTTCTAGAAAATTGACACCTGTCAAAATGTCATAGTTTTGACAATATGATGTCACTTATTATAGTCATAGATAAAATATTTGTTGATTGAAATTTAAAAAAATTAACAGTGGTCAAAATTTACTATTTTAAAAATTGACACCTGTCAAAATGTCATGATTTTGACAATACGATGTCAATTATTAAAGTCATAGATAAAATCTTTGTTGATTGAAATTCATTTTTTTTTGACAGCTGTCAAAATTTACTTTTTTAAAACTTGAAACCTGTTAAAATGTCATAATTTTGACAATACGATGTCTATTGTTGAAATCGTAGATGAAATCTTTGTCGATAAATATTGAAATTTTTTCGCCAGCTGTCAAAATTTACTTTTTTAAAAAATGGACACCTGTCAAAATTTCATGATTTTGACAATACGATTTCAATTATTAAAGTCATAGATAAAATCTTTGTTGATTGAAATTTAAATTTTTTTACAACTGTCAAAATTCTTTTTTTTAAAAATTGACACCTGTCAAAATGTCATAATTTTGACAATACGATGTCAATTATTAAAATCGTAAATGAAATCTTTGTCGATAGAAATTGAAATTTTTTCGCCAGCTGTCAAAATTTACTTTTTTAAAAAATGGACAACTGTCAAAATTTCATGATTTTGACAATATGATGTCAAATATTAAAGTCGTAAATAAAATCTTTGTTGAAGAAAATTGATTTTTTTTACAGCTGTCAAAATTTACCTTTAAAAAAATTGACACCTTTCAAAATGTCATAATTTCGACAATATGATGTCAATTATTAGAGTCGTAGATAAAATCTTTGTTGATTGAAATTCAAAAAAAATTGACAGCTGTTTAAATTTATTTTTTAAAAATTTGACACCTGTCAGAATGTCATGATTTTGACAATATGATGTCAATTATGAAAGTCGTAGATAAAATCTTTGTTAATTGAAATTCAAAAAATTTGACAGCTGTGAAAATTTACTTTTAAAAAAATTTAACACTTGTCAAAACGTCATGATTTCGACAATCTGCTGCTAAAATCTTTATTGATTGGAATTATTTAAAAAAAAAAAATGACAGCTGTCAAAATTTACTTTTTAGAAAATTGACACCTGTCAAAATGTCATAATTTTGACAATACGATGTCAATGATTATAGTCATAGATAAAATCTTTGTTGATTGAAATTTAAAAAAATTTAACAGCTGTCAAAATTTACTTTTTAAAAAATTGACACCTGTCAAAATGTCATGATTTTGACAATACGATGTCAATTAATAAAGTCATAGATAAAATCTTTGTTGATTGAAATTGAAAAAAAATTAACAGCTGTCAAAATTTACTATTTTAAAAATTGACACCTGTCAAAATGTCATGATTTTGACAATACTATGTCAATTATTAAGGTCATAGATAAAATCTTTGTTAATTGAAATTTAATTTTTTTGACAGCTGTTAAAATTTATTTTTTAAAAATTTGACACCTGTCAGAATACATGATTTTGACAATATGATGTCAATTATGAAAATCGTAGATAAAATCTTTGTTAATTGGAATTCAAAAAATTTGACAGCTGTGAAAATTCAATTTTAAAAAAAATTAACACCTGTCAAAACGTCATGATTTCGACAATTTGATGCTAAAATCTTTATTGATTGGAATTATTTTAAAAAAAATGACAGCTGTCAAAATTTACTTTTTAGAAAATTGACACCTGTCAAAATGTCATAATTTTGACAATGTGATGTCAATTATTATAACCATAGATAAAATCTTTGTTGATTGAAATTTAAAAAAAATTAACAGCTGTCAAAATTTACTATTTTAAAAATTGACACCTGTCAGAATGTCATGATTTTGACAATATGATATCAATTATGAAAGTCGTAGATAAAATCTTTGTTAATTGAAATTCAAAAAATTTGACAGTTGTGAAAATTTACTTTTAAAAAAAATTAACACCTGTCAAATCGTCATGATTTTGACAATTTGATGCTAAAATCTTTATTGATTGGAATTATTTTTAAAAAATCACAGCTGTCAAAATTTACTTTTTAGAAAATTGACACCTGTCAAAATGTTATCATTTTGACAATATGTCAATTATTATAGTCATAGATAAAATCTTTGTTGATTGAAATTTAAATTTTTTTTACAGCTGTCAAAATTTACTTTTTTTTTAAATTGACACCTGTCAAAATGTCATAATTTTGACAATACGATGTCAATTATTAAAGTCATAGATAAAATCTTTGTTGATTGAAATTCAAATTTTTTTGACAGCTGTCAAAATTTACTTTTTTTTAAAAATTGAAACCTGTCAAAATGTCATAATTTTGACAATACGATGTCAATTATTAAAGTCGTAGATGAAATCTTTGTCGATAAAAATTGAAATTTTTTCGCCAGCTGTCAAAATTTACATTTTTAAAAAATGGACACCTGTCAAAATTTCATGATTTTGACAATATGATGTCAAGTATTAAAGTCGTAAATAAAGTCTTTGTTGAAGAAAATTGATTTTTTTTGACAGCTATCAAAATTTATCTTTAAAAAAATTGACACCTTTCAAAATGTCATAATTTCGACAATATGATGTCAATTATTAGAGTCATAGATAAAATCTGTGTTGATTGAAATTTTAAAAAATTTAACAGCTCTCAAAATTTACTATTTTAAAAATTGACACCTGTCAAAATGTCATGATTTTGACAATACTATGTCAATTATTAAGGTCATAGATAAAATCTTTGTTAATTGAAATTTAATTTTTTTGACAGCTGTCAAAATTTACTTTTTTTTTAAATTAAAACCTGTCAAAATGTCATAATTTTGACAATACGATGTCAATTATTAAAGTCGTAGATGAAATCTTTGTCGATAGAAATTGAATTTTTTTCGCCAGCTGTCAAAATTTATTTTTTTAAAAAATGGACACCTTTCAAAATGTCATAATTTCGACAATATGATGTCAATTATTAGAGTCGTAGATAACATCTTTGTTGATTAAAATTTAAAAAAAAATGACAGCTGTTTAAATTTATTTTTTAAAAATTTGACATCTGTCAGAATGTCATGATTTTGACAATATGATATCAATTATTAAGGTCGTAGATAAAATCTTTATTAATTGAAATTCAAAAAAATTTGACAGCTGTGAAAATATACTTTAAAAAAAAATTAACACCTGTCAAAACGTCATGATTTCGAAAATATGATGTCAATTATTACAGTCGTAGCTGAAACTTTATTGATTGGAATTATTTTAAAAAAATTATTGAAGTCGTAGAAAAAATCTTTTTTAATTGAAATTATTTAAAAAAAATGACAGCTGTCAAAATTTATTATTTTAAAAAATTGACCTGTCAAAATGTCATTATGTTGAAAATACGATATTAATTATTTAAGTCGTAAATAAAATCTTTGTTGATTAAAATTGTAATTTTTCTATCAGCTGT
The DNA here is from genome assembly GCA_917834065.1 of Ceutorhynchus assimilis. Taxonomy (NCBI): domain Eukaryota; kingdom Metazoa; phylum Arthropoda; class Insecta; order Coleoptera; family Curculionidae; genus Ceutorhynchus; species Ceutorhynchus assimilis. The sequence goes on along the minus strand of OU892292.1, from coordinate 4,719,412 downwards.
CAAAATTTACTTTTTTTTTTAAAAAATTGACACTTGTCAAAAGATTTTAACAATACGATGTCAATTAAAGTCGTAGATAAAATCTTTGTTGATTGAAATTGTTTTTTTTTTGACAGCTGTCAAAATTTACTTTTAAAAAAGTGACACCTGTCAAAATGTCATTATTTTATACGATGTCAATTATTTAAGTTGTAAATAAAATTTTTGTTGATTAAAATTGGATGGAGAGCTGTCAATTTTTATTTTATTTTTTTAAATTGATACCAATATGATGTTTATTATTAAAGTTGTAAATAAAATCTTTGCTGATTGAAATTGAAAATGTTTTGACAGCTGTCAAAATTTATTATTTTAAAAAATTAACACCTGTCAAAATGTCAGGATTTTGAAAATATGACGTCAATTATTGAAGTTGTAAATAAAATCTTTGTTGATTGAAATTGAATTTTTTTTTGACAGCTGTCAAAATTTACTTTAAAAAAAATATGACACCTGTCAAAATGTCATATGATTTTGATAATAAGTGTCAATTTCAATCTTCAAATCAACAGATCTCAAAATTCGAATTTGTTCAATGAATTTTTCTAAAGAATTGACATCTGTCAGATAATGTAATGTTTTTGATAATGAGATGTCAAATATTGGGGTGGAAAATGAAATTTTGTTGGTGATATTTTGCAAATTAAATTAGAAGAATAACTTGAAAAAATTTGATAGAAAAAAATTGACACCTGTTTAATGTCAGAATTTTTGACAATGAGATGTCAATTATTGGGGTCGTAAATAAAATTACGTGGTTGTTATTTTGAAATTAAATACGTACTGTTAAAAATTAAAGGATTTTGATAATATGTCAATTATCGGAGTCGTGGATAAAATTTTGTGGGTGAAGTTTCGAAAATTTGAAAAAATTATTCGAAAATTTTGAGAGAAAAAAATTGACTCCTGTCAAATGTCACGATTTCTGATAATGAGATGTCAATTATTGGGGTCGAAGAAAAAATCTCTGTTGATTGAAATTTTGAATAAATTTGACAGGTGTCAAAATTGAATTTGTAAAAAAATTGACACCTGTCAAAATGTCATAGAAATATAGATATTGACAATCAGATGTCAGGTTTTTGATCAAATTAGAATTCTACTTTTATAACGTCATGAAAGTAGAATTCTACTTGTCGTGATCCCAGCCCTCAACAACCGTAAAAAAGGATTCTATTTGAACAATAACAAGAGAATTGAAAAGTAAAATAGAATTCTATTTATTGTTGCAGTGCCTGTATTACCGGCTTTTACGGAACGTCATCTATCGACCTGACGTCATGAAAGTAGAATTCTAATTGTTGCGATCCCACAGTTCTCAACCGTGAAAAAGAATTCTATTTAAACAATGACAAGTGACTTAACTAAAATAGAATTCTATTTATCGGTGCAGGTGTCTGTATTACTGGCCTTCACGGAACGCCATCTATTGACAATCGACTCATCTATAGAAATCGCATTGAAAAGCTTTAGGTGCGAACAAATTTTTCGTCTTTATCATTCTCATTTACATTTGACATCTGATAACATTGCAAAATCTTAACATCTTAAAGGCCTGTAATTTTCTACAAATTATATTTTTTGAATCACATTTTGCCTTACAACTTTGTTAATTTCAAGCCGATTTTAACGTACGTAGGCTCAAAATAAAGCCAATTAAAACCTCTATACAACTACAAATATAAATTGAACTAACCTTTGTCCGTTTTTCTCATTGTCTTGCACCTTATCAACCCATTTCGGTAATGTTCTCATAGTTATTTTTCAACTTAAAACTCGCTATATTATGTTGACAACAACCCGTTACCAAGGCAACTAAACCCACCCAACGGTTGATTGGCCTTGTGCACCTGCCCATCATGCATGGTACCTTTTTTAGTCAGCGGTCAAATGATTATCTATTTTCAGAACCAAAAGGTTTTATTGCGAGCCTGATTTGCTGTCAACGAGCAGGTAAATCGTTTTGAAACTACTATATTGCACAAACGATTTATTTTTGCACCAAATTATAATAGTTAATTGAAATTACTTCGTTTATATAATACCTAATATATATATAGATTTGACCAAAGAAGGATTTTCCAAGGACATTTGCCGCAGCATGATTGCAATGATGGACTTTGACCGCTCAGGCAAGTTGGGCTTTGACGAATTCAAAGAATTGTGGCTCGCCCTTAGAAATTGGAAAGTAATATTGATTCAAATTAGGAAAAATTATTGCAAGTTAATTATAATATGGAATTATTCTAGAACGCTTGGACATTGTATGACGTTGACAGTTCGGGGAGTTTTAGCGGTTTTGAGCTGAGACAGGCAATCGAATCTGCCGGTTATTTGTTGAATAATCGGGTTCTCAACGCCCTAATGCACCGCTATGGGAGCAAAAATCGGGAAATCCGATTTGATGATTTCATGATGTGCGCCATTAAAATTAAAACTATGATCGGTATAATATAGGAGTTAATTAATTGATTTTTATTAATTATAATTAGGTAATTTGTAGATATTTTTAAGGCCAAAGACGAGGTTGGGACTAATACAGCCGCTTTTAGCTTCGAAGAATGGATGGAGTATACTTTATATGCTTAGAAACGGTACATGCCCCTCACGCTGCCATATTTGTAAACGGTACATGCCTCACACGTGTTAAACAAGGATGCACAGTTTTTATCTGTCAAAATAAAAATAAACAATTAGTAGCTTGTGTACAATTATTACGTTTAAAAAACGTTTTTACCCTTTTAAAATAGCAAATATTGATCACCCTGTATCTTTACCTTTTACACAGTGGTGGAATTGTTTTCAATTAGGAGATTTCCTGCAAAAGTTGGGAATAATAAAATATTGATCACTCTGTATCTTTATACAGTGGCTTATTTTTGTTGAGTTAAATTACAGTCTGTAAAATTGTTCTCTATTACCGGCTCTCGTGAAAGAAATTCTACATTAAGAGCTGGAAATAATGAAATATTGATCACCCTGTATCTTTACACAGTGGTGGAATTCTTTCCAATTAGGAGATGAAAATCACTCCATAAAAAATTCTGGAAAATTGACTTATTTAAGCAAAATTAAGGAAAATTCACCATCTTACATTTTAATTTTTTTTTGGAAAACTGGCAAAGAGAAAATTTTGAAAATTTTCCAAGAAAAAGAGGAAAGTAAGGAGCTCATTATAGGAAAATTACGAAATTTTTCAGTAAAGGTGCGATTTCGGTGGTGCTGCGCAGTTATATTATTGGATAAAAATTGTCACTTTTGACAGGTGTCAATTTTTGTCTCTTTGAGTTTTTTTTTTTTAAATTTAATTTCAAAATGTCATCTACAAAATTTTATCTACGACCCCGATAATTAACATCATATCAAAATTGTGACAGTTTGACAGTTGTCAATTTTTTTACTAACTAGTTGAACAATTTTGACAGCTATTGGAAATTTTCTAATTTTAATTAACACAATTATTAACACAAACGCGAAGCTCAATAAAATTAACATTTTATTATTAAAATTGTATGACATTTTGACAGATGTCATTTTTTTTACAAATTCGCTGAATAAATTTTATTTTGACAGCTGTTGAAAATATTTCAATCAACAAAATTTACAGGAATTTGAAGCTCATTAATTGACATCTCATTATCAAAATTATATGACATTTTGACAGATGTCAACTTTTTCATAAATTCACTGGACAAATTCAATTTTGACAGTTGTTAAAAAAAATCAATTTTAATGAACAAAAATGATAAAAATTGACATTTTATTTTTAAGATCATATGACATTTTGACAGATGTAATTTTTTTTACAAATCCAATTTTGACAGCTGTCGAAAACTTTTCAATTTCGATTTATAAAAATTTTATTTACGGCCCCAATAATTGACATATTGTTAAAATTGTGATATTTGACAGGTGTCAATTTTGTTCTGACAAATTTTTCGAGCTATTTTGCCAATACAATTTTAATATGTCACCTACAAAATTTTATCTACAGAAGCAATAATTGATATTATATTATCAAAAATCGTGACATTTGACAGATGTCAATTTTCTTCTGTTAAATTTTTCGATTTTTTTTTCAAAGTTAATTTTTAAATGTCACCTATAAAATTTCATCTACGATCCTAACAACTGACATTATATTGTCAAAATTATAATGACATTTTAAGGTGTCATTTTTTTTTTGCAAAAATACTGGGAAAAATTCAACTTTGACAGCTGTCAAAAAAATTTCAATTTCAATCAAAAATGACACAAACTTGAAGTTAAATATTTGACAACTCATCTCAATGTTAAAAATCGTGACATTTTAACAAGTGTCACTTTTTTCACAAACTCGCTGAACAAATATAATTTTGACAGTTGTGTCAAAAAATTTCCAATTTTATCATTTTTATCAACAAAAATTACAAAAATTTTCGGCTCAATAATTGTCAAATGTAATTATTGTCAAAATCATATGACATTGTGGCAGGTATCAATTTTTTTAAAAATTCACAGAGCAAATTTAATTTTGACAGTTGTCAAAAAAAAAATTCAATTAATAAAAATGACACAATTTTGATTATTATGAAATTTATTAATTGACATTTCATTATCAAAATTATGTGACATTTTGACAAGTGTAAATTTTTTACAAATTCACTAAACAAATTCACTTTTGACAGCTGTTGAAAATTTTCCAATTTCAATCAACAAACATTAAACAAACTTAAAACCCAATAATTGACATCTTATTATTGAAATTGGGACATTTTGACAAGCGTTAATTTTTTACAAATTCAATTTTGGCAGCTGCCTAAAATATTTCAATCAACAAAAATGACAATGACAACTTTTGACAGGTGTCAATTTTCTTACAAATTCATTGAACAAATTTAATTTTGATAGTTGTCAAAAATGTTTCAATTAAAATTGACACAAATTTGAAGTTCTATAATTTATATTTCCTTATGAAAATCGTATATTTTGACAGGTGTCAATTTTTTCTAACATCTATTGGACAAATTAAATTTTGACAGCTGTCAAAAAAAATTCAATTTCAATTCATGAAAATTGACATATATTTGAAAATAATTTACATCTTATTGTCAAAGTTTTATGACATTTTGACAAATGTAAATTTTTTTACAAACTCGCTGAACAAATTCAATTTTGAAGTCTAACATTTCATTGTCAAAATCATATTACATGTTGACAGGTGTCAATTCTTTTATAAATGCACTAAATAAATTCAATTTTGACAGCTGCCAGGAATTTTCAATTAGAAGTTATACAAATTTGAAGCTCAATATTCAACATTTCATTGTCAAGAAACGTAACATTTTGGCAGGTGTCAATTTTTTTACAAATTTACTGAAAAAATTAAATTTTGACAGCTGTCAAAAATTTGTCAATATTAGTTAAAATTAACACAAACTTGAAACTTAATATTTGACAAAATATAATCAAAAATCGTAACATTTTGGCAAAAAAAATTGATCCAAAATCTCTGACGGGTTCCTAGAAAATTGAGTTTGAAAATTTTGACAGCTGTCGAAAATTTTTCAATTTTGATTTGTAAAAATTTTATTTACTGCCCCAATAATTGACATATTTTTCGAGCTATTTTGCCAATACAATTTTAATATGTCACCTACAAAATTTTATCTACAGAAGCAATAATTGATATTATATTATCAAAAATCGTGACATTTAACAGATGTCAATTTTCTTCTGTTAAATTTTTCGATTTTTTTTTCAAAGTTAATTTTTAAATGTCACCTATAAAATTTCATCTACGATCCTAACAACTGACATTATATTGTCAAAATTATATGACATTTTAACAGGTGTCATTTTTTTTTTTGCAAAAATACTGGGAAAAATTTAACTTTGACAGCTGTCAAATTTTTTTCAATTTCAATCAAAAATGACACAAACTTGAAGTTAAATATTTGACATCTTATCTCAATGTTAAAAATCGTGACATTTTAACAAGTGTCAATTTTTTCACAAACTCGCTGAACAAATATAATTTTGACAGTTGTGTCAAAAAATTTCCAATTTTATCATTTTTATCAACAAAAATTACAAAAATTTTCGGCTCAATAATTGTCAAATGTAATTATTGTGAAAATCATATGACATTGTGGCAGGTGTCAATTTTTTTAAAAATTCACAGAGCAAATTTAATTTTGACAGTTGTCAAAAAAAAAATTCAATTAATAAAAATGACACAATTTTGATTATTATGAAATTTATTAATTGACATTTCATTATCAAAATTATGTGACATTTTGACAAGTGTAAATTTTTTACAAATTCACTAAACAAATTCACTTTTGACAGCTGTTGAAAATTTTCCAATTTCAATCAACAAAAATTAAACAAACTTAAAACCCAATAATTGACATCTTATTATTAAAATTGGGACATTTTGACAAGCGTTAATTTTTTACAAATTCAATTTTGGCAGCTGCCTAAAATATTTCAATCAACAAAAATGACAAAAACTTGAAGCTTAAGATCACATGAACTTTTGACAGGTGTCAATTTTCTTACAAATTCATTGAACAAATTTAATTTTGATAGTTGTCAAAAATGTTTCAATTAAAATTGACACAAATTTGAAGTTCTATAATTTATATTTCCTTATGAAAATCGTATATTTTGACAGGTGTCAATTTTTTCTAACATCTATTGGACAAATTAAATTTTGACAGCTGTCAAAAAAAATTCAATTTCAATTCATGAAAATTGACATATATTTGAAAATAATTTACATCTTATTGTCAAAGTTTTATGACATTTTGACAAATGTTAATTTTTTTACAAACTCGCTGAACAAATTCAATTTTGAAGTCTAACATTTCATTGTCAAAATCATATTACATGTTGACAGGTGTCAATTCTTTTATAAATGCACTAAATAAATTCAATTTTGACAGCTGCCAGGAATTTTCAATTAGAAGTTATACAAATTTGAAGCTCAATATTCAACATTTCATTGTCAAGAAACGTAACATTTTGGCAGGTGTCAATTTTTTTACAAATTTACTGAAAAAATTAAATTTTGACAGCTGTCAAAAATTTGTCAATATTAGTTAAAATTAACACAAACTTGAAACTTAATATTTGACAAAATATAATCAAAAATCGTAACATTTTGGCAAAAAAAATTGATCCAAAATCTCTGACGGGTTCCTAGAAAATTGAGTTTGAAAATTTTGACAGCTGTCGAAAATTTTTCAATTTTGATTTGTAAAAATTTTATTTACTGCCCCAATAATTGACATATTTTTCGAGCTATTTTGCCAATACAATTTTAATATGTCACCTACAAAATTTTATCTACAGAAGCAATAATTGATATTATATTATCAAAAATCGTGACATTTGACAGATGTCAATTTTCTTCTGTTAAATTTTTCGATTTTTTTTTCAAAGTTAATTTTAAAATGTCACTTATAAAATTTCATCTACGATCCTAACAACTGACATCATATTGTCAAAATTATATGACATTTTAAGGTGTCATTTTTTTTTTGCAAAAATATTGGAAAAAATTTAACTTTGACAGCTGTCAAAATTTTTTCAATTTCAATCAAAAATGACACAAACTTGAAGTTAAATATTTGACATCTTATCTCAATGTTAAAAATCGTGACATTTTAACAAGTGTCAATTTTTTCACAAACTCGCTGAACAAATATAATTTTGACAGTTGTGTCAAAAAATTTCCAATTTTATCATTTTTATCAACAAAAATTACAAAAATTTTCGGCTCAATAATTGTCAAATATAATTATTGTGAAAATCATATGACATTGTGGCAGGTGTCAATTTTTTTAAAAATTCACAGAGCAAATTTAATTTTGACAGTTGTCAAAAATTTCAATTAACAAAATTGACAAAAAATTTAAAGCTCAATAACTGACATCATATTGTTAAAATCATATGATATTTTAACAGGTGTTAAATGTTTTTTAAAACTTGCTGAACAAATTGGAATTTTGACAATAATTGTCAAAAATTTTAAATTCAATTAAAAAAAGAAGTACATAAATTGGAAGCTTCTCTTTATCTAAATCATATGACATTTTGACAAATTTCAATTTTTTTACAAATTTACTAGACAGATCCTACATTGACAGCTGTCAAAATACAAAAATCTATTAAAAAAATTCATATAAATTGGAAGTTCAATGAAATTATTGATATCTGGATATTAAAATCGCATGACATTTTGATAAGTCTTAATTTGTTTTATTAATTTAATTATGACAGCTGTCAAAAAAAAATTCATTTAATAAAAATGACACAATTTTGATTATTATGAAATTTATTAATTGACATTTCATTATCAAAATTATGTGACATGTAAATTTTTTACAAATTCACTAAAAAAATTCACTTTTGACAGCTGTTGAAAATTTTCCAATTTCAATCAACAAACATTAAACAAACTTAAAACCCAATAATTGACATCTTATTATTGAAATTGGGACATTTTGACAAGCGTTAATTTTTTACAAATTCAATTTTGGCAGCTGCCTAAAATATTTCAATCAACAAAAATGACAATGACAACTTTTGACAGGTGTCAATTTTCTTACAAATTCATTGAACAAATTTAATTTTGATAGTTGTCAAAAATGTTTCAATTAAAATTGACACAAATTTGAAGTTCTATAATTTATATTTCCTTATGAAAATCGTATATTTTGACAGGTGTCAATTTTTTCTAACATCTATTGGACAAATTAAATTTTGACAGCTGTCAAAAAAAATTCAATTTCAATTCATGAAAATTGACATATATTTGAAAATAATTTACATCTTATTGTCAAAGTTTTATGACATTTTGACAAATGTTAATTTTTTGTTACAAACTCGCTGAACAAATTCAATTTTGAAGTCTAACATTTCATTGTCAAAATCATATTACATGTTGACAGGTGTCAATTCTTTTATAAATGCACTAAATAAATTCAATTTTGACAGCTGTCAGAAATTTTCAATTAAAAGTTACATAAGTTTGAAGCTCAATATTTAACATTTCATTGTCAAGAAACGTAACATTTTGGCAGGTGTCAATTTTTTTACAAATTTATTAATGGCCGTTTCCACCGACAATTTTAAGGGAGGCTTAACGATAAGTATAACTTAAAATGACATTTCTACATGTAAAAATGTCACTTTAAGGTATACTTATCGTTAAGCCTCCCTTAAAATTATTGGTGGAAACGGCCATAAACAAATTAAATTTTGACAGCTGTCAAAAATTTGTCAATATTAATTAAAATTAACACAAACTTGAAACTTAATATTTGACATAATATAATCAAAAATCGTAACATTTTGGCAGGTGTCAATTTTTTCTAACATCTATTGGACAAATTAAATTTTGACAGCTGTCAAAAAAAATTCAATTTCAATTCATGAAAATTGACATATATTTGAAAATAATTTACATCTTATTGTCAAAGTTTTATGACATTTTGACAAATGTTAATTTTTTTACAAACTCGCTGAACAAATTCAATTTTGAAGTCTAACATTTCATTGTCAAAATTATATTACATGTTGACAGGTGTCAATTCTTTTATAAATGCACTAAATAAATTCAATTTTGACAGCTGCCAGGAATTTTCAATTAGAAATTATACAAATTTGAAGCTCAATATTCAACATTTCATTGTCAAAAAACGTAACATTTTGGCAGGTGTCAATTTTTTTACAAATTTATTAAACAAATTAAATTTTGACAGCTGTCAATATTAATTAAAATTAACACAAACTTGAAACTTAATATTTGACATAGTATAATCAAAAATCGTAACATTTTGGCAGGTGTCAATTTTTTTCTAAAAAATAAACAGAATAATTCGAATTTTGACAGCTGCCGGAAATTTTCCAATTTCAATTTACAAAAATTTTATTTATGGCTTCACTAATTGACATCATATTGTTAGAAATCGTGACATTTGACAGGTGTTAATTTTTTTATGTCAAAAAAAATCATAAAAAAAATCTAAACTTTCGGGTTTAAATTTTTTTTAAATCCTGACAAGGTTAGGAACAATTGCCAATATTTCCATTAAATTTTGAGCAAATCAAAAAAAAATATATATGGCTGGAAAGAGCATTAAATTCTCTATAAACCAGTGCCAGATTGAGCTGGATAACTCAAATAGTTTTGGAGCAATTGAGCCTCAAAGTTGAATTTTAGTCGAAAAAGTACCAAAAACTTCAAACTGGATTTTCTCAAAAACTGTAAGTACCAGCAACTTCAAACAAGTACCGTTTTAAAGCCCTTTCTGAATTGAATCTAAATAAACTGCGAACAAATTGAATGTGATCTAGAACACTAACTCAATTTAGTGTAGAGTAATTAGAACTGACTCCAAGGGTTCCACCTAACGTGATCTGAAACTTTTGGAATTCACTCCTTTTACTCTTTTTTTATTATCGAGTGCAAATAATCTTACTTCACTTACTCCAAAAACAATCAATTGATATCACTCCACTTACTTCGAACACAAAATAGTCAATAGAGTAACTACTCTAACTGTTCGGAAATGGCTTTTTAGGGTAAATAAAGTAATTAGGGTAACTAAAAGACACTTGCGAGTGCGAATAATCTTACTCTATTTACTCCGAGAATAATTAGTGCAAATAGAATTACGACTTGGACCCTCCACAGTACTCCGTATTCGCTCTTAACTGTTAAAATAATCTTTTGAGATTACTCCTTTTACTCTTTTCTTATTACCCAAATGCAAATAATCTTACTCCAATTATTCCGAAAACAATTAGTGCAGTATAAAATAGTCAAAAAGTCGAATGACTTGGGCCCCCCAGAGTACTCCATATTCATTCACTCGATAATTCTTTTTTTAGAGTAAATATACGGAGTAGAGTAATAAGTACTCACTCCAAAGCCAAAGAACGTCGGTCGTATGCACCCAAATGTCAAAAAAAAAAAACACAAAAAACACTTTTTTGACTCCACGCCAACGTAAATTAGAGCGTTCGGAGTTGTCTCTTTTTATTTTTTTTATAAACCCAAACATTAATATTTTCTATTTACTTGTAATGTAAAAGACAACTCCCAACGCTCTAATTCACGTTGGAGTGGAGTCAAAAAAATGGTTTTTTGTGACAATTGGTTGCATTCGACCGACGTTCTTTGGCTTTGGAGTGAGTACTTATTAATCTACTCCGTATATTTACTCTAAAAAAAGAATAATCGGACAGTTAGAGTTGAACCGGTGTAGTTTAGAACACCCTGTATGAACAAAACTATGTTTTCTTTCTGATTACCCAAGGCTGCTCTAGAGTAGTTTGCTCAAGAATATTGAATATTCTACAGTTTTCAATCTATCTGTAGCTTTTTCTATAGTACTCTAGAGCAGATTATTCTAGACTAGTTTGGAGCAGGTTCCACGAGAGTACTCTATAATAGCCTGCTCTAAAGTAGCTATCATTGCGATCAGCAATCATTATTGCGGTCAATTCCAGACTAGGCTGTTCTCCAGAGTACTTAATAATAAAGCTGCTCTACTCTATAGTACTCTGGAATAAGGTACTGTAAAATAAGCTACTCTTAAGTAAGGCTCTCTGGAGTAAGCTATTCCTGAGTGAGATACTCTCGAATAAGGTGCTCTAGACTCTAGAGTGGCCTAATCTAGAATACTCTGAAGGAAATTACTCTAGAGAAAGCTACTCCAGAGTACTCTTGAGTAATCTACTTCAGAATACTCTAGAGTAAGCTACTCCAGAGTACTTTAGAGGAAGCTACTCCAGAGAACTTTAGAGTAAAAAGTAGAAAAGGTATAATTTCTATTTGCAACTGCTAGTTTTATTCTAAAAACACTGTTCTGATTCCATCATAGCCTGACACAACAAACGTCGAAAATTTGACGTTTCAAAAAAGGACTTGTTTTTTTTCAAGGATAATAGACGCTACTACTACAAAATAACCTATCCTCATGAAGCCTGTGTAGAACAAATTCCCTCCTTTCGCCGCCGGGCCAAATCACCAGTTGTGACGTGAGCAGCATGTATGTTATTTCTCGCGTTGACGTAGGCTATTCAGCTGACGACTTAGTTATGACGTCGAAAATGGTGACACACTAATATGGCGCCGATTACCAAAAACGAAGCCGATAAGCAATCCTGTAGGTTCTGACTGTATATCATCCTTGGGCAACAATGATACAAATAAACCTTGAAAAAATCAGAAACATGGATGTCAGTATTACAAATTAAAGGTAACCGGCCACCAATGCAAAAAGTCAATATTTCGAAAACAGCTGAACTGACGTCATTTTGATTGATAATTTCAGGCATTTGGCCACCTAGGATACAAGACACGTACCGATAATGACGTCACAGAAATTTTTACAAATCAGCCTATTAGGTAAAGTGAAGCTATGTCCATTGAATTAAGACAGTCGCAGCCTCACTTCACTTTTCAAGCCTTTTAAAAATTTATATCCAAGTTTTCAATGTAAGTACTGATGATGACGTCACGAAATTAGATGGAAGATGTGATTATTGCACGTATCAAATACAAATATATGAAACTAAACTGATGATGACGTCATTTTGATTAATAATTCCACGCATTTGGCCACCTAGGATACAAGACACGTACCGATAATGACGTCACAGAGATTTTTATCAATCAGCCTATTAGGTGAAGTGAAGCTGTGGCCATTGAATTAATATAGTTGTAACTTCACTTCACCTCAAAAGCCTTTTAAAAATTTATATCCGAGTTTTCAATGTAAATACTAATGATGACGTCACGAAATTAGATGTGATTATTGCAGGCATCAAGTATACGAAACTAAATTGATGATGTCGTCATTACAATTATTTAATTGATCGATAATTCCAGGCGTTTGGCTACCTAGGATACAAAACACGTACTGATAATGACGTCACTGAAGTTGTTAGAAAATAGCCTACTAGATGAAGTAGAGCTGTGGCAATACAACGCCTCACTTCTTTTTACAAGCCTTTCAAAAATTTATATCTGAATTTTCAATGTAAATATTTACGAAATAAGATGGAAATTTTGATTATCCCAGGTATTTGGCCGCCTGGGATACAAGACACATACTGATGATGACGTCACTAAGATTTTCGGAAATCAGTCTACTGGGTAAACCATTGAATTAACACAACCACAGTTTATAATATAATAATAATTATTATTATTAACCACAGTTCATTGTATCTTTGCAACCTACCTCTTGTAAACAACGAGACTATGGTTCAAATCCGAGGTTATTTGAGGGTTGCCTGGATAACAGGATGACGTCATCAGAGGTGCCTCGACAAAATGCAAATCTCCAGAGCCGAGGTTATAACAAGCCCAAAGGGCCGGAATTATATAAGTCATACGAGTTAACGTAATTAAAATGACTCCGGTTTTTTGGGGTCGCAATCTTCAAAATAAAAAGACGCCATTTTGTATTGATTGATAAAAAATTACAAGGCCTACTTCGAAACGTCAAATTTTTTGACGTTTGTTGTGTTATAAGCAGTGTTGTTATATGTTTTTTTCAAATATCCAGCCCGAAGGGCTGGGATTATTCTAATTAGAGCTAGGAGGGTCAAGGTTATGCGAGCCCGAAGGGCCGGAGTTATTTTAATCACGAGCCCGAAGTTATACCAGCCCGAAGGGCTGGAGTGATTAAAGTTATACGAGTTATACTTTACTTGTATAATGATTGTTATAACTTACCAGTTCAAAAATCAATCGCCCGGCTTGGAGTTTTGTGTATTTGTGACGCAAAATATTTCAATAAACACTTCAAGATATTGCTTAGTATTGAAATCGCCCCAAAAACCCCAAAATTATACAAATTACCCGAGACGGGGGCCCCGAATAACATTAAAAGACGCCATGACAATACCAACTGTCAAAAAAAAAAAACCAAAGCCTACTTGCGCAATTTTACAGTGTTGTCATATCAATATTTTAATACAATAATGAAATATGAATAATAAGTATTAAATAAACAAGGTGAATGGAAAAAGCACTAGGTAAATGAGAAAGTGGAGAAAGCACTAAATGCAAAAAAAAAAACAGTACCACGCACGACCAAAATAAGTAAATTATTTTTCCGCATTCCGCATTTAAAACCGGGAAATTTCCAGGAAAAACCTGAACACGATCCGAACACAACAGTCCCTATTTCACGCCTAAACGTCATCTGTCATGTGTCGAAAAAAACAACATGGCCGTTTAAATAATCAATCATTAGATAATTTTAATAACGTCATTATCAGTATCTTATATCTTAGGTGGCCAAATGCCTGGAATTATCAATTAATTAGATAATTTTGATGACGTCATCATCTGTATGTGTTTGATATTCTAGGTGGCCGAATACCTGGAATCTAATAGAATAGGTTGCCTCTCACTTATAATGGCCGACTGTCAAATGTCAAAACGAAATTCCAAAGCCTACTTGGTTTGATTTATTTTAATGTAATTAAGTTTTAATTAGTCATTTTATTCTATTTTGAATCGTTTTTAGAGTTTGCGTTTACAGCGCCATCTCGTGACAAACGGACGTAGTTTCATCATTGTTTCAAAATGGCGACGGGCTTTTATATCGAATGCCGGTTCTTCATTGAATTTTCCAATTTTCCGGGACTTTTCAATTGGAAAAATTGCATTAAAGTGCCGCAGTTCAAATTCTGTATTTATTTCACCCGGAAAATAGAATTTCTAAGTGGAGGCCGCAGTTTTGAGAAGTGAGTGCAAGAAATTCCATTAATTATTATAATTGCGAAAACCATTGGTAAAATTAATGCAAAAAACATGTATTCTTGTCACTTTCTTTCACATGCTAGTAGAAAAGGACACGAATACAGTCAGTGCGCACTGAACTTACCAATGTATTTCACTATAAGACTAGGCCTTTTGTGTGTAAAGTGTTTTCATGTTTTAATATGGTGAAAAAAGGCGAGCGAGCAGGCATAAAAATATTATGTATTTTTATCTTTTTTTTTTACCAGGCTTAGAGAAAGAGATAGGCTTACGGAAATTATGAGGCAAAATATGAAGCGATATTACTTTGAAAAAACCTTAAAACTATGACAGGGATCTGTATTTGTATTACCGGCCTTACTAGATTAATAAATAGCTTTTGCATATGACCAACTCTTTTACTAAGCCTGGTATAAAAAAAGATAGAAATACCAATTTCTTTTGCAACCACAAGTAATGTCAGCTCTATTTGCTGACCATTCATATAAACTGCTTAATTCGCTTTTCTTTATTATAAATATCGCTGCCCGCCTAGAATAGACAGTCAGTTGAATTGTAATTATATTTCTTATTTGAAACTTTGTAACGCGAACGCGAAAGTATTTCTCTATTGTAATTTAGTGAATAAATTGTTTTTTAAAAACTTGTTATCGGCCTACGTATTGATAACTCGTTTAAAATTTATTAAAATTCGAAGCGTCGAAAGTGAATGCAAAGCTCTGACTGAGGACGCTCGGCAAGTAGAAGCTACAAAAAGAAAATACAGAATGCAAGCTAATGAAAAATAATATGCTGATTAAATAAAATATACAATGTAGAGCCGTATGTAACTCGTGGGGAATTTTCTTTCCATTAAACACCATCAACATTAAAAAAAAAAAAAAAAACATACTCAAGAAGACAACAAAATGTTGAATACTTTTGACAGAAATCATTTGAAAATAACAGCATTTGGGCAGATAATCAAAGAAATTAGTCCACTGTTTCACAAAATGAATCTATTTAATCATCTGTCACCCCCTATGGTCACCCCAATTTCTTTATACAGTAAAACCACCACTTGGTACTGAATCATCAGACAATATAAATCGTCAATTGTTACAAGAAATATCACGAAATATGTGGTTAACTCCCGGACTAGATACTTTGTATGCTTAGAAACGGTACATGCCCCTCACGCTGTCATTTTCTAAACGGTACACGCCTCACACGTGTTAAACAAGGACGCACAGTTTTTATCTGTCAAAATAAAAATAAACAATAGTGGCTTGTTGTATACAATTATTACGTTTAAAAAACGTTGTTACCCACTTAAAATAGCCAATAACTAAACAATTCTAATTAAATTTGACCGTATTAAATTAATAGAAATGCAGTATTTATTGTAAATTACAAATAGTGTGTGTGTGCGCGGTTTTTTTTTTTTTGAGGTTATAATCATGGACCGAGAATTTTGCCCAGAAAAGCACAATTTCACCCTTGTAAAGGAACGAATCATCAAAACCAGGTAAACAAAACTCAAACTAACTCAAATATCACGTTGTCATCCCAAATTATTGCAGCCAAATGATCGAAATGTACAAAAACAAGGAAGCGACCCTGGCCAAAGCCACCAAGGCCTTTAAAAACCTCAAGGCCTTATGCGAAACCAAAACCAAAAACTTGGCAAGGCTGGAACACGACAACAATCTAATTTCTTATAGAAATAACATCTTGACGCAAAAAATTGACGAGTTTAATACAAACTACAACAAAATCCTGAAGGAACTTGAAAACCTTAAGCCAGAATACGAAAAGTTACTCGAAAAATACAATGACAAATTAATTGAGTTCCAAAACCTTGATGCACGCTATAACCAGTTATTAAAACAATGCATTTGCCATCAAGAATTTGACGAAAATCAATTCAAATACAAAGGCATGAAAATATATAGGGAATTGAAACAAGACTATAACCGGCTGAAACGCAAAATAGAATTTTGCAATTGTGAATTATTGGAGCTACCGGAACACAAAGAAGAGTCTAGCGAAGATGAAGAGGTGCCTCAGATACTCAAAGAAGCTAAAATAATTCAAGAAATTGATTTAGTGACTAGATTTACAGGTAAGTTGTAGTTTGTCCCTTATTACAGGAATCTGTAGTTTGCAATTGTGGTTTTTTGTTGCTAGATGGCGCCAGTGTTATTTTGGACGTTTGTTAATATTCACCACAAAATAAATAGATTGCCTTTTTGAGACGTTTGCATTTACCAACTTATTATTAACAACAATTTAATTTAAATTACTCCTTATTTGAAATCGAGTTACTCTAAGTGTTCCAATTTCTGTTTCATTTGCACTAACTCTGTTCTGTTTGCACTGCTTTGATTGTTACTGGCTGATTTGAAAATTAATTTTTGGTTTATAGTAATTCTACCTAGACTGTTCCAAGTAGGGTTGCCAGGTGTCACTTGATTGTCACAATTTTTGAATGGTTGTCACACATCACGTCTGAGTATGCCAGTGTTGCGAACCGTACTATAATTATAGTATTTCTACTATAATTGAATGGTTATGTACTATCAAAGATCATTATAATACGCCTAAAATATTATAATTATGCATTATCAAATTATTTAGTTTTTCACTGGAAAATTCCTTATTCCAGTTCTTCTTAGCCTATTTTAAATCCTAATTTGTTGCCTAATCCTACTTTCTATTAACAACAAATCCTAATCCTATTGGTTTCCTAATGTGTTAGCGTGCAAGCCCTTATGTCTAGTCACCTTTTTTCTTTTTTTTTTTTAGCTGAAAAGGCTCTATCGTTTTAGAATTGATAGAGCATGTATTTTTTGACAGTTGACATTTTAAAAGTCAACTGTCAAAAGTGTTTTAATTGTCAATTTCATTGATTTTTCTGAGCAGGTCCTTTTTTTATACCAAAAAAGATGTTATCCAACGCACCCCTATTTAATTTTTAAAATTATTTTTAATTTTGGGGAAAAAAATTTGAAATTTTAGTGTGATGCGCCCCTGACTTTTCTCTTTTTTTTCCAGAAAATGTCATAATTTTCCCCTGAATAATTTTCCAAAAGAAAAATAAAATGTTGGATTTGAGAATTGATTTTCATTAATTTCCAATGGGGTTATTTTTCATTGGAAAAATTTAAAATTTTAGTATAATACGCCCCTGACTTTTCTCGTTTTGTCCAGAAAATTTCATAATTTTTTTTTGGATAAAAAATAAAATGTAACATGATGCATTTATGTCTAATTTAGTTGATTTTCATTAATTTTCGTTAATTTCCAATGGGATTATTTTTCACTGGAAAAATTTGAAATGTTAGTATGATACGCCCCTGACTTTTCTCCTTTTTTCCAGAAAATTCCATAATTTTCTCCTGGACAGTTTTCCAGAAAAAAATAAAATGTTAGTTGGTGCATCTATGTCTTATTTAGTTGATTTTTATTAATTTTCAATGGGATTATTTTTCACTGGAAAAATTTGAAATTTTACTATGATACGCCCCTGACTTTCTTCTTTTTTTCCAGAAAATGTCATAATTTTCTTCTTATCAGTTTTCCAGAAAAAAAATAAAATGTTAGATGGTGCATTTATATCTTATTTAGTTGATTTTCATTAATTTCCAATGGGGTTATTTTTCACTTGAAAAATTTGAAATTTTAGTATGATACGCCCTTGACTTTTCTCGTTTTGTCCAGAAAATTTCATAATTTTTCTTTGGATACTTAGTTTTCCAGAAAAAAATAAAATGCTAAATGGTGCATTTATGTCTAATTTAATTGATTTTCATTAATTTCCAATGGGGTTATTTTTCATTGGAAAAATTTAAAATTTTAGTATAATACGCCCCTGACTTTTCTCGTTTTGTCCAGAAAATTTCATAATTTTTTTTTGGATAAAAAATAAAATGTAACATGATGCATTTATGTCTAATTTAATTAATTTTCGTTAATTTCCAATGGGATATTAATTTCCAATAGGGTTTTTTTCACTTGAAAAATTTGAAATTTTAGTATGATACGCCCTTGACTTTTCTCGTTTTATCCAGAAAATTTCATAATTTTTCTTTGGATACTTAATTTTCCAGAAAAAAATAAAATGCTAGATGGTGCATTTATGTCTAATTTAATTGATTTTCATTAATTTCCAATGGGGTTATTTTTCACTGGAAAAATTTGAAATTTTACTATGATACGCCCCTGACTTTCTTCTTTTTTTCCAGAAAATGTCATAATTTTCTTCTTATCAGTTTTCCAGAAAAAAAATAAAATGTTAGATGGTGCATTTATATCTTATTTAGTTGATTTTCATTAATTTCCAATGGGGTTTTTTTCACTTGAAAAATTTGAAATGTTAGTATGATACGCCCCTGACTTTTCTCCTTTTTTCCAGAAAATTCCATAATTTTCTCCTGGACAGTTTTCCAGAAAAAAATAAAATGTTAGATGGTGCATTTATATCTTATTTAGTTGATTTTCATTAATTTCCAATGGGGTTTTTTTCACTTGAAAAATTTGAAATGTTAGTATGATACGCCCTTGACTTTTCTCGTTTTATTCAGAAAATTTCATAATTTTTCTTTGGATACTTAATTTTCCAGAAAAAAATAAAATGCTAGATGGTGCATTTATGTCTAATTTAATTGATTTTCATTAATTTCCAATGGGGTTATTTTTCACTGGAAAAATTTGAAATTTTACTATGATACGCCCCTGACTTTCTTCTTTTTTTCCAGAAAATGTCATAATTTTCTTCATATCAGTTTTCCAGAAAAAAAATAAAATGTTAGATGGTGCATTTATATCTTATTTAGTTGATTTTCATTAATTTCCAATGGGGTTTTTTTCACTTGAAAAATTTGAAATTTTAGTATGATACGCCCCTGACTTTTCTCCTTTTTTCCAGAAAATTCCATAATTTTCTCCTGGACAGTTTTCCAGAAAAAAATAAAATGTTAGATGGTGCATTTATATCTTATTTAGTTGATTTTCATTAATTTCCAATGGGGTTTTTTTCACTTGAAAAATTTGAAATTTTACTATGATACGCCCCTGACTTTCTTCTTTTTTTCCAGAAAATGTCATAATTTTCTTCATATCAGTTTTCCAGAAAAAAAATAAAATGTTAGATGGTGCATTTATATCTTATTTAGTTGATTTTCATTAATTTCCAATGGGGTTTTTTTCACTTGAAAAATTTGAAATTTTAGTATGATACGCCCCTGACTTTTCTCGTTTTGTCCAGAAAATTTCATAATTTTTTTTTGGATAAAAAATAAAATGTAACATGATGCATTTATGTCTAATTTAATTAATTTTCGTTAATTTCCAATGGGATTATTTTTCACTGGAAAAATTTGAAATGTTAGTATGATACGCCCCTGACTTTTCCCTTTTTTTCCAGAAAATTCCATAATTTTCTCCTGGACAGTTTTCCAGAAAAAAATAAAATGTTAGATGGTGCATTTATATCTTATTTAGTTGATTTTCATTAATTTCCAATAGGGTTTTTTTCACTTGAAAAATTTGAAATTTTAGTATGATACGCCCCTGACTTTTCTCGTTTTGTCCAGAAAATTTCATAATTTTTTTTTGGATAAAAAATAAAATGTAACATGATGCATTTATGTCTAATTTAATTGATTTTCATTAATTTCCAATGGGGTTATTTTTCACTGGAAAAATTTGAAATTTTACTATGATACGCCCCTGACTTTCTTCTTTTTTTCCAGAAAATGTCATAATTTTCTTCATATCAGTTTTCCAGAAAAAAAATAAAATGTTAGATGGTGCATTTATATCTTATTTAGTTGATTTTCATTAATTTCCAATGGGGTTTTTTTCACTTGAAAAATTTGAAATGTTAGTATGATACGCCCCTGACTTTTCTCCTTTTTTCCAGAAAATTCCATAATTTTCTCCTGGACAGTTTTCCAGAAAAAAATAAAATGTTAGATGGTGCATTTATATCTTATTTAGTTGATTTTCATTAATTTCCAATAGGGTTTTTTTCACTTGAAAAATTTGAAATTTTAGTATGATACGCCCTTGACTTTTCTCGTTTTATTCAGAAAATTTCATAATTTTTCTTTGGATACTTAATTTTCCAGAAAAAAATAAAATGCTAGATGGTGCATTTATGTCTAATTTAATTGATTTTCATTAATTTCCAATGGGGTTATTTTTCACTGGAAAAAATTTGAAATTTTACTATGATACGCCCCTGACTTTCTTCTTTTTTTCCAGAAAATGTCATAATTTTCTTCATATCAGTTTTCCAGAAAAAAAATAAAATGTTAGATGGTGCATTTATATCTTATTTAGTTGATTTTCATTAATTTCCAATGGGGTTTTTTTCACTTGAAAAATTTGAAATGTTGGTATGATACGCCCCTGACTTTTCTCCTTTTTTCCAGAAAATTCCATAATTTTCTCCTGGACAGTTTTCCAGAAAAAAATAAAATGTTAGATGGTGCATTTATATCTTATTTAGTTGATTTTCATTAATTTCCAATGGGGTTTTTTTCACTTGAAAAATTTGAAATTTTACTATGATACGCCCCTGACTTTCTTCTTTTTTTCCAGAAAATGTCATAATTTTCTTCATATCAGTTTTCCAGAAAAAAAATAAAATGTTAGATGGTGCATTTATATCTTATTTAGTTGATTTTCATTAATTTCCAATAGGGTTTTTTTCACTTGAAAAATTTGAAATTTTAGTATGATACGCCCTTGACTTTTCTCGTTTTATTCAGAAAATTTCATAATTTTTCTTTGGATACTTAATTTTCCAGAAAAAAATAAAATGCTAGATGGTGCATTTATGTCTAATTTAATTGATTTTCATTAATTTCCAATGGGGTTATTTTTCACTGGAAAAATTTGAAATTTTACTATGATACGCCCCTGACTTTCTTCTTTTTTTCCAGAAAATGTCATAATTTTCTTCATATCAGTTTTCCAGAAAAAAAATAAAATGTTAGATGGTGCATTTATATCTTATTTAGTTGATTTTCATTAATTTCCAATGGGGTTTTTTTCACTTGCAAAATTTGAAATTTTAGTATGATACGCCCTTGACTTTTCTCGTTTTATCCAGAAAATTTCATAATTTTTCTTTGGATACTTAATTTTCCAGAAAAAAATAAAATGCTAGTTGGTGCATTTATGTCTAATTTAATTGATTTTCATTAATTTCCAATGGGGTTATTTTTCATTGGAAAAATTTAAAATTTTAGTATAATACGCTCCTGACTTTTCTTGTTTTGTCCAGAAAATTTCATAATTTTTTTTTGGATAAAAAATAAAATGTAACATGATGCATTTATGTCTAATTTAGTTGATTTTCATTAATTTCCAATGGAATTATTTTTCACTGGAAAAATTTGAAATTTTAGTATAATACGCCCTTGACTTTTTTTTTTTTCAGAAAATTTCATAATTTTCTACTGGATAGTTTTCCAGAAAAAAAATAAAATGTTAGATAGTGCATTTATATCTCGATCTAACATTTTATGTTTTTTCTGGAAGACTATCCAAAGAAAAATTATGAAATTTTCTAGACAAAACGAGAAAAGTCAGGGGCGTCTCATACTAAAATTTCAAATTTTTCCAGTAAAAAATAACCCCATTGGACATTAATAAAAATCAATTAAATTAGGCATAAATGCACCATCATTTTATGTTTTTTCTGGAAAAATATCCAAAGGAAAATTATGAAATTTGCTGAACAAAACGAGAAAAGTCAGGGGCGTATCATACTAAAATTTCAAATTTTTCCAGTAAAAAATAATCCCATTGGAAATTAATGAAAATCAATTAAATTAGGCATAAATGCATCATCTAACATTTTATGTTTTTTTTGGAAAACTATTCAAAGGAAAATTATGAAATTTTCTGGACAAAACGAGAAAAGTCAGGGGCGTGTCAAACTAAACAATTCAATATTTTCATCAGTTGAATTTTTTTCACAATTGAATTTTTTTTGAAAATTCAATTTTTTCACTTTTTCAAAATGTACACTTCCAAATTTTTTTTTGACAGTCATTATTGAAACTTGAAACATGTCAATTATATGTATTTTTTGACAACTATTATTGATATGTCAAACATATTTTTTTCCCCAATAATAAATTAACACGTCAATAATTTTATTTGGCAAATAATTTTTTTTTAACAATTGAATTTTTTTTGTCAGTTGACATTTTTTGACAGTTGAATTTTTTTGACAGCTGAAACTTTTTTGAAAATTGAAATTTTTCATTTTCACAAATTTGACACGTCTGGATTTTTTTCGACAACCATTATGGAAACCGTGACAATTATATTTATTTCTTGACAACACATTGAATTACATGTCAAACACATTTTTTTGATAATTAAATTTTCTCTTTAATAATAAACTGATACGTTGAAAATTTTTTCTGCATCAATATTGTCACATCAATTATGACATATTTTGACAATTGCATTTTTTTGACATTTGAATTTTTTTGATAAAAGTTTTTTTTTATAAATTGAATTTTTTGATAGTTTTTTTTATAAATTTTTTTTGACAATTATTGACAAATGTCATTTGCCATTCGACTGTTGAAATTGAAGAAAAAAAACGAAGTATCTTTGTTTGGATTAGTTTGAGTTATACATACTGTCAAATTGTCTAAAAAGTGTCTAAAAAAACTGAAATTGAAAAATTTTCATAAAAAAAAAAAAACTGTAAAAATTGACAGTGTCGTCTAAAAAAAGTGACATTAAAAGTTTAAAAAAAAGAAAAAAAAAAATGTCAAATGAAAATTTAAATACTATCAAGATTCAAGATTGTCTTAAAAAAATGAAAAAATGCCAAATTGACTAAAAAAAAAAATTAAAAAAATAAAAGAAATTGAAAAAAACTGACAATTAAAAATTGAAACACGTCAAGTAGTGTCAAATTGTCCAAAAAAAAACTGATTTTGAAATTTTTTTGTGATAATCTGTCAAATTTTCTAAAAAAAAACTGACAAGTCATAAACTGTTTTAAAAAACTAAGAATGAAAAATTTTCAATTTTACCAAAAAAAAAGTTGACAATGTTGTAAAACAATTGACATTGGAAATTTCCCTTGTGCAAATTACACTGGAAATTTTGCATACAAATTGTCAAAATTAATAAGTGAAAATTTTTGAAAATTTCCCGGGGAAAATTTCCAGAATTGTCATTTTTGACATTGATGACCGCTTTTCCATTTAAAACGCATTGATGTCAGAAATCTGTCAAAGTCTAAGTATATTTTTGACACACACAATTTAAATGGGAAAGATCAATAACAATCAGCATCAATAAAAAAATTTGACACAACGTAATGAATAAACTTCAAACTCGGGAAATTTCCTATCAAAATATAACACGTGCATAAAATATTTCCTATGGGAAATTTCAAAAAATTTCGTCTTTAGCCAATTTTTTTGAACAAAACCATTCGTGCATAGCGCCAAAAAAGAAAAGAATTTTTTCAGACGCTATGCACTCATGATTTTTTAAAAAAAATTGGCTTCAGACAAAATTTTCAAAAATTTCCGGAAATATTTTATGCACTAGTTATATTACTACTAGAAAAATTTGAAATTTTAGTATGATACGCCCCTGACTTTTCTCGTTTTGTCCAGAAAATTTCATAATTATTCCCCAGATAGTTTTCCAGAAAAAAAAAATGTTAGATGATGCATTTATGTTTAATTTAATTGATTTTCATTAATTTCCAATAGAGTTATTTTTCATTGGAGAAATTTGAAATTTTGCTATGATACGTCTCTGACTTTCCTTTTTTTTTTCAGAAAATTTCATAACTTTCCCCTGAATAGTTTTCCAAAAGAAAAATAAAATGTCAGATGGTGCCAATTATATCTAATTTAGTTGATTTTTATTAAATTTCAATGGGGTTTTTTTTTCACTGGAAAAATTTAAAATTTTAGTATAACACGCCCCTGATTTTTCTCGTTTTGTTCAGAAAATTTGATAACTTTCCTTTGGATAGTTTTTCAGAAAAAAAATAAAATATAAAGTGCATTTATACCTAATTTAGTTGATTTTCATTAATATCCAATGGGGTGATTTTCTACTGGAAAAATTTAAAATTTTACTATGATACGTCTCTGACTTTCCTCTTTTTTCCAGAAAATTTCATAATTTTCCCCTGAATAGTTTTCCAGTAGAAAAATAAAATGTTGGATGATGTATTTATGTCTAATTTAGTTGATTTTCATTAATTTCCAATGGGGTTATTTTCCACTGGAAAAATTTGAAATTTTAGTATGATACGCCTCTGACTTTTCTTGTTTTGTCCAGAAAATTTCATAATTTTCCCTTAAATAGTTTTCCAGAAAAAAAATTAAATGTTAGATGGTGCATTTATGTTTAATTTAATTGATTTTCATTAATTTCCAATAGAGTTATTTTTCATTGGAGAAATTTGAAATTTTGCTATGATACGTCTCTGACTTTCCTCTTTTTTTTCAGAAAATGTCATAACTTTCCCCTGAATAGTTTTCCAAAAGAAAAATAAAATGTCAGATGGTGCCAATTATATCTAATTTAGTTGATTTTTATTAAATTTCAATGGGGTTTTTTTTTCACTGGAAAAATTTAAAATTTTAGTATAACACGCCCCTGATTTTTCTCGTTTTGTTCAGAAAATTTGATAACTTTCCTTTGGATAGTTTTTCAGAAAAAAAATAAAATATAAAGTGCATTTATACCTAATTTAGTTGATTTTCATTAATATCCAATGGGGTGATTTTCTACTGGAAAAATTTAAAATTTTACTATGATACGTCTCTGACTTTCCTCTTTTTTCCAGAAAATTTCATAATTTTCCCCTGAATAGTTTTCCAGTAGAAAAATAAAATGTTGGATGATGTATTTATGTCTAATTTAGTTGATTTTCATTAATTTCCAATGGGGTTATTTTCCACTGGAAAAATTTGAAATTTTAGTATGATACGCCTCTGACTTTTCTTGTTTTGTCCAGAAAATTTCATAATTTTCCCTTAAATAGTTTTCCAGAAAAAAAATTAAATGTTAGATGGTGCATTTATGCCTAATTTAATTGATTTTCATTAATTTCCAATAGGGTTATTTTCCATTTGAAAAATTTGAAATTTTACTATGATACGCCCTTGACTTTTCTTTTTTTTTCCAGAAAATGTCATAATTTTCTTCTTATCAGTTTTCCAGAAAAAAAATAAAATGTTAGATGGTGCATTTATGTCTTATTTAATTGATTTTCATTAATTTCCAATGGGGTTATTTTTCACTGAAAAAATTTGAAATTTTAGTATGATACGCCCTTGACTTTTTTTTTGCCAGAAAATTTCATAATTTTCTACTGGATAGTTTTCCAGAAAAAAAATAAAATGTTAGATAGTGCATTTATATCTCGATCTAACATTTTATGTTTCTTCTGGAAGACTATCCAAAGGAAAATTATGAAATTTTCTGGACAAAACAAGAAAAGTCAGGAGCGTATCATACTAAAATTTTAAATTTTTCCAGTAAAAAATAATCCTATTGGAAGGAAATGAAAGAAAATCAACTAAATTAGACATAAATGCATCATCCAAAATTTTATTTTTCTTCTGGGAAACTATTCAGGGGAAAATTATGACATTTTCTGGAAAAAAAAAGAGGAAAGTCAGGGACGTATTATAGTAAAATTTCAAATTTTTCCAGTGAAAAATAATCCCATTGGAAATTAATGAAAATCAATTGAATTAGACATACCTAAATGCACCATCTCACATTTTATTTTTTTTCTGGAAAACTATCCAAAGGAAAATTATGAAATTTTCTGGACAAAATGAGAAAAGTCAGGGACATATCATAATAAAGTTTCAAATTTTTCAAATGAAAAATAAACCTATTCGAAATTAATGAAAATCAACTAAATTAGTCATAAATGCACCATTTAATTTTTTTTTTTCTGGAAAACTATTCAGGGGAAAATAATGACATTTTCTAGAAAAAAAAGAAGAAAATCAGGGGCGTATCATAGTAAAATTTCAAATTATTCCAGTGAAAAATAACCTCATTGGAAATTAATGAAAATCAACTAAATTAGGCATAAATGCACCATCTAACATTTTATTTTTTCTCTGGAAAAATATCCAAAGGAAAATTATGAAATTTTTTGGACAAAATTAGAAAAGTCAGGGGCGTATCATACTAAAATTTCAAATTTTTCCAGTGGAAAATAACCCTCTTGGAAATTAATGAAAATCAACCAAATTAGGCATAAATGCACTATCTTATATTTTATGTAATTCCAAATATTTACAATTCTAAATTTTTTCAATTCTAATAATTTTCTGCAATTTCAATGAATTTACACATTTTTAACCAATTCTTCCAATTTCTTCAAATTTTTGCAATTTCAATGAATGTATGAATTTTCAATTTCAACAAATGTTTACAAATCCAAGTATTTTTGCAATTCCAATGAATTTTATCGATTTCAATAAATTCATGCAAGTGCAAAAATTTTGGCAATTCCAATAAATTTTATGCAATTCCAAATTTCTCTCAAAATCTAAATTTTCTTGGAATTCTAATAATTTTCACAATTTCGATGAACTTACACATTTCTAACGATTTTTTAAAATTTTTACAATTCCAGTAAATCTTTCAATATCTACAAATTTTTACAAATTTAAGTATTGCTACAATTTTAATAAAATTTACAATTCTATTAAATTTTTGTAATTCCAAATTCTTTGCAATTCGAAATTTTTTGTAATTCTGATAATTTTCGCAATTCTGTTAAATTTTTGCAATTCCAATAAATTTTTCTATATTTTTTAAAACTTCAAATCCCAACTTTATTAATTTTTCACATTTTTAACAAATTTTTTCAATTTTTTACAATTTTAATATATTTTTGCAATTCCTTTGAATTTTCCAATTCCAACTAATTTTTATAGATCCAAGTACATATTTCATTAATTTCAATAAATTTTCGTAGAAAGAAGAAAGTCAGGGGCGTATCATAGTAAAATTTCAAATTTTTTCAGTCAAAAATAACTCTATTGGAAATTAACGAAAATCAACTAAATTAGGCATAAATGCACCATCTTACATTTTATTTTTTTTCTGGAAAACTATCCGAAGGAAAATTATGAAATTTTCTGAACAAAATGAAAAAATTCAGGGTCGTGTCATACTAAAATTTCAAATTTTTCCAATGAAAAATCACTCTGGGAAAAATTTTGAAAAACTAACTCTTTTAAGTAAGATTCAAGATTAAAGAAAATTCACCCTCTTACATTTTAATTTTTTTCTAGAAATCTGGCAAAGGGAAAATTGTGAAATTTTTCTAGAAGAAAGAGGAAAGTGAGGAGCTCATTATAGGAAAATTTCAAAATTTTCTAGTGGAAAATGACTCCAGGAAAAATTCTGGGAAATTGATTTTTTTAGGCAAAATTCACCTTTTTACATTTTAATTTTTTTCTGGAAAATTGTAAAAATTTTCCAAAAAAAAGAGAAAAATGAGGAACTCATTAAAGGGAAATTTCAAAATTTTCCAGTGAGAATTCACTCCAGGAAAAATTTTGAAAAATTGACTTTTTAAAAAAAAAATTAAGCAAAATTCATCCTCACAATTTCCAAAAATCATGAAAACTTCCAAAAATCACAATATGCACAAAAAATTATAAAAATTTACAAAAATCATGAAAATTTATAAAAATCATGAAAATTTTGAAAAATCATAAAAATACAGAAAAACTCATAAACATTTTCAAGAATCACGACGAAATGCATAAAATATCATAGAAATTTACAAAAATCACAAAAATCATAGAAATCTCCAAAAATCATAAAAATTTACAAATTTAAAAAAAAAAAACAAAAATTACGTAATGTACAAAAAAAATCATAGAAATTTACAAAAATTACGAAGATCATAAAAATTTACAAAAATTATGACAATTTAAGAAAAATGCAAAATTTTATAAAAACTCGAAAAAACCATAGAAAAAGAGTCAGTAAAATTACAAAAATCACAAAAAAATTTATGTACGTACCCTAAAAATTTACAAAAAAATATAGAAATGTATAAAAATTAAAAATCATGAAAATTTACAAAAATCATAAAAATTTAAGAAAATTACAAAAGATTACAAGAATTCGAAAAAAAACGTGGAAATTAAAAAAATCAGGAAAATTACAAAAATCAGAACAATCATGTAAATTTCCAAAAATCACGAAATGCACAAAAAAATATAGTTTTTTATGAAAATTTACAAAAATCATAAAAATTTAGAAACATGAAAAATTACAAAAATTTTGACTTTTTGGAATTACTGAACTAAACCCCGAAAATTACATAGTTGGAAAAACAAAGAAAAAAATAAAATTTAACGAGTTTCAATGAATTTTTTTTTCCAATATTTGTGTAAAAACTCGTTGAAAAAAAAAAAAACTGGAAAAAATTCAAAAAAAAATTTTGAAAAAAGTTCTGTAAAAATTTCTTTTTTAGGAAAAATTTCGAATAAACAAAAAAAATTCTAGTTTGTTTTGAACTTTTGAATTTTTTCAATGTTTTTGAATTTTTCAAATTTTTGTTTTTTTTTTTTGAATTTTAGAAGAAAATTTTCGAAATTTTTTTATAATTTAAATTCCAGAACAAAAAATGTACCAGCTCTAGTACAAATTCTAAAAGACCATTTTATTACATATGTATTTGTAGAAAAGTGTTCCAAAATTTTCAAATTTTTTAACTTTTTTCAATTTTTCAAAATTTTTGAATTTTTTTAATGTTTTCAAATTTTTCAATTTTCACGATTTTGGTGATATTTTTATTTTTTTTGATTCACTCAATTTCTATGACTTTTTCGAATATTTGTAATCTTTTGTAATTTTCTTGAATTTTCATGATTTTTGATTTTTATAAATTTTTTTGATTTTTGATTATCATAAATTTCCATGATTTTATGCGCATTTTGTGCTTTTTGGAAATTTTCATTATTTTTAATTTTCATAAATTTTTATGATTTTTTTTTTCATTTTGTACTTTTTGGACAGTTTTTTTTTTGGAAATTTTCATGATTTTTTTTATATTTACATAATTTTTGATTTCCATAAATTTCTATGAATTTTTGTGCATTTCTTGATTTTTATAATTTTTGATTTTCATATAAGTATTTCCATAATTTTTTGGGTATTTTGTGATTTTTGGAAATTTTCATAGTTTTCATGAATGTTTATGATTTTTGAAAATTTCTACGATTTTTGTGATTTTTGTAAATTTTTATATGATTTTCGTGATTTTTGTAAGTTTGTAATTTGTAATTTCTTAAAATTTTTATGATTTTTGTGAATTTTCATGATTTTTGATTCTCATAAATTTCAATGATTTTTTGTGAATTTTTATTTTTGAAATTTTTTATAAATTTTGTGATTTTTGTAATTTTTTTAATTTTCTTAATTTCTGTGATATTTTTAAATTTTTGTAATTTTCTCAAATTTTTCTAGAAGGAAGAAGAAAGTGAGAAGTTCATTATAGGAAAATTTCAAAATTTTCCAGTGGAAAATAATTCCATTGGACATTAATAAAAATCAATTGAATTAGGCATAATGCACCATCTAACTTTTTTTTTTTTTGGAAAAATATCCAAAGGAAAATTATGAAATTTTCTGGACAAAACGAGAAAAGTCAGGGGCGTATCATACTAAAATTTCAAATTTTTCTAATGTAAAATAACCCCATTGGAAATTAATGAAAATCAACTAAATTAAGCATTAATGCACCATCTAACATTTTTTTTTTTTTTTTGGAAAACTATCCAGAGGAAAATTATGAAATTTTCTGGACAAAACGAGAAAAGTCAGGGGCGTATCTTACTAAAATTTCAAATTTTTCAAATGAAAAATAAACCTATTGGAAATTAATAAAAATCAATTAAATTAGACTAAATGCACCATCTAATATTTTATTTTTTTTCTGGAAAACTATTCAGGAGAAAATTATGACATTTTCTGGAAAAAAAGAGGAAAGTCAGGAGCGTATCACAGTAAAATTTTAAATTTTTCAAATGGAAAATAACCCTATGGAAATTAATGAAAATCAACTGAATTAGGCATAAATGCACCATTCAATATTTTATTTTTCTTCTGTAAAACTATTCAGGGAAAAATTAGGACATTTTCTGGAAAAAAAAGAAAAAAGTCAGTGGCGCATCACACTAAAATTTCAAATTTTTCCCGCGAAAAACAACAAAATTAAAAATAATTATAAAAATTAAATAGGGGTGCGTTCGATAACATCTTTTTTGGTATAAAAAATAGGATCCGCTCAGGAAAATCAATGAAATTGACAATTGACAGTGTAAACCCAGTCACCTAAAAAACACTTTTGACAGTTGACATTTAAAATGTCAACTGTCAAAAATATATGTTATATTTTATAACTATTCAATTTTAGTACAAATACTATAATTATAGTACGGTTGGCAACACTGTCCTGCCGTGGCGGGATACTTTTTATAGAACTAATAAAAAAAATCATAATTCTGCTCCCCCTTCCGTCGTTGCCATGCTTTTCCTTTTCGTAAATCTGGCAACCCTAGTTCTATTTGAATTTCGTATTACTCTGACTGTTCTAATTTTGTTACTACATTTTTCTCAACAATAAGGCAAATTTTGACTTTTCCAGAAAGTCCCGTCATTGAAGATTCACATCCGAGTATCATCATAACTCCTCCAACTCCCAACGCAGAAACCAAGGACAATTTCATTCTACAAACCCCAATCGAGGCACTCAAACAAAGACAAATCGAGCGCAGGCGCAAATACTGGATCCCCAACAACTTCACCAATTTCCCATCCAGAAAATCCTCATCGGTCAAAACCAGAAAGTGCCTCAGCAAAATACTAAGTCAACTAGTTAAGGCCAAAATTACGAATATTATAACTAAAAGACGCAGGAAAAGAAGGCTGGGTGAATTTACATCAGAAACCGAACCGGAACTGGAAAGATTGTTTGACAGAAAAGGCATTTTGGGTAGAAATAGAAGGCTTGTTGCTTTGGCCAAAATCCAAAATCCTAACTCTAGTGATTCGGACATGTTGGACTCGGGATTAGTAAGTGCTAGTCCAAAAAATAGCACAGATAATGATACTTGGTTGAATTCCGATAAGATTCTAGCACAGGACCAGAGCAGCAGTTTGGAAGAGCTACAACAAAGAAAAGAATCTCTGGATTTGGAAGTTTGTAAGGGTCAGAGCAATAGTTTGGAAGTTGAATCGAAGATTCTAGAAGATCCAAGTTTGGAAAAATCATTGGATTTTGATTTGGGAGTCTGTAAGGATCGGACTAATACTTTAGAAGAGCTACAAAGAGAAAAAACTTTGCATTTGGGTGTTTGTAAAGGTCAGATCAACACTGTAGGGGAGCTACAACGAGAAGAAACTCTGCATTTGGGTGTTTGTAAGGGTCAGATCAACACTGTAGAAGAGCTACAACCTTTGGATTTGGAAGTCTCTGAGAATCAGACTAACACTTTAGAAGAACTTCTGAATTTGGGAGTGTGTGAGAATCAGACTTTAGAAAAACTAAAAAAAGAAAAAACTCTACATTTGGGTGTTTGTAAAGGTCAGATCAACACTGTAGAGGAGCTACAACGAGAAGAAACTCTGCATTTGGATGTTTGTAAGGGTCAGATCAACACTGTTGAAGAGCTACAACCTTTGGATTTGGAAGTCTCTGAGAATCAGACCAACACTTTAGAAGAACTTCTGAATTTGGGAGTGTGTGAGGATCGGACTTATGAAAAACTACAAAGAGAGGAAACTCTACATTTGGGTGTTTGTAAAGGTCAAATCAACACTGTGGAAGAGCTACAACAAGAAGAACCTCTGGATTTGGGAGTTTCTGAGAATCAGACCAACACTTTAGAAAAACTTCTGAATTTGGAAGTGTGTGAGGATCGGACTTTAGAAAAACTACAAAGAGAAGAAACTCTGCATTTAGGTGTTTGTAAGGGTCAGAGCAACACTGTAGAAGAGCTACAACAAGAAGAACCTCTGGATTTGGGAGTTTCTGAGAATCAGACCAACACTTTAGAAAAACTTCTGAATTTGGGAGTGTGTGAGGATCGGACTTTAGAAAAACTACAAAGAGAAGAAACTCTGCATTTAGGTGTTTGTAAGGGTCAGAGCAACACTGTAGAAGAGCTACAACAAGAAGAACTTCTGGATTTGGGAGTCTCTGAGAATCAGACCAACACTTTAGAAGAACTTCTGAATTTGGGAGTGTGTGAGGATCGAACTTTAGAAAAACTACAAAGAGAAGAAACTCTGCATTTGGGTGTTTGTAAGGGTCAGAGCAACACTGTAGAAGAGCTACAACCAGAAAAACCTCCGGATTTGGGAGTCTCTGAGAATCAGACCAACACTCTAGAAGAACTTCTGAATTTGGGAGTGTGTGAGGATCGGACTTTAGAAAAACTACAAAGAGAAGAAACTTTACATTTGGGTGTTTGTAAAGGTCAGATTAACACTGTGGAAGAGTTACAACGAGAAGAACCTCTGGATTTGGGAGTTTCTGAGAATCAGACCAACACTTTAGAAGAACTTCTGAATTTGGGAGTGTGTGAGGATCGGACTTTAGAAAAACTACAAAGAGAAGAAACTCTGCATTTAGGTGTTTGTAAGGGTCAGAGCAACACTGTAGAAGAGCTACAACGAGAAAAACCTCTGGATTTGGGAGTTTCTGAGAATCAGACCAACACTTTAGAAGAACTACAAAGAGAAGAAACTCTGCATTTGGGTGTTTGTAAGGGTCAGAGCAACACTGTAGAACAGCTACAACAAGAAGAACTTCTGAATTTGGAAGTCTGTGAAGGTCAGGTCAACACTGTAGAAGAGCTACAAAGAGAAGTCAAATTGAAGATGTCAAATTTGGAACATCCTAATGTGGATTTAGAAATCTGTAGGGCTGAGACAAACAATCTAGAAGAACTACAAAGAGAAGAAGCTCTGGATTTGGGCATCTGTAATTTAGAAGAGCTACAAACAAAGGAAATTTTGGAACTTCCCAATTTGGATTTGGCAGCTTGTGAGACTCTAGAAGACCTACAAAAAGAGATTCTAGATGAAGAAGAACTTCCCAATTTAGATTCAAAAACTTGTGAAACTCAATCACAAATTCTAGAAGATCTAATTGTGGAGCCAAATTTGAAACCTTGTAATGCTCATGAGAAACTTTTGAATTCTGAAACTTTGGACTCAGAACTGTCAACAAGTCCTTCAGATTCACTAATAAACATCCTCAAAAGTCTTGAAACCATGAAATATTCCCCAATGTTGAGCCCTTTGCCTCCATCACCCCAACCAATAAAATCAAGGGTTGCTACAACATCAAAAGCAATCACGTTTGATGATTATGTAGATCTTGAAGCTGATTTGTACTTATCAGATGAAGAACCAAAATTGCCCAATAAAGGTTCATTTGGCTTGGAAGAACCCCAAAAACCCCAAAGATCTCCACACAAGAGAAAAAGAA
The DNA here is from genome assembly GCA_917834065.1 of Ceutorhynchus assimilis. NCBI lineage: Eukaryota > Metazoa > Arthropoda > Insecta > Coleoptera > Curculionidae > Ceutorhynchus > Ceutorhynchus assimilis. Next base: position 4,685,060 of record OU892292.1, on the reverse strand, counting down.
ACAGAGATGTTTTAGGCCATATCCTAGAAGGCATGGAGCCTTTGAAGCAACCAATAGCAACCTTAACCGAAACAGATCGGCCAATGTCGCCAGACATAATCGAACTACCATGCAAACTACCAAAACTAATCCCACTTGAAAAACACCAAAAATTATCCAACATGGAGGCTCGCGCCTTAATGGACCAACTAATAATGTTCTCCTCAAGCGAGCCTATTCTAAACGACATTATAATAAAACTCAGCGGCCAAACAACAGGCCTAATCGCCTGGATAATCCTGGACAAATTACGCACGGATATTGGAAAAATCCAAAAACCCACCAATCCGGATTGTCCTAGTTTGACGCAACTGCAACAAATCTTGTTGGGGTTTTTGTGCAAACTGGACAAGTCGAATTATCCAGGAATTGTGGATAAGTTTCTGGATATGGCGGATAAGGCGGTGAGGCGCAGGCACAACAACAACATTACTCGGTTGTTTGTGGCTTTGTGTAAAATGCGTAACGATTTGTTGAGGGCCAGGCGGTTTGTCTTTAATTGTTTTTATTACAATAGGAATTTGGCCCCTTTGAGTGTAATGTTTGTTGCGCTTAGAATGTTTCCTCAAATATTGCCTTTTGCTGCAGGTATGTTGTAAACCGAGCCTTAAAAGGCCTGAGTTCTAATTTAAAATGTTTTAGCAGATGATGATCCTTTGGCCAAATCCCTAGTGCAGATTTGCTTTAGCAAGCTAAAGACTTGCGTCAAGTTTGTGCATTTTGGACATTTGCTCCAAGATTACTACAACTACACTATTCAGCCAATTGATTTAGTTTTCAATGAATTTTTCCACAAATACATTAAAAACCCTGCTAAAAAGCAAATCGAGTTTTCCTTGCTGTTGCTTATCATCCACCAAGAAAGAGATTGGATTTTCGATAAGATACAGAGCAGGTTTTGGCCTCTTTATGACGTCATTCCTTGTAGCAACAGCAACCTGAAGGCAACCTTGATTTTGTTTATTGGCAAGGTTTGCACCCGATTTGAGAGCGAGGATATTATCGGCCAAGTGAAGCAGTGGTTTGAGAATTTGAAGCAAGGTAAGTCTTTTTACAAGTACTGCCAAATAAGTACTAATTTTTTTTTTTTCTAGTCGAAAGCAGTACTTTGGTCAAACAAAGCTTGGCTTATGTACATAAAAAGTATCCCAAAATTAGTAATGATTAAAGAGTTTTTATTGAGTTTTGTTCATTTATTTGCCTATAGACTTTGGGCGGCCATGTTGTTTTCCTTTCAGCACACGATGACAATTGATAAATGACGTTTAGGCGCAGCGTGAAGACTGTTGTATTTAGATGGTGTCCAGGTTTTTTCTGGAAAATTCCCGGTTTTAAATGCGGAAAAGTGTTCTACATAAGTGCTCCAAAGGTAAGTGAAAATTCACATTTTTACAGTTTTCCGTTGGGGTAAACTATGAGCGGCCATGTTGTTTTTTCGACACATGACAAATGACGTTTTTAGGCGCGGAGTGAGGATTGTTGCGTTTGGAATAGTTTGGATTGTGTCCAGGTTTTTCCTGGAAATTTTCCGGTTTTAAATGCGGAAAAATGTTTTAAACATAAAAACACTATAAATTATACAGACAAAAAGCCTAGTTGTATTATAATCGAATTTTTTGTACTCACTCCTCAAAACTGTGGCCCCCACTCGGAAATTCAGTTTTTTGGAAAAAACAAACACAGAATTCGAACCGCGACATTTTTCCGAACATTTTCATGTAATTTTTCCAATTGAAAAGTCCCGAAAAACTGGAAAATTCAATGAAAAACCGGCACTCGATATAGAAGCGCGTAGCCATTTTGAAACAATGATGAAACTACGCTTATTTGTCACGAGATGGCGCTGCAAACGCAAACTCAAAAAACACCCAAAATCGAATAAAAAAAATAATTAGGACTTAATTAAAGCCTAATTACGTTAAAATTAATATAATTATGAGCCTTTATTATGTTGTTTATGTATGTGCCAAGTGGGCTTTGGAATTTTGAATGTCTTTTGACAATGGCAATTTTGACACTTGACAGTCGGCTATTATGAGCGGAAAATGGCCAACGCGTTTTTATTTCGTCCGTCCGTTTTTCTCGGAATTTTCCAGTTTTCAATTGGAAAAAGTACTCTAGAGTGTTCGGAAAAGTGTCCCGGTTCGAATTATGTGTTTATTTTGTCCAGAAACTTTGAGTGTTCGATGGGGGCTACACAATTCACGGGGTGAGTACCAAGAACGTTGATTTATTGTGTTTGTGTGTATAATTTATGGTATTTTTATGTGGTTGCAAAAGAAATTGGTATTTCTATCTTTTTTATACCAGGTTTAGTGAAAAAGTTGGACATATGCAAACGCTATTAATCTAGTAAGGCCGGTAATAGAAATACAGATCCCTGTAATGGTTCTAGGGTTTTTTCAAAGTGATATCGCTTCATATTTTGCCTCATAATTTCCGTAAGCCTATCTCTTTCTATAAGCCTGGTAGAAAAAAAAGATAGAAATACATATTTTTGTACCTGCTCGGCTTTTTTTACCATATTAAAACATGAAAACACTATTAAACTTTACATACAAAAGGCCTAGTCTTATAGTGAAATCCATTGGTTAGTTCAGTGCGCACTGAGTGTATTCGTGTCCTTTTCTATTAGCATGTGAAAGAAAGTGACGGAAATACATGTTTTTTGCACTAATTTTACCAATGGTTTTCGCAATTATAATAATTAATGGAATTTCTTGCACTCACTTCTCAAAACTGCGACCTCCACTTAGAAATTCTATTTTCTGGGTGAAATAAACACAGAATTTGAACTGCGGCACTTTTCCGAACACTTTAATGTAATTTTTCCAATTGAAAAGTCCCGAAAAATTGGAAAATTCAATGAAAAACCGACGCTCGATATAAAAGCGCGTAGCCATTTTGAAACAATGATGAAACTACGCCCGTTTGTCACGAGATGGCGCTGCAAACGCAAACTCCAAAAAACCATTCAAAATAGAATAAAATGACTAATTATGGCTTAATTAAGACTTAATTAAATCAAAATTAACATAATCATAAGCCTTTATTATGTTTTATCAAACTAAGTAGGCTTAAGAATTTTGAATGTCTTTTGACAATGGCAATTTTGACACTTGACAGTCGGCTATTATGAGCGGAAAATGGCCAACGCGTTTTTATTTCGTCTCGGAATTTTTTAATTTTCAATTGGGAAAAGTACCTACTCAAATTAAATCAAAGTATTAAAAAATATATAAAAAAGTACTATTTTAATTTTGGATAATTTTTTCGATTTTTTTTTTTTGATTTTTGAATTGTTTTGAGGTGTCGACTTTTTCGATTTTTTTTTTTTGAAGTCTCTTAACGTTTTTGGGTTTAGTCAACTTTTTTATTTTATTTTTTTGGGTTTTTTTGACTTTTTTGGTTTTTTTTTTTCAACTTTTTCAATATTGGTGAATTTTTTTTATTTTTTGGGTTTTTTCAACTTTTTTGGGTTCAACTTTTTGAATGTTATACAATTTTTTCAACATTTAAGGTTTTTTCAATATAATTAGATTTTTTCAACTTTTTCTTTGTAATTTTTTTTGATTCTCTTCATTTCAAATTTCTCTTTAATTCTTTTGTGTTTTTTTCAACTTTTCAGGGGTATTACCAGTTTTGTTTAAAATATTCAAATTGTTTGGCATTTTTGAGATTTTTCTCATGTGTTGAAATGTTTTATGCATTTTTTAGTTTTTTGAATTTTTCTTCAGTTTTTTCAACAATTCAATTTTTTTATTTTCTAAGGTTATTTAAATTTGTTTGAATTATTTCACCTGAATTTTTTTCAACTTTTTCAAACTTTTTCAACTTTTTGAATTTTTTTGGGTTTTTTCAGCTTTAAAAAAAAAAATGAAAACAAAAAATTGAAAAAAAAAAATTTAAAAATCGAAAAAAATTGGAAAAATTATAAAACATAAAATTCGAAAAGAAATTGCAAAAATTTAAGAAAACTCAAAAAAGTTTACAAAAAATCTAAAAAGGTAAAATAAACAAGAAAGTAAAAAAAATCCAAAACAAAAAAAAAAATCTAAAAGTTTGAAAAAATTGAAAAAAATTTGGGTAAATAATTCAAAAAAGTTGAAACAACCCCAAAGAATGAAAAAATTGAAAAGTTAAAAAATAAAAGGAATCAGAAAAAAATAAAGGCAAGATAAATTTGAATAATTCAAAAAATAAAAAAAAAAATTGAAAAATGTCAAAAAAATGGAAAAAACCCAAAAAAGTTTATAAAAAGTTTGAAAAATTCAAAAAAAATCAAAGAACACAAAAAAATCGAGTAAAGTTTAAAAAGCCTAAAAAAAATTAAAAAACCCTCAAAAAAAATCAAAAAAACTTGAAATGTCAAAAAAAAATATAAAAATCCAAAGAAGTTGCAAAAAGTCCAAAAAGTTGAAAAAAAACAAAAAAATTGAAAATCCAAAAAGTTGAAAAAACCCAAAAAAAAAAACGAAAAAGTTATCCAAACTCAAAAAAGTTAAAAAAATACAAAAGTTTTGGAAAAACTAGACTAGGATAAAAAGTCTAAAAAATTGAAAATAAACAAAAAAACCGAAATGTGATTTGTACGAAAATTTAAAACTTGTAACTTAGTGAATTTTGAAATTGTAATCAAATCTTGTGAATTCCGAGAAAATTTCAAAATTATAGTTTTATGAATTTTGAAATTATAATCCTATAAATTCCAAGAAAATTTAATAATTATAATAAAATTTAAAAATTGTAAGTTTATGAATTTCAAGATTGTAACTTTGTAAATTCCAAAAATAATTTAAAATTAATATTTTGTAAATTTTAAAATTGAAATTTTGTAAATTTTAAGATCTTGTGAATTCCAAGAAATTTAAAAACTGTAATTTTGTGAATTTTGAGATTAATCTTATAAATTCTAAAATAAATCAAATTTGTAATTTTGTGATTGTTATCTTGCGAATTTTAAAAAAACTTCAAAATTGTAATTTTATGAATTTTGAGATTGTAATCTTATGAATTCAGAAAAAAAAATTGAAAATTGTAATTTTGTGAATTCCAATAATAAATAGAAAAAAAAGTAAAAACTAAAAAAAAAAAAAATTGAAATTACGAAAATCAACTTTCAGTGAAATTAAATGGAATTGTAATTTTACATGGGATTTCAGTGAAATTACACGATTTCTAAAGTGAAATTACATAGAATTTTAAGCAAAGAAGGAGAATTCAATGGAATTCTAGCAAAATATAGTATGTATTCAATAAAATTACACAGAGAATTTTTTAAAAAAACGCAGAAATGCAGTAAAATTTCCTGGAAATTCATGACGTAATTTTTTTTTATAAAGTTACACAGGGATTCCAAAAAATTAAGTTAAATTCCAAAAAAAAAGGAACACAAATTCTGGTGTAATTGCACGGAATTTCCAAAGCATAATATGAAGTTCCAGAAAATACATAAGATTCCTAAAAAAAAATACGTGACATTCCAAGGAATGAAGTGGAATTTTAGTAAAACGTACCTGAAATTTTAGAAAAATGACGTGGTATTTTGATGAAATTACATATTTTCAAATTCATTGAAAAAAAAACACGGGATTCCAAGAAATAAAGTCGAATTCTAGTGAAATTACATGACATTTCAACAAATGAAGTGGAATTTCATGGAATTTTAGAAAAATGACGTAGTACATATTTTAACAAAGTTACATGGAACTCTACGAAATTTCAGAGAAATAACATGGAATTTTAAAATTACATGGTGAAATTACAAGAATTCCGAGTTGAAATTACATGGAATTTTACCGAATAAAATGGAATCCCGTGAAATTTCAAAAAAATTTGGTATTCCAATAAAGTTACATGGAATTTTGAAAAAAAAAAAAACGCGAACAGTAAAATTTTCCGAAATTTCAAGGAGCGAAGTGGAACTTTAGAAAAATGAAGTTTTTTTAAAATGTTACATGGAAATGAATGGTAAAATTACACGGAATTACAAAAAAAAATTACATTTTTTTAAAAAACGAATGGAAAATGGAATTTCAACGAATGAAATGGAATTTTTTGAAAAATGACGTAGAATTTTAATAAAGATACAGGGTCTGTTCCTTATAATTGGTGCGGCTCCTACAACTAAAATGAAAAAAAATACAAAAAAAAGTAAAATACAAAAGTTGTAGGGTTTTATCTCTATTATCTTTTGCACATGTCAAAATGAGCAAATGACAGGTGCCAACTGTCATAATGACAGCACTTGCATTTTTTTAAATGAAACACCCTGTATATTTCCAGCTAGAATGATCAATTTTTTACTTCTGATTTCAAATATACCATAAATGTTGATATTTGGTTTCTTTCTTATTTATTGAGTTTCTTGTATCGCTGTCTCTTTATTGGCCCCTCAAACGCCGGGAATAATCAAAGTTTGCGTCACTATTTAATTTCTCCCACATTATCTTTGTCTTTTTCTCAAATGTTAAATTTCTTATGTCGTTTTCTTTGTCTTATGTATACTTTTGATAAAAATTACACTACACAAACATCAAGAATAACTGAAATTCGTATGTTACTTTGTTTCCTACTTTGTTTCCCTCTCTTTCTTATTTATTGAGTTTCTTATATCGCTATCTCAAGCGCCGGGAATAATCAAAGTTTGCCAAGAGGTAGGTTGCCCTGATAACTTCTATGACGTCATCTGTATGCCTCAACACCATGCAAATTTTCATAAGGCATCCCAGATGCGTTATTACCAGACAACCTATAAACTTTAAAAACCTTTAAAAGTTTGGAAAATCTCTTGATTAAACAAGGATATTACAATTGATGACGTCACTGAAAGACTAATCAAATATTTAAAATTTATTTAAACAAATCATTTATAGGATTTAATTTACATATTAATTTCAAGATTAATTGAAACGAGGTTGCCTGATAACTTTTATGACGTCATCTGTATGCCTCAACATAATGCAAATCTCCAGATGCGTCATCAAGTTACCCATTACCAGACAACCTATGAACTTTAAAAACCTTGGTGCTAAGTTTGCAAAATCTCTTGGTTAAGTAAGGATATTACAATTGATGACGTCACTAAGAAACTAATCAAACAATATTTTTACGTTGGCACTTGTAGGTAATGTTGCCAAATAATAACCTGGGAAAATGACATACTTCTTAGTTATGTCAAATTAAAACAAAGTTGATGCGGCAACATTGCGACATGCCAACGTTATAAATTTTCATGCCCCCCCCCCACATAATTTCCCTATATGTAATGCCCTTCTCATAAAAAGGATAATTTTTTTGTTGACATTTATGACATTTTGAGGCATTTTGTTAACATTCACCACAATTGAGGCATTTGTTAACATTCACCGCAATAAAACTCAATCGACATTTTTAAGGCGTTTGTTAACATTTACTACCAATGACATTTTTTTGACATTTTGAGGCAATTGTTTACTTGTCTTGGTTTAAACTCGTTTTTGAAAAAATCGAATTTGAAAATTTAAAGGAATCTCAAGTTTTAAGCCCAGTTTCTCAAAAACTATTTTGACAATCAACTGGATTTTGACAGGGTCGGTAGCTCATTTAATCCTCTTTGAAATAAAACTAATTTCAACCGGATCGGTTGAAAAATAACGAAATTACCGTCGATTTAACAGAGCCGTGTCGTGACGTCAAAAATTTCCAAAAGTTCAAAATCAGGTTTTCCACTAATTTTAACCTCATCTATCGATTGATGAAGTCAAAAATTCTACAGGGCGCATCATTTTGCGTTGAAAAAGTTTTGTCAAATGTCAAATTCGATTTTCATAGAATAATATGTCAACTGTCGAACGCGCTTTATCTCGAATTTTTCTGACATCTCTTTGCTACTACTATGTTTTATTAAACCAAGTAGGCTTTGGAATTTCGTTTTGACATTTGACAGTCGGCCATTATAAGTGAAAGGCAAACTATTCTATAGGATTATTCCAGGCATTCGGCCACCTAGAATACCAAACACGTACTGATGATGACGTCATCAAAATTATCTAATCAATTGATTATTCCAGGCATTTGGCCACCTAAGATATAAGATACTGATGATGACGTTATTAAAATTATCTAATGATTGATTATTTAAACGGCCATGTTGTTTTTTTCGACACATGACAGATGACGTTTGGGCGTGAAATAGGGACTGTTGTGTTCGGATCATGTTCAGTCCCGGTTTTAAATGTGGAATGCCGAAAAATAATTAACTTATTTTGGTCGTGCATGGTACTGTTTTTTTTTTGCATTTAGTGCTTTCTCCACTTTCTCATTTAGTGCTTTCTCCACTCATCTTGTTTATTTATACTTATTATTCATATTTCATTATTGTATTAAAATATTGCGCAAGTAGGCTTTGGATTTTTTTTTTTTGACAGTTGGTATTGTCATGGCGTCTTTTAATGTTATTCGGGGCCCCCGTCTCGGGTAATTTGTATAATTTTGGGGTTTTTGGGACTGATTTTTGAACTGGTAAGTTATAACAATCATTATACAAGTAGAGTATAACTCGTATAACTTAAATCACTCCAGCCCTTCGGGCTGGTATAACTTCGGGCTCGTGATTAAAATAACTCCGGCCCTTCGGGCTCGCATAACCTTGACCCTCCAAGCTCTAACTAGAATAATCTTAGCCCTTCGGGCTGGAGATTTGAAAAAAAACCTATGACAACACTGCTTATGACACAACAAACGTCAAAAAATTAAAATATCAAAGTAGGCCTTGTAATTATTTTTATCAATCAATATAAAATGGCGTCTTTTTATTTTGAAGATTGCAAACCCGAAGGGCCGGAGTCATTTTAATTACGTTAACTCGTATGACTTATATAATTCCGGCTTTTTGGGCTCGTATAACCTCGGCTCTGGAGATTTGCATTTTGTCGACGCACCTCTGATGACGTCATCCGGTTATCCAGGCAACCCTCAAATAACCTCGGATTTGAACCATAGTCTCGTTGTTTACAAGAGGTAGGTTGCAAAGATACAATGAACTGTGGTTAATAATAATAATTATTATTATATTATAAACTGTGGTTGTGTTAATTCAATGGTTTACCCAGTAGACTGATTTCCGAAAATCTTAGTGACGTCATTATCAGTATGTGTCTTGTATCCTTGGCGGCCAAATACCTGGGATAATCAAATTTTCCATCTTATTTCGTAAATATTTACATTGAAAATTCAGATATAAATTTTTAAAAGGCTTGTAAAAAAAAGTGAAGCGTTGTATTGCCACAGCTCTACTTCATCTAGTAGGCTATTTTCTAAAAATTTCAGTGACGTCATTATCAGTACGTGTTTTGTATCCTAAGTAGCCAAACGCCTGGAATTATCGATCAATTAGATAATTGTAGTGACGACACCATCAGTTTAGTTATGTATACTTGATGCCTGCAATAATCACATCTAATTTCGTGACGTCATCATTAGTACTTACATTGAAAACTCGGATATAAATTTTTAAAAGCCTTGTGAAGTGAAGTGAAGTTACAACTGTCCTTATTCAATGGCCACAGCTTCACTTCACCTAATAGGCTGATTTATAAAAATCTCTGTGACGTCATTATCGGTACGTGTCTTGCATCCTAGGTGGCCAAATGCCTGGAATTATCAATCAAAATGACGTCATCATCAGTTTACTTTCATGTATTTGATACCTGCAATAATCACATCTTCCATATAATTTCGTGACGTCATCATCAGTACTTACATTGAAAACTCAAATATAAGTTTTTAAAAGGTTTGTAATTTATCAATACGTGTTTTTTATCCTTGATAGCCAAATGCCTGGAATAATCAATCAATTAAATAAATTTGATGGTATTTGTTTTGTATCCCTGATAGGCAAATACAGAATTATCAATTTATTAATTTTAATGACGTCATCATCGGTGCGTGATTTGTATCCTTGATGGCCTTATGCTTACAATAATTAATTGTCTTATTTATGTCCTATTTTTTTTAATTGTTCTAATTCTGTTCTATTTGCACTAACTCTATTCAAGTTACTCTTGAGTTTTCCGTTTGCACTAATTGTATTTGAATTGCGAATTACTCTATTTCAAGTGTTCTAAATCTGTTTTATCTGCACTATTTAGTTAAAATAGCCTGATTTTACTATTGCAACCCTCGTAGTCAGCTGATTTGAAAAGTTTATGTTTTTGCTCTAACTTTGTTCTATTTGCAAGTTACTCTTGAGTGTTCCAATTGTTCCAGTTATGTTCCGTTTGCACTAATTGTATTCGAATTTTGAATTACTCTGACTGTTCTAATTGTTCTTAGCTCTATTTAAATTACTCTAGAGTGTTCGTAAAATTTTCGACGTTGTTGTGTCAGGCTATAATGGAATCAGAACAGTGTTTTTAGAATAAAACTAGTGATTCATAGCAGTTGCAAATAGAAATTATACCTTTCCTACTTTTTACTCTAGAGTACTCTGGAGTAGCTTACTCTAGAGTATTCTGGAGTAGTTTACTGAAGATTACTCTGGAATAGCTTACCCTAAAGTAGTTTACTACAGAGTGAAGTAGCTCACTCTAGAGTAATTTCCTTGAGAGTATTCTAGATTAGGCCACTTTAGAGCAGCTTATTCGAGAGTAGCTCACTCTGGATTAGCTTACTCCAGAGCGTCTTACTTAAGAGTAGCTTATTCCACAGAACTCTAGAGTACCTTATTCCAGAGTACTATAGAGTAGAGCAGCTTTATTATTGAGTATTCTGGAGAACAGCCTACTCTAGAATTGACCGCAATAATGATTACTGATTGCAATGATAGCTACTTTAGAGCAGGCTATTATAGAGTAATCTCGTGTAGCCTGCTCCAAAGAAGTCTAGAATAATCTGCTCTAGAGTACTATAGAACAAGCTACAGATAGATTGAAAACTGTAGAATATTCAATATTCTTGAGCAAACTACTCTAGAATACTCTAGAGCAGGCTTGAGTACTCATAGTACATAGTTTTGTTCATACAGGGTGTTCTAAACTACACCGGTTCGACTCTAACTGTCCGATTATTCTTTTTTTAAAGTAAATAAACGGAGTAGAGTAATAAGTACTCACTCCAAAGCTAAAGAACGTCGGTCGAATGCACCCAAATGTCAAAAAAAAAAACACAAAAACACTTTTTTGCCTCCACTCCAACGTGAATTAGAGCGTTCGGAGTTGTCTCTTGCCACTATTTTTCAAAAATCCAAACGCCAATAATCTTTGTTCACTCTGAGTAAAATATTCGAACCGGTGCAGTTTGAAAGAGTAAAAAGAGTACAATTTCCATTTGCTGAAAAATTTAAAAAATTGCTCTGAATCGCTATTTTTACCCCAAAAACACTATTCTGCATGCGTAACTGTCAAGATTTAGACTTTGACTGATCCATATGTAAAAAAAAATTCTAAGACTTTTGAACCTGTCAAAACTTTTGACAGCTGTCATTTAGTCTATGTTACCGTCGAAAAAAGTGACAAGGAGATGTCAGAAAAATTCGGAATAAGGTGGGTTTGATTCCTGACAGTTGACTTAGTCGAACCACACTTTGAAATTTTGACACCTGTCAATTTTTTTTTTTTTTTTTCGATTTTCATAGCAATGGAAATTTTTTGTCTCTTCACATTCCTCTTCCGGCTTATGCGGTATCTATGTAAAAAAATGTCAATTTTTTTTTCTGCACCTGTCAAAAAATTTGACAGCTGTCATTTTGTCCATTTTTCTTCGGAAAAAAGTGACAAGGAGGAGTCGAAAAAATTTGAAATAAATTGCGTTCGATAGTTGACGTCCTAATCTGTCAAAATCAAATTTGACATTTGACATTTTGACACCTGTCAATTTTTTTTTTTTTTTACTTTTTGAATAATTTTTGCGGTATATATATACCGCATATATGTAAAAAAAAAATTTAATTTTTTTGCACCGGTTAAAAAAATTTACAGCTGTCATTTTGTCCATTTACCTTCCAAAAAAAGTGACAAGGAGATGTCAGAAAAATTCGAGGTATAATGGGTTCGATTCCTGACAGTCGACTTAGTCGAACCCCACTTTGACATTTTGACACCTGTCAATTTTTTTTTTTTTTCGATATTGATAGCATTAGGAATTTTTTGTCTCTTCACATTCCTGTTCCGGCTTATGCGTATGTATGTAAAAAAATGTCATTTTTTTTTTGCACCTGTCAAAAATTTTGACAGCTGTCATTTTGTTCATTTTTCTTCGGAAAAAAGTGACAAGGAGGAGTCGGAAAAATTTGAAAAAAATTGCGTTCGATAGTTGACGTCCTAATCTGTCAAAATCAAATTTGACATTTGACATTTTGACACCTGTCAAATTTTATTTTTTTTCTATTTTTGAATAATTTTTGCGGTATATATGTGAAATTTTTTTTAATTTTTTTGCACCGGTTAAAAAAATTTACAGCTGTCATTTTGTCCATTTACCTTCGAAAAAAAGTGACAAGGAGATGTCAGAAAAATTCGGAATAAGGTGGGTTTGATTCCTGACAGTTGACTTAGTCGAACCACACTTTGAAATTTTGACACCTGTCATTTTTTTTTTTTGGTTCGATTTTCATAGCAATGGAAATTTTTTGTCTCTTCACATTCCTCTTCCGGCTTAAGCCTAGTACTCATAACTGCGAAATTCGCATTTTTTTGACATTGCGTCGACAATTTGACGTTTGATACACGCATAAAACGTCAAATTTTCAACGCAATGTCAAAAAAATGCGAATTTCGCAGTTATGAGTACTAGGCTTTATGCGGTATCTATGTAAAAAAATGTCAATTTTTTTTTCTGTGGTTGTCAAAAATTTTGACAGCTGTCATTTTGTCCATTTTTCTTCGGAAAAAAGTGACAAGGAGGAGTCGGAAAAATTTGAAACAAATTGCGTTCGATAGTTGACGTCCTAATCTGTCAAAATCAAATTTGACATTTGACATTTTGACACCTGTCAAATTTTATTTATTTTTCACTTTTTGAATCATTTTTGCGGTATATATGTAAAAAAAAATTTAAATTTTTTGCACCGGTTAAAAAAATTTACAGCTGTCATTTTGTCCATTTACCTTCGAAAAAAAGTGACAAGGAGATGTCAGAAAAATTCGGAATAAGGTGGGTTTGATTCCTGACAGTTGACTTAGTCGAACCACACTTTGAAATTTTGACACCTGTCATTTTTTTTTTTTTTGTTCGATTTTCATAGCAATGGAAATTTTTTGTCTCTTCACATTCCTCTTCCGGCTTAAGCCTAGTACTCATAACTGCGAAATTCGCATTTTTTTGACATTGCTTCGACAATTTGACGTTTGATACACGCATAAAACGTCAAATTTTCAACGCAATGTCAAAAAAGTGCGAATTTCGCAGTTATGAGTACTAGGCTTTATGCGGTATCTATGTAAAAAAATGTCAATTTTTTTTTCTGTACTTGTCAAAAATTTTGACAGCTGTCATTTTGTCCATTTTTCTTCGGAAAAAAGTGACAAGGAGGAGTCGAAAAAATTTGAAACAAATTGCGTTCGATACTTGACGTCCTAATCTGTCAAAATCAAATTTGACATTTGACATTTTGACACCTGTCAATTTTTTTTTTTTTTTCACTTTTTGAATAATTTTTGCGGTATATATGTGAAAAATTTTTTAATTTTTTTTGCACCGGTTAAAAAATTTTACAGCTGTCATTTTGTCCATTTACCTTCGAAAAAAAGTGACAAGGAGATGTCAGAAAAATTCGGAATAAGGTGGGTTTGATTCCTGACAGTTGACTTAGTCGAACCACACTTTGAAATTTTGACACCTGTCATTTTTTTTTTTTTTTTTTCGATTTTCATAGCAATGGAAATTTTTTGTCTCTTCACATTCCTCTTCCGGCTTAAGCCTAGTACTCATAACTGCGAAATTCGCATTTTTTTGACATTGCGTCGACAATTTGACGTTTGATACACGCATAAAACGTCAAATTTTCAACGCAATGTCAAAAAAATGCGAATTTCGCAGTTATGAGTACTAGGCTTTATGCGGTATCTATGTAAAAAAATGTCAATTTTTTTTTCTGTACTTGTCAAAAATTTTGACAGCTGTCATTTTGTCCATTTTTCTTCGGAAAAAAGTGACAAGGAGGAGTCGAAAAAATTTGAAACAAATTGCGTTCGATAGTTGACGTCCTAATCTGTCAAAATCAAATTTGACATTTGACATTTTGACACCTGTCAAATTTTATTTTTTTTTCACTTTTTGAATAATTTTTGCGGTATATATGTGAAAAATTTTTTAATTTTTTTTGCACCGGTTAAAAAAATTTACAGCTGTCATTTTGTCCATTTACCTTCGAAAAAAAGTGACAAGGAGATGTCAGAAAAATTCGGAATAAGGTGGGTTTGATTCCTGACAGTTGACTTAGTCGAACCACACTTTGAAATTTTGACACCTGTCATTTTTTTTTTTTTTTTTCGATTTTCATGGCAATGGAAATTTTTTGTCTCTTCACATTCCTCTTCCGGCTTAAGCCTAGTACTCATAACTGCGAAATTCGCATTTTTTTGACATTGCTTCGACAATTTGACGTTTGATACACGCATAAAACGTCAAATTTTCAACGCAATGTCAAAAAAATGCGAATTTCGCAGTTATGAGTACTAGGCTTTATGCGGTATCTATGTAAAAAAATGTCAATTTTTTTTTCTGTACTTGTCAAAAATTTTGACAGCTGTCATTTTGTCCATTTTTCTTCGGAAAAAAGTGACAAGGAGGAGTCGAAAAAATTTGAAACAAATTGCGTTCGATAGTTGACGTCCTAATCTGTCAAAATCAAATTTGACATTTGACATTTTGACACCTGTCAAATTTTATTTATTTTTCACTTTTTGAATAATTTTTGCGGTATATATGTGAAAAACTTTTTAATTTTTTTTGCACCGGTTAAAAAATTTTACAGCTGTCATTTTGTCCATTTACCTTCGAAAAAAAGTGACAAGGAGATGTCAGAAAAATTCGGAATAAGGTGGGTTTGATTCCTGACAGTTGACTTAGTCGAACCACACTTTGAAATTTTGACACCTGTCATTTTTTTTTTTTTTTCGATTTTCATAGCAATGGAAATTTTTTGTCTCTTCACATTCCTCTTCCGGCTTAAGCCTAGTACTCATAACTGCGAAATTCGCATTTTTTTGATACTGCTTCGACAATTTGACGTTTGATACACGCATAAAACGTCAAATTTTCAACGCAATGTCAAAAAAGTGCGAATTTCGCAGTTATGAGTACTAGGCTTTATGCGGTATCTATGTAAAAAAATGTCAATTTTTTTTTCTGTACTTGTCAAAAATTTTGACAGCTGTCATTTTGTTCATTTTTCTTCGGAAAAAAGTGACAAGGAGGAGTCGGAAAAATATGAAAAAAATTGCGTTCGATACTTGACGTCCTAATCTGTCAAAATCAAATTTGACATTTGACATTTTGACACCTGTCAAATTTTTTTTTTTTTTCACTTTTTGAATAATTTTTGCGGTATATATGTGAAAAACTTTTTAATTTTTTTTGCACCGGTTAAAAAATTTTACAGCTGTCATTTTGGCAATTTACCTTCGAAAAAAAGTGACAAGGAGATGTCAGAAAAATTCGGAATAAGGTGGATTTGATTCCTGACAGTTGACTTAGTCGAACCACACTTTGAAATTTTGACACCTGTCATTTTTTTTTTTTTTTTTCGATTTTCATAGCAATGGAAATTTTTTGTCTCTTCACATTCCTCTTCCGGCTTAAGCCTAGTACTCATAACTGCGAAATTCGCATTTTTTTGACATTGCGTCGACAATTTGACGTTTGATACACGCATAAAACGTCAAATTTTCAACGCAATGTCAAAAAAATGCGAATTTCGCAGTTATGAGTACTAGGCTTTATGCGGTATCTATGTAAAAAAATGTCAATTTTTTTTTCTGTACTTGTCAAAAATTTTGACAGCTGTCATTTTGTCCATTTTTCTTCGGAAAAAAGTGACAAGGAGGAGTCGGAAAAATATGAAAAAAATTGCGTTCGATAGTTGACGTCCTAATCTGTCAAAATCAAATTTGACATTTGACATTTTGACACCTGTCAAATTTATTTATTTTTTTCACTTTTTGAATAATTTTTGCGGTATATATGTGAAAAATTTTTTAATTTTTTTTGCACCGGTTAAAAAATTTTACAGCTGTCATTTTGTCCATTTACCTTCGAAAAAAAGTGACAAGGAGATGTCAGAAAAATTCGGAATAAGGTGGGTTTGATTCCTGACAGTTGACTTAGTCGAACCACACTTTGAAATTTTGACACCTGTCATTTTTTTTTTTTTTTTTCGATTTTCATAGCAATGGAAATTTTTTGTCTCTTCATATTCCTCTTCCGGCTTAAGCCTAGTACTCATAACTGCGAAATTCGCATTTTTTTGACATTGCGTCGACAATTTGACGTTTGATACACGCATAAAACGTCAAATTTTCAACGCAATGTCAAAAAAATGCGAATTTCGCAGTTATGAGTACTAGGCTTTATGTGGTATCTATGTAAAAAAATGTCAATTTTTTTTTCTGTACTTATCAAAAATTTGGACAGCTGTCATTTTGTCCATTTTTCTTCGGAAAAAAGTGACAAGGAGGAGTCGAAAAAATTTGAAACAAATTGCGTTCGATAGTTGACGTCCTAATCTGTCAAAATCAAATTTGACATTTGACATTTTGACACCTGTCAAATTTTATTTATTTTTCACTTTTTGAATCATTTTTGCGGTATATATGTAAAAAAAAATTTAAATTTTTTGCACCGGTTAAAAAAATTTACAGCTGTCATTTTGTCCATTTACCTTCGAAAAAAAGTGACAAGGAGATGTCAGAAAAATTCGGAATAAGGTGGGTTTGATTCCTGACAGTTGACTTAGTCGAACCACACTTTGAAATTTTGACACCTGTCATTTTTATTTTTTTTTTTCGATTTTCATAGCAATGGAAATTTTTTGTCTCTTCACATTCCTCTTCCGGCTTAAGCCTAGTACTCATAACTGCGAAATTCGCATTTTTTTGACATTGCTTCGACAATTTGACGTTTGATACACGCATAAAACGTCAAATTTTCAACGCAATGTCAAAAAAATGCGAATTTCGCAGTTATGAGTACTAGGCTTTATGCGGTATCTATGTAAAAAAATGTCAATTTTTTTTTCTGTACTTGTCAAAAATTTTGACAGCTGTCATTTTGTCCATTTTTCTTCGGAAAAAAGTGACAAGGAGGAGTCGAAAAAATTTGAAACAAATTGCGTTCGATAGTTGACGTCCTAATCTGTCAAAATCAAATTTGACATTTGACATTTTGACACCTGTCAAATTTTATTTTTTTTTCACTTTTTGAATAATTTTTGTGGTATATATGTGAAAAAATTTTTAATTTTTTTTGCACCGGTTAAAAAAATTTACAGCTGTCATTTTGTCCATTTACCTTCGAAAAAAAGTGACAAGGAGATGTCAGAAAAATTCGGAATAAGGTGGGTTTGATTCCTGACAGATGACTTAGTCGAACCACACTTTGAAATTTTGACACCTGTCATTTTTTTTTTTTTTTTCGATTTTCATAGCAATGGAAATTTTTTGTCTCTTCACATTCTTCCACCGGCTTATGCGGTATCTATGTAAAAAAATGTCAAATTTTGACAGTTGTCATTTTGTTTATTTATCTTCGGAAAAAAGTGACAAGGAGGCGTCGGAAAGGTTTGAAATAAATTGCGTTCGATAGTCGACGTCCTAATCTGTCAAAATCAAATTTAACATTTGACATTTTGACACCTTTTAATTTTTTTTTTTTAACTTTTTCAATAATTTAGGCAGTATATATGTAAAAAAAAATAAAATTTTTTTGCACCCGTTAAAAAATTTTACAGCTGTCATTTTGTCCATTTATCTTCGAAATAAGGTGACAAGGAGATGTCAGAAAAATTCGGGATAAAGTGGTTTTGATAGCTGACGTCCTGATCTGTCAAAATCGATTTTGACATTTGACACCTGTCAATTTTTTTTTTTTTTTAAATTTTATTTTATTATTTTATTATGTGTGTATCATGCGTTTAATGCACTCACCATCGGTACAAACCGCTGTTTGACATTATTTAGCTCTGGGTTACTCTAAAAACATTGTTCTGTTTACTCTGAATACAAATCCTTAGCTAATGGAGTGAAAACAAATTATTTCAGAATAACTTTAAATAGAATTCTATTTAAGTATTCTAATCAGTGACTTCATCAATGAATTAGCCATCTTTGTCTAGTGAATGGAAAATGACAATGACCGACATAATCTTACTCCGCTTACTCTGAGCAAAATAACCAAACAAGTGCAAAAATAAATAAATTAAACAGTGGTTTGAGATTTTTTTAGCTGTAAGTAGTTCTCAAAAACACTGTTCTGGCTTCACTATTTGGGAAATTAGAACATCAAATATGTTGCTCTATTCACTCCGAATATAAAATTTTGAATTTGAATTTTTTTTTCCTGGAGTGGAGTCAAAATAGTATTTTTAGAGTGAAAAGAGCAACAATAAAAACTTTTGTATTTGTACTCTGCTTGGTTCGGATTTTGTATTCGGAGTTGATAAAGTAAGATTACTGGTTCGGTGTAAAAAAAGTTTACTCCAAACGAAAAAAAAATCATAAATAGAATTCTAGTTTTAGTGACAGACCGTAATGAAAATAGTTGTCAAATGATAAATGTTTGCTAGTTACTAGTTCAACGTGACGCCACCAGTTCAATGCCAGCGTGGACAGGTTCGAACCTAATAGGTCTGGTTCGAACCAGCTCCACCGTGAGAAAACAGCTCAAATCTGTTCTAAAAATTGATCAAAACCTGTTCCGAACCCGTTTACTCTCAAATGAAACCCTGAACTAGGATTGACTTTTACGATTTTGACACTGTTGTACAGTTTAACAAGTTGCGTCAATCCTTGGATTTATAATATGGTTTTCAATTCGGAGTTGGTGCGGGTTCTGATTAAGAAGTTCGTGCACCGAAGGGGGAATTTGGAGCTGAGCAATTCGTACTTGGAACAAGTGAAATCGATTCGGAATGATATTTTTTAGTAGCTTGTTGCTTTTGAAACTTAGTGCAGGTTTTATTTATGTTCGGAACAAGTTTTTAGTGTACTGAATTGTTTTTAGAGTAGGATTAAATTTATTTATAATAAACGTAATTTGCCCTATTTGAAGTGCTCTGAATAAGCAAGTTGTTGGGAATTGTATTATTTTTGACTCCTTGGGGTAGGTAGAGTAAATTCATTTGGGTTCGGGTTTTGAAAAAGAAGTAAAAATAAGTGAATCTAGTGTGATCCAGAGCACTAAAGTAGAATTAGATTGAGTGTTTTTTTTAATTCGGACCAACAATAAAAAAACCCTAAACACTCAGAACCAATTTAGAGTCAAATTAGAACTGGTTCAAAATGAACCAGGAACAAAGAGTAAAAAGTGTATTGTGCTCCGGAGCACTAATGTAGTGTGCGAATGAAAGAGTGAATTAATTCAAGGATATTTTCAAGTTCAGAACAGAAACCCCAATAGCTTGGAACACAGAGTCAACTTGGAACTGGTTCCAAATAAACTGCGAACAAATTCAATGTGTTCTAGAACACTTATTTTGCATTTTTTGATTGCGAACTAGTTCGGAGTGAGGGATTTTCTAACAACGAACAACTTCTTAGAGCAAATAGAGCTGATTTTAGTTGAACATAGAACATTTTTGGTTACTACGGGCAAAATACAGTTGACATTACAAAAATAGAATTCTATATAGCGACTGACATTTGCGTTTCTGCATTACTGGCCGGCCATTTTGTATTTGTAGGTTATATTTGTGTGGATTTTCTAGAGGATAATAATCAAAATTCTAGGATTTTCTGGTCCAGAGCAAATTTAATCTAATTTTTATTTGAAACACGGCAAATCTAGAATACTAAAGTTTGCTCGATATCAAAAAAGAATAAGTTCAATGTGTTCAGAGTAAAAAACTAATACTTAGAGTAATTTGAAACTAGTTATTGCAAATGGAACAGAGTTAGAACAGTCAAGATAGTTCGGACAGTTGAACAGATTAAAAAGAGTCAGTGCACTTGGAACCGACGGAGTAGAATTGCTAAAAACCCAAAATTAATTTTCAAAACCTTACTCCGATAAATAGAATTTTATTCGACCGATAAATATCCTTGTTACAAATCATGATGACGTCACCTGCAGACCTAACAAAAAATGTTTCGGACTAAAAATGTACCCGCAAAATACAGTTGCAGGCCAATTCTGTCATTTTTAATCAAAATTTTGCTGTTACAAGGCCATCTTGCATGATGTCGTCATCATCAGACCCAGCAAAAACCTTTCCAAACTAAAAATGCACTCGCAAAACACAGTGACAGGCCAATTTTGTTACCTGTTACAATGTCAGCCTACATGATGACGTCACTCACAGACTTAACAAAAACCGTTCCAAACTAAAAATGCACCCGCAAAACACAGTCACAAATGAACTAGGAACAAAAAAATAGAATGTCTATTGTGCTCCGGGGCAGGGATTTTCTAACAATAACGTATTTGGAGCAGATTCCTGGTAAACTTTAGTTCTTCGAACACATAGAACCGATCCTAAACTAAATTTTATTTGAATATAGAGGTAAATAGGATTCTATTGAATTTGAAAAAAAGTGACATTACAAAATAGAATTCTATTCAGAATCGGTTCTAGTTTAATTACCTCTTGATTAGATTGGGTACCAGTTCAGTTTTTTTAGAGTTCAGAACAACAATTGAACACCTCAGAGTTCTAGGATTCAGTTCTAAATGAATTGAGAACAAAGAACAGTAATTTAATTTAGGATTGTCATGCACTCTATGTGTAATAATCTATTCAGAACCTGTTTTTATTGAACAGCGGAATACTAGGAATTAGTACAGAAATGATCTGGAACTAGTTCTAGATAAACTGTGAACAAATTGAGTGTGATCTAGAACACTAATTTGGCATTGTTTGATTGTAAACCTGCTCAGAGTAGAAGATTTTATACCAACAAACAAGTTCGGAACAGTTTTTTGATCAATTTTTAGTTCTTAGAACACATAAAACCGATCCAAAATTGATTCTAGTTCAACGCAGAATATTGCTAAGTAAATGAATTCTATTGAAAATATGTTAATGCAAAATAGAGTACCTAATATAACAAAAATAGAATTCCATTTATTAGCTCTATGGATTTGTCCATAAAAGTAGATCAGAATCGATCCAGAACCAGAAAAATAATTTAGAACCTGTTCTAAATTAACTGCGAACAAATTGAATGTGTTCTAGAACACTCATTTTGCACTTTTCTACTCTGAATCAGTTCAAAGTAAGGGCTTTTCTACAAAAAACGAGTTCGGAGTAGATTCTTAGTTCTTAGAACACATAGAACCAATCTAAATCTGTTTTTAGTCAAATCTTGAACATTTTTAGTTAAGTAGAATTATTGTTTTGATGTCGATGTAAATAGAGTAATATAACCAAAATAGAATTCTATATATCAGTTCTTTAAATTAATCCATAAAATTAGTTCAGAATCGATCCGGAACCAGAAAAATAATTTGGAACGGGTTCTAAATCAACTGCGAACAAACTATTTACTCGGAAAACAAGTGCAAATAATCTTACTCTACTTATCCCGAAAACAATTAGATCCTACTCCAGTTACTCCGAACAAAAAAAATTCGAATTAATAAAGTATAAAAGAGTCAAAAATGCACAGTGACCTTTTAAAAAGTGTCTAGTCAAAAGAATCTGGCCTTAAGACTGTTCGGAACAACTGAAAAAAACAAAAAGTAGCTCCAAAGTGTTCTAAACTGTCCCTAGAGCATAGAAAATTAGTTTAGTTTTTGCGTTTAAAACTGTTCTAGAGTAGGAAAAGTAATGGCACCAATTAAAAACTTGATTTATATTAAGATTCGGGACAAAACGTGACTGTTCTAGAACAATTTGGAGTATATACAACACTGTGCAAAACGATTCAAATCAGCCCCAGAACAGTTCCGAATCAGCATCTAGTTTACTCTAGAACAATTGTGGCCTAAAATAAGTTCAGAAGATGAAAATTCTTGCACTGTCTGTGTTTGAATTGTTTTAATTCCATAGTTCGAACTGAATTTTGGAGCAAAATAAACTTTCTATTCTTCGCTCTAGGTTCATTTCGAATTAGTTCCAATTTGACTCTACACTGGTTCCGAGTGTTTAAAGTTATTCTATTGCTGCTCCAAATTTGACATTAGAGTTTTGGACCATAATAGAGTTACTTTTTTTTGAGTCAGAACACGGTTTTTTGGTTCTTTGTTCAACTAGAACTAGTTCTATTTGTTCTAAGGATTCACGACAAACCTGTTCGTTGTCAGATAAATACCCTGAACTGGTTCAAGAACAAAAAATCCTAAATGATTGTTCCAGAACACATTGAATTGTTTGCAATTTAATTAGAACCAGCTCCGAATAGATTCCGAACCAATTTTGTGGTTATGGTTCAACTAGAATTAGTTATTATGTGTTCTAAAGATTCACCAAAAGCAAACAAATTGAAAAATTTCGAGTAATTCGGCTACTGTTTCGAACATACTGGTTCATAATCGAGCAATCTTCAGTGTTCTGAACTTATTCTAATTTGAAATAGAACATCTGGAGTCTACTCCTCAATACCCGAATGTAAAAAAATTTGCTCTATTTATTCCAAAGGAGTCAAAAATAATACAATCCCGAATAACTTGTTTATTTAGAGTAATTCAGATATAGCAAAAAGAGTAATTACATTTATGTTTAATTATTTGGGGTGAAATAAATTAATCTTTTCAATGAATTGATTCTACTCTAAAAACTGGTTCCGGATAAATTCCAAACTAATTTCATGGATATTCGGTTCACAATCGAACAATGTTGTTCCAAATCAATAAATTTACCGTTCTTTGTTGGCGGTTCAACTAGAATCAATTCCAAATTGGTTCTAAGTATTCTAAAGATTGAGTAAAAACCTGTTCCAGATTCTGTTGGAAAGTCCTGTACTTTGAACTGGTTCGCAATCAAACAATGCAAACAGATCAACTAGAATCAGTTCCAAAATGTGTTCTAAGGATAGTGTGTTTAAACGAACATGCATTTGGTTACTCTATTTGCTCTAAAAGTTCATAATTTAACGATTGGAGTGAAAAAGGCGAAATCAGTTTCAATTTAATTTGCCTAAATTTTAATTTTTTGCACCAGAACAGAACATTATCTGTTCTAGAACAATAAATGAGACAGCTTTTACTTTGAAAATCTTTGTTTTTGAGCTGTTTACTCCATTCCGTCTAAACGAAAATAAAATCGGAGTACTTGGAGTAAAGAAACCGAACACAACTCTAGACGCTCCTAGTTCTGTTTTGAACTTCTGAAGACTTTTTTCACTCAAATTAGGACAGTTAGAGTGCCTCCGGAGTATCTAGATTACCCAATTTTCGACTTTTATACATTATTAATTCGATTTTTTTTGTTCGGAGTAAGTGGAGTAGGATCTAATTGTTTTTGGGATAAGTGTGTCAAGTAGCCCTTGACAGTTAATTCAAAATGGATGGATAAAAATCAGGATTGTTTCTCAGGCCTACTTGGTTTGATAAGTCTTTTGCTTACAGTTATCTGTATTATCGACATCGACGAGCCCGCTGGAACGAGTATATGAATTTGTTGGAACATTATAAACTTTTTGGAACTCGTTGGAACAGTCCAAAACTAACCCAAAAAACTCATTTTAACGGGTTCGAATGTTTCTAAGTAATATTGGAACGTCATGAACTTTTTGGAACCCGTTGAAACAGCCCAAAAAACTCATTCTAACGAGTTCCAATGAGTTTAAAAGGTTAGGGAATGATTTTTTAAGTTAATTGAAACGCTATAAATTTTTTGTAACTCGTTGGAACAGTTCAAAACTAACCCAAACTAATCCAAGAAACTCATTTTATCGAGTTCGAACGTTTGTAAATAATATTGGAACGTCATGAACTTTTTGTAACTCGTTGAAACAGTCCAAAATACTCATTCCAATGAGTTTCAATGAGTTCAAATAGTTTCGGAACGATTTTTCAAGATAATTGAAATGCTGAAAATTTTTTGGAACTCGTTGGAACAGTCCAAAACTAACCTAACAAACTCATTTTAATGAGTTCGAACATTTTTCAATAACATTGGAACGTCATAAACTTTTCAAAACTCGTTGAAACAGTCCAAAAAACTCACTCCAACGAGTTCCAATGAGTTTAAAAAGTTTTGGAACGATTTTTTAGGATAATTGAAACGCCACAAATTTTTTGGAACTTTTTGGAACAGCCGAAAAGTAACCCAAACTAGCCCAAAAAACTCATTTTAATGAATTCGAATGTTTTTAAATAATGTTGGAACGTCATGAACTTTTTGAAACTAGCTGTAACAGTCCAAAAAACTCACCTTAACAAGTTGTCATTTTTGCAAATAATACTGGAACGAGTATATGAATTTGTTGGAACATTATAAACTTTTCGAAACTCGTTGGAACAGTCCAAAACTAACCCAAAAAACTCATTTTGACGAGTTCGAATGTTTCTAAGTAATATTGGAACGTCATGAACTTTTTGGAACCCGATGAAACAGTTTAAAATACTCACTCCAACGAGTTCCAATGAGTTTAAATAGTTTTGGAACGATTTTTTAGGATAATTGAAACGCCACAAATTTTTTGGAACTTTTTGGAACAGCCGAAAAGTAACCCAAACTAGCCCAAAAAACTCATTTTAATGAATTCGAATGTTTTTAAATAATGTTGGAACGTCATGAACTTTTTGAAACTCGCTGGATCAGTCCAAAAAACTCACCTGAAAAAGTTGTCATTTTTGCAAATAATACTGGAACAAGTATATGAATTTGTTGGAACATTATAAACTTTTTGGAACTTGGAACAGTCCAAAACTAACTCAAAAAACTCATTTTGACGAGTTCAAATGTTTCTAAGTGATATTGGAACATTTTGGAACCTGTTGAAATAGTCCAAAAAACTCACTCCAACGAGTTCCAATGAGTTTAAATGGTTTTGGAACGATTTTTTAAGTTAATTGAAACGCTACAAATTTTTTGGATTTTATTGGAACAGTCGAAAAGTAACCCAAACTAGCTCAAAAAACTCATTTCAACGAGTTCGCATGTTTCTAAATAATGTTGGAACGTCATAAACTTTTTGGAACTTGCTGGAACAGTCCAAAAAACTCACCTTAAGTTGTCATTTTTGCAAATAATACTGGAACGAATATATGAATTTGTTGGAACATTATAAACTTTTTGGAACTCGTTGGAACAGTCCAAAACTAACCCAAAAACTCATTTTAACGGGTTCGAATGTTTCTAAGTAATATTGGAACGTCATGAACTTTTTGGAACCCGTTGAAACAGCCCAAAAAACTCATTCTAACGAGTTCCAATGGGTTTAAAAGGTTTGGGAATGATTTTTTAAGTTAATTGAAACGCTATAAATTTTTTGTAACTCGTTGGAACAGTTCAAAACTAACCCAAACTAATCCAAGAAACTCATTTTATCGAGTTCGAACGTTTGTAAATAACATTGGAACGTCATGAACTTTTTGGAACTTGTTATAACAGTCCAGAACTAAACCAACCCAACTTTTTGGAACTCGTTGGAACAGTCCAAAACTAACCAAAAAAACTCATTTTGATGAGTTCGAATGTTTCTAAGTAATATTGGAACGTCATGAACTTTTTGGAACCTGTTGAAAGTCTAAAAAACTCACTCCAACGAGTTCCAAAGAGTTTAAATAGTTTTGGAACGATTTTTTAAGGTAATTGAAAAGCTATAAATTTTTTGGAACTTGTTGGAACAGTCCAAAAGTAACCCAAACTAGCCCAAAAAACTCATTTTAACGAGTTCGAATGTTTCTAAATAATGTTGGAACGTCATGAACTTTTTGGAACTTGCTGGAACAGTCCAAAAAACTCACCTTAACAAGTTGTCATTTTTGCAAATATTACTGGAACGAGTATATGAATTTGTTGGAACATTATAAACTTTTTGGAACTTGTTGGAACAGTCCAAAACTAACCCAAAAAACTCATTTTGACGAGTTCGAATGTTTCTAAGTAATATTGGAACGTCATGAACTTTTTGGAACCCGTTGAAACAGTCTAAAAAACTCACTCCAACGAGTTCCAATGAGTTTAAATAGTTTTGGAACGATTTTTTAAGATAATTGAAACGCTATAAATTTTTTGGAACTTGTTGGAACAGTTCAAAAGTAACCCAAACTAGCCCAAAAAACTCATTTTAAGGAGTTCGAATGTTTCTAAATAATATTGGAACGTCATGAACTTTTTGGAACTGGCTGGAACAGTCCAAAAAACTCATTTTAACAAGTTGTCATTTTTGCAAATAATACTGGAACGAGTATATGAATTTGTTGGAAGATTATAAACTTTTTGGAACTCGTTGGAACAGTCCAAAACTAACCCAAAAAACTCATTTTAACGAGTTTGTGCGCGGTTGCAGATAAAAAATTGTTTCGTGAAAATTTTGCACGATGAAAATAAGGTAAATTTTTTAAGATAAAATGTTGTACGTTACCTCTATTGAAAAACAAATTAGAAATTATTAATTTAAAGAACACATTTTTTTATTGTCAGTGAATTCAATTTTTGCGTGCGACAAAGACAAACCGATATTTTTTTTTTAAGGGTTAGAGAGAGACAGCGATAAAGTAGGACCCTATCGAGTAAACTAAAAGCCGGATTTACGATTTTCTGATCAATTTAATATGAGAAACGTCAAAAAATTGACGTTTCAAGTAGGCCTTGACAGTTAACTCAAAATGGATGGTAAAAATCAGGATTGTTTCTTAAGCCTACTTGGTTTGATAAATCTTTTGCTTACATTTATCTGTATCAGAGCTGGGCAAAGCCTTCAGTAAAAGGGCTTGAAGCACTAAGCCCTAAGCCCTCTATCAAAGTGCTTCAATTTCAAGCACAAATTCCTTTTTATTTTCAAAAGTGCTTCACAAGCACAAAGCCCTCAAAGTGCTTTGGGCTTGACAAGCACAAAGCCCTCAAAGTGATTTGAAAAGTGCTTGAAGCACATCAAAAGTGCTTGAGGTGCCTTGAAAAGGGCTTCAAGCTCTTTAAATGTGCTTGAAGCTCTTTAAATGTGCCTAAAGCACTTTGAATTTGTAATAAAATTCTCAAAGTGGCATAAGCTACCGCGTACACTCATCACACAGAATTGGTATAGTAGAGACGAACTTTACATTTCACAGAGTAGCAGTAGTATGTTTTTTTTTTGAGATGTAGTTCTGGGGTACTTGAGGTACTACACGGTAATTCAATTTTAAGGTTTCCAAAATGTTCAATGGGGAAAAGTGAAAAGTGGAAAAAATCCAGTGATAAAGTTAAATGGGGTACCAATATAAATTAATTATTTATTTGAATAATAAGTTCATTAATTTTTTTTAAAATTCTATTCTAAGCTCAAACCCAAAACCTCCATTGTTAAGAGAGGAAAGACATAAAACGGTTCAAGTTCAAATAATAGAAAATAAAAATTAAGGGACAAAACACGATAGAAAATTTTTAAGTGGGGGATAGGTTGAATGATGGTCAATTCAAATTCCTTTCAAAGTGCTTCAAGCCCTTTTAAAGTGCTTCAAGCCCTTTCAAAGTGCTTCAAGCTCCCAAAAGTGCTTCAAGCCCTCTTAAAGTGCTTCAAGCCCTCTTAAAGTGCTTCAAGCCCTTTCAAAGGGCTTCAAGCTCCCAAAAGTGCTTCAAGCCCTCTAAAAGTATTTGAAGCTCATTGAAAGGGCTTGAATTACTTTTTTCAATTACAAATTACCAAGCACTTTTCTAAAGTAATTGACTTTGCAAGCCCCAATTACAAATCTATAAAAGGGCTTGAAGCACAGGGCTTTCAAGCCCTCAAAGTGCTTCAAGCACTTTCGCAAGCACAAAGCACTCAAGCCCTGCCCAGCTCTGATCTGTATTACCGACATCGACGAGCCCGAAGGGCCGGAGTTATACGAGTTACAGCCTACGTTAAGGCGAGAAATAACAAGTTGTCTACGTCACAACTAGTTATTTCGTTTGAGAAGGAGGGATTTGTTACACACAGGCTTTATGTGGATAGGCCATTCTGTAGTAGTAATGTGTATTATCCTTGATTTGTATAATCCTTTCAAAGCAACTCTCACTTGCGCGCTGTTTTTTGACATTGCTTTGACAATCTGACGTTTAATGTGTGTATCAAACGTCAAATTGTCGAAGCAATGTCAAAAATTTCGCGCAAATGAAAATGAGGCATAAGTTGATTTGTGTCCGCCATTTTCGTTCTTACTTATTCATCCTTCAAAAATGATACACACTACTAGAGGATGTCTTATGCTCATAAGACTTGTGTGTAACAAATCACCAGTCGTGACGTAGGCAGCATGTTATTTCTCGCGTTGACGTCGGAAATGGTGATACACCAATCTGGCGGCGATTACCAAAAACGCTATCCTTGTTCATCCTGTACTTTTTTCCGCCATTTTCGTCCCCTCCTGTAAAATTCAAGAGCCTGGAATCGACAATCTGACGTTTAATGCGTGTATCAAACGTCAAATTATTGAAGCAATGTCAAAAAAAGTGAGAATGAGGCATAAGTTGATTTGTGTCCGCCATTTTCGTCCTTCAAAGATGATACACTCTACTATAGGATGGCCTATCCTCATAAGACCTTTGTGCAACAAATCACCAGTTGTGACGTTGCAAGCATGTTATTTCTCGCTTTGACGTCGGAAATGGTGACACACCAATTTGGCGGCGATTATCAAAAACGCTATCCTTGTTTATCTTGTACTTTTTTCCGCCATTTTCGTCCTCGCCTATAAAATTCAAGAGCCTGGAATAGGAAAACAATGAAAACACAATGTTATTTCTTTAAACAATTTTTATTTCTAGACCATCCTTCTCAACAACTCATTGATTTTGTCCTCCCTGTTGCCGAAATCGCCCCCTTCCACATAATGGTTGGTCTTCTTACGCCATCCTCCAGTGGGGGTGTTCAACTGCAAACAAACTTATTAATAAAAACACAAAATTTAATTTAAGAATTTTTACCTTGAAGGGCCACAAAAAGTTTGAGGCATACTTGAAATTCTCCCCAACAGTGAACAATTCGTGAATCAAATCTTCAACACAAATAATCCCGGATTTGCCCAGCCTGTCTTCGACAATTTGGTTGCTCGTAATAGGGATTCTTTGCCCGTTGACTTTGGCGAAGCCTCTTTTGTAAATCAACTCCCTGACAGATTTCAAGTTGGGGTAGCCCCAGGTGATGTAGGGCTCGCAAATTCTCATCATATTTATAGTGGCCTTGTTTAGCCTTACAAAAACTCCATTGTTGATTTGAAGGAGACGGAACAGTTGCAAGACTTTGCGCACTTTTGGGGCCACTTTGTTGATACTGAAATATTTGTAAATAGAAAAAAAAATGTCCTTTATAATGCCCTCATTTATTAAAGCGGGGCCTCAAAAAATAAGCTTGCTTGGCCCCTACGCCATATTGAATTTCGGTTTTTTGACACTTAATAATGGGGCCCTATAGAAACTGTCTTTTTTTTTTTTTTTGAGGTTAACCAACTAAACTTACCCCTTAATACGAATAACAAAGGCCAACTTTGCCTCACCAGGCACATAGAAGTTTCCTCTATTTTTCGCTTGTCTTATTAGCCTGATTTCGTCACGCTCCTTCAACCTGTATTCTTTGACGTAGCGCTCCGCCCTCTTGAAAATATCCTTGCGTTTTTTGATTTGATCGGAACGTTTTTTGATGTCGGACTGTAGACGTTTGGCGCGGGACGCTTCGCGTCTTTTGCGGTGCTTGAGTACCGACTCGGGTACCGCCGGGAGCCCCTTGACGGTTTTCACTTTCGGTTGGACCCTGAAAATAATGGCGACGTTATTTTTAGTGGAAAAATATCGGGCCCCGTGTAAAATTCGGGCATCGGGAATTGGGATTTTGTAGTTTTTGGCTCGAAAATGGGGCCCATTTCAAGGATGTTTGAGGATTTGTTTTCACTTACGTTGGTGCCATTTTTGTTTATTTGACGAAAAGAGAAAAGGGCTGTCACTTTTAAATGTCAATACAAATATTAAGTGACAAGTGGCGCCATCTATGATTTTAAAACGTAAAAAACTAACCTAATGTTTTTATTACAGAATTGGTCGTTCGTTGATAGATGGCGCTGGTAAGTTTGTTTTTATACAGTAAATAAACCTTTGCATACATAGATTTCTACAGTGTCATTTACTGTTATTTTTCATTGGGAAAATTTGGAATTTTTAAGCAAAATTGGCTTGAAACAGAAGCATCTACAATGACGTCATCATTTTGAAAATATTTTCAACTAGCGACATCTATAAAACGAAAGCTAAACTAACTATTACAAAAATCTATAATTTTTACAGTGGCCAATTTGATTTCAGCCAAACGATGACGTCACCATAAGTGCTATCGTTAGTTAACTTCCATGTTTTTTCATAGTTTAGATTTCTTGAGTTAATTTTAGCAAAGAATATTATAGACTAACGTCTCTAGAAGAACCGTCCGGCGGCGAAAATATAAACCTGCGTGATGGCGCTAGTGTCCTAGTAAAATCAGTCGTTTCTACGATTAAATTAATTTGAGGCACTAAATGCACGCGTATTTGCTAGGCTGCGTTGCCAAGTTGTCTTTTGTATAACAAATTAAATGCCTGTGTTTTATATAGGTACTTATTATACATATACCTACCATAGAATAGGAATATTAGTGTCAAATGTCAAATTGTGACAGTTGCAGATTTTGAACCAGTTCTTCACAACGGATTTTGCTGAAATTTAGCATAGGTACACTTCAAGTTCAGGTGATAATACATTTTACACCACCAATGACAGGTGTCAACTGTCAAATGTGACAGGTGCAGATATTTGAACCATTATTTCGCAACGGATTTTGCTGAAATTTTGCATACATTTTATGTTCGGGTGATAATACATTTTAAACCACAAATGACGTTTAAAAAAAAAAAAAAAATTTATAACTTTGGACCTGTCAAAAAATGACATTTGAAAAAAAAAATAAAAAATTCATATTATAGGACCTGTCAAAAAAAAAATGACACTTGAAAAAAAAAAAAAAAATACAATACCCTATAATTTTTGAAAAAATCCTAAAAAC
Source organism: Ceutorhynchus assimilis (assembly GCA_917834065.1). Classification (NCBI taxonomy): domain Eukaryota; kingdom Metazoa; phylum Arthropoda; class Insecta; order Coleoptera; family Curculionidae; genus Ceutorhynchus; species Ceutorhynchus assimilis. The sequence goes on along the minus strand of OU892292.1, from coordinate 4,653,735 downwards.
TGTTTTTTACTAATTCGATTTAGGTCAAAATTCATCAAATCCCGAATTGTACCAGATTTAGTACATTTACCTTTTTAGTACAATTCAACTCTATAACTTTTGAAAAATCATAAAAACCGTTTTTTACAAATTCAATTTAGGTCAAAATCCATCAAATTCCAAATTTTACTAGGTTTAGTAGATTTACATTTTTAGTACATAATTTTTGAAAAATCATATAAACCGCTTTTTACAAATTCAATTTGGCCCAAAATCCATCCAATCCTGAATTATACTAGATTTAGTACATTTAATTTCAAGTATAATTAATCTTTGTTTTTGACATTTTTGAAAATTGTACTAAATCTAGTACATTTCTCTTTTTCTTATAAAAAAACAAGTAAAATTGTAAAGAAACTCTTTTGTCAAACAACATGGATATGGAAAAAAATGAATTTTTAGTATATTTCAACTTTTTATTTAGTACATTCGATTTTTAGTACAATTTATATTTTATTTCGAAAATTGTACCAAATTTAGTACATTTCATTTCAAGTACAATTTATCTTTGTTTTTGACATTTTTGAAAATTGTACAAAGTCTAGTACATTTCATTTTTAGTACAATTTTTCATTTCAGTACAAAAAAACGAAAACACACAAACTCCCAGGATAATGAAAATATTTTTTCAAAAATTGCACTAAATCAATTTTTATTTCCGAAAATTTAGTACATTTACATTTTTAGTTCAATTCAACTCTATATTTTTTGAAAAATCATAAAAACCGTTTTTTACCTATTCAATTTGGGTCAAAATCCATCAAATCCCGAATTGTACTAGATTTAGTACATTTACATTTTTAGTAAAATTCAACTCTATAATTTTTGAAAAATCATAAAAACCATTTTTTACCAATTCAATTTAGATCAAAACCCGAATTGTACTAAATTTAGTAGATTTACATATTTAGTACAATTCAACTCTATAATTTTTGAAAAATTCATAAGAACCGTTTTTTACAAATTCAATTTATGTCAAAAATCAACATATCGCGAATTGTACTAGATTTAGTTCATTTACATTTTTAGTACGATTCAACTTAAATTTTTGAAAAATCACAAAAACCGTATTTTACTAATTCAATTTAGGTCAAAATTCATCAAATCCCGAATTGTACTAGATTTAGTATATTTACATTTTTAGTACAATTTTTTTTACGGTGTGATTTTCTAGTACATTTCCATTTTTTCATGAAAAATTATAAAAAACGATGTCTTCTTCAGATTTGAAAAATTCAATTTGGCCAAAATCTATTAAATCCCGAATTGTACTAGATAAATTACATTTGATTTCTGGTACAATTAATCTCTGTTTTTGACATTTTTAAAAATTGTACTAAATCTAGTACATTTCTTTTTTTTTTTTCATAAAAAAGTTTGTCAAATTGTGAAAAGACACGTCTTTCGAAAAAAAAATGAATTTTTAGGACATTTCAACCTTTTATTTAGTACATTTGGTTTTTAGTGCAATTTATATTTTCCTCCGAAAATTGTATTAAATTTAGTACATTTCATTTTTAGTACAATTCTCTATATTTCCAAAAAACGAGCACGCAAACTCCTAGGAAGATAAAAATATTTTTTCAAAAATTGTACTAAATCAATTTTCATTTCCCAAACTTTGGTACATTTCAGTTTTAGTACAATTTATCTTTGATCCGAAGAATTGTGCGTACTCTTAGGATAATGGAAAAAATTCATCAATAATTGTAATAAATTTAATACAATTAATTTGTATTATCAAAAATTGTACTAAGATTAGTATGTACATTTCATTTTTAGTACAATTTTTCATTTTAGTACAAAAAAACGAACACACGCAATTTCCCAGAATAATAAAAATATTTTTTCAAAAATTGTACTAAATCAATTTTTATTTCCGAAAATTTAGTACATTCACATTTTTAGTACAATTTAACTTTATAATATTCAGAAAATCATAAAAACGGCTTCATACAAATTCAGTTTAGGTCAAAAACCATCAAATCCAGAATTGTACTAGATTTAGTACATTTACATTTTTAGTACAATACAACCCTATAATTTTTGAAAAAATCCTAAAAACTGTTTTTTACTAATTCGATTTAGGTCAAAATCCATCAAATCCCGAATTGTACCAAATTTAGTACATTTACCTTTTTAGTACAATTCAACTCTATAACTTTTGAAAAATCATAAAAACCGTTTTTTACAAATTCAATTTAGGTCAAAATCCATCAAATTCCAAATTTTACTAGGTTTAGTAGATTTACATTTTCAGTACATAATTTTTGAAAAATCATATAAACCGCTTTTTACAAATTCAATTTGGCCCAAAATCCATCCAATCCTGAATTATACTAGATTTAGTACATTTAATTTCAAGTATAATTAATCTTTGTTTTTGACATTTTTGAAAATTGTACTAAATCTAGTACATTTTTCTTTTTCTAATAAAAAAACAAGTAAAATTGTAAAGAAACTCTTTTGTCAAACAACATGGATATGGAAAAAAATGAATTTTTAGTACATTTCAACTTTTTATTTAGTACATTCGATTTTTAGTACAATTTATATTTTATTTCGAAAATTGTACTAAATTTAGTACATTTCATTTCAAGTACAATTTATCTTTGTTTTTGACATTTTTGAAAATTGTACAAAGTCTAGTACATATCATTTTTAGTACAATTTTTCATTTCAGTACAAAAAAACGAAAACACACAAACTCCGAGGATAATGAAATTTTTTTTTCAAAAATTGCACTAAATCAATTTTTATTTCCGAAAATTTAGTACATTTACATTTTTAGTACAATTCAACTCTATAATATTTGAAAAATCATAAAAACCGTTTTTTACTAATTCAATTTAGGTCAAAATCCATCAAATCTAGAATTGTACTAGGTTTAGTACATTTACATTTTTAGTACATAATTTTTGAAAAATCACAAAAACCGTATTTTACTAATTCAATTTAGGTCAAAATTCATCAATTCCCGAATTGTACTAGATTTAGTATATTTACATTTTTAGTACAATTTTTTTTACGGTGTGATTTTCTAGTACATTTCCATTTTTTCATGAAAAATTATAAAAAACGATGTCTTCTTCAGATTTGAAAAATTCAATTTGGCCAAAATCTATTAAATCCCGAATTGTACTAGATTAATTACATTTGATTTCTGGTACAATTAATCTCTGTTTTTGACATTTTTAAAAATTGTACTAAATCTAGTACATTTCTTTTTTTTTTTCATAAAAAAGTTTGTCAAATTGTGAAAAGACACGTCTTTCGAAAAAAAATGAATTTTTAGGACATTTCAACCTTTTATTTAGTACATTCGGTTTTTAATGCAATTTATATTTTCCTCCGAAAATTGTATTAAATTTAGTACATTTCATTTTTAGTACAATTCTCTATATTTCCAAAAAACGAGCACACAAACTCCTAGGAAGATAAAAATATTTTTTCAAAAATTGTACTAAATCAATTTTCATTTCCCAAACTTTGGTACATTTCATTTTTAGTACAATTTTTCATTTTAGTACAAAAAAACGAACACACGCAATTTCCCAGAATAATGAAAATATTTTTTCAAAAATTGTACTAAATCAATTTTTATTTCCGAAAATTTAGTACATTTACATTTTTAGTACAATTTAACTCTATAATTTTCAGAAAATCATAAAAACCGCTTCATACAAATTCAGTTTAGGTCAAAAACCATCAAATCCAGAATTGTACTAGATTTAGTACATTTACATTTTTAGTACAATACAACCCTATAATTTTTGAAAAAATCCTAAAAACTGTTTTTTACTAATTCGATTTAGGTCAAAATCCATCAAATCCCGAATTGTACCAGATTTAGTACATTTACCTTTTTAGTACAATTCAACTCTACAACTTTTGAAAAATCATAAAAACCGTTTTTTACAAATTCAATTTAGGTCAAAATCCATCAAATTCCAAATTTTACTAGGTTTAGTAGATTTACATTTTTAGTACATAATTTTTGAAAAATCATATAAACCGCTTTTTACAAATTCAATTTGGCCCAAAATCCATCCAATCCTGAATTATACTAGATTTAGTACATTTAATTTCAAGTATAATTAATCTTTGTTTTTGACATTTTTGAAAATTGTACTAAATCTAGTACATTTTTCTTTTTCTAATAAAAAAACAAGTAAAATTGTAAAGAAACTCTTTTGTCAAACAACATGGATATGGAAAAAAATGAATTTTTAGTACATTTCAACTTTTTATTTAGTACATTCGATTTTTAGTACAATTAATATTTTATTTCGAAAATTGTACTAAATTTAGTACATTTCATTTCAAGTACAATTTATCTTTGTTTTTGACATTTTTGAAAATTGTACAAAGTCTAGTACATTTCATTTTTAGTACAATTTTTCATTTCAGTACAAAAAAACGAAAACACACAAACTCCCAGGATAATGAAAATATTTTTTCAAAAATTGCACTAAATCAATTTTTATTTCCGAAAATTTAGTACATTTACATTTTTAGTGCAATTCAACTCTATATTTTTTGAAAAATCATAAAAACCGTTTTTTACCTATTCAATTTGGGTCAAAATCCATCAAATCCCGAATTGTACTAGGTTTAGTACATTTACATTTTTAGTACATAATTTTTGAAAAATCACAAAAACCGTATTTTACTAATTCAATTTAGGTCAAAATTCATCAATTCCCGAATTGTACTAGATTTAGTATATTTACATTTTTAGTACAATTTTTTTTACGGTGTGATTTTCTAGTACATTTCCATTTTTTCATGAAAAATTATAAAAAACGATGTCTTCTTCAGATTTGAAAAATTCAATTTGGCCAAAATCTATTAAATCCCGAATTGTACTAGATTAATTACATTTGATTTCTGGTACAATTAATCTCTGTTTTTGACATTTTTAAAAATTGTACTAAATCTAGTACATTTCTTTTTTTTTTTCATAAAAAAGTTTGTCAAATTGTGAAAAGACACGTCTTTCGAAAAAAAAATGAATTTTTAGGACATTTCAACCTTTTATTTAGTACATTCGGTTTTTAATGCAATTTATATTTTCCTCCGAAAATTGTATTAAATTTAGTACATTTCATTTTTAGTACAATTCTCTATATTTCCAAAAAACGAGCACACAAACTCCTAGGAAGATAAAAATATTTTTTCAAAAATTGTACTAAATCAATTTTCATTTCCCAAACTTTGGTACATTTCATTTTTAGTACAATTTTTCATTTTAGTACAAAAAAACGAACACACGCAATTTCCCAGAATAATGAAAATATTTTTTCAAAAATTGTACTAAATCAATTTTTATTTCCGAAAATTTAGTACATTTACATTTTTAGTACAATTTAACTCTATAATTTTCAGAAAATCATAAAAACCGCTTCATACAAATTCAGTTTAGGTCAAAAACCATCAAATCCAGAATTGTACTAGATTTAGTACATTTACATTTTTAGTACAATACAACCCTATAATTTTTGAAAAAATCCTAAAAACTGTTTTTTACTAATTCGATTTAGGTCAAAATCCATCAAATCCCGAATTGTACCAGATTTAGTACATTTACCTTTTTAGTACAATTCAACTCTACAACTTTTGAAAAATCATAAAAACCGTTTTTTACAAATTCAATTTAGGTCAAAATCCATCAAATTCCAAATTTTACTAGGTTTAGTAGATTTACATTTTTAGTACATAATTTTTGAAAAATCATATAAACCGCTTTTTACAAATTCAATTTGGCCCAAAATCCATCCAATCCTGAATTATACTAGATTTAGTACATTTAATTTCAAGTATAATTAATCTTTGTTTTTGACATTTTTGAAAATTGTACTAAATCTAGTACATTTTTCTTTTTCTAATAAAAAAACAAGTAAAATTGTAAAGAAACTCTTTGTCAAACAACATAGATATGGAAAAAAATGAATTTTTAGTACATTTCAACTTTTTATTTAGTACATTCGATTTTTAGTACAATTAATATTTTATTTCGAAAATTGTACTAAATTTAGTACATTTCATTTCAAGTACAATTTATCTTTGTTTTTGACATTTTTGAAAATTGTACATATCATTTTTAGTACAATTTTTCATTTCAGTACAAAAAAACGAAAACACACAAACTCCCAGGATAATGAAAATATTTTTTCAAAAATTGCACTAAATCAATTTTTATTTCCGAAAATTTAGTACATTTACATTTTTAGTACAATTCAACTCTATAATATTTGAAAAATCATAAAAACCGTTTTTTACTAATTCAATTTAGGTCAAAATCCATCAAATCTAGAATTGTACTAGGTTTAGTATATTTACATTTTTAGTACAATTTTTTCTACGGTGTGATTTTCTAGTACATTTCCATTTTTTCATGAAAAATTATAAAAAACGATGTCTTCTTCAGATTTGAAAAATTCAATTTGGCCAAAATCTATTAAATCCCGAATTGTACTAGATTAATTACATTTGATTTCTGGTACAATTAATCTCTGTTTTTGACATTTTTAAAAATTGTACTAAATCTAGTACATTTCTTTTTTTTTTCCATAAAAAAGTTTGTCAAATTGTGAAAAGACACGTCTTTCGAAAAAAAAATGAATTTTTAGGACATTTCAACCTTTTATTTAGTACATTCGGTTTTTAGTGCAATTTATATTTTCCTCCGAAAATTGTATTAAATTTAGTACATTTCATTTTTAGTACAATTCTCTATATTTCCAAAAAACGAGCACGCAAACTCCTAGGAAGATAAAAATATTTTTTCAAAAGTTGTACTAAATCAATTTTCATTTCCCAAACTTTGGTACATTTCAGTTTTAGTACAATTTATCTTTGATCCGAAGAATTGTGCGTACTCTTAGGATAATGGAAAAAATTCATCAATAATTGTAATAAATTTAATACAATTAATTTGTATTATCAAAAATTGTACTAAGATTAGTATGTACATTTCATTTTTAGTACAATTTTTCATTTTAGTACAAAAAAACGAACACACGCAATTTCCCAGAATAATGAAAATATTTTTTCAAAAATTGTACTAAATCAATTTTTATTTCCGAAAATTTAGTACATTCACATTTTTAGTACAATTTAACTTTATAATATTCAGAAAATCATAAAAACGGCTTCATACAAATTCAGTTTAGGTCAAAAACCATCAAATCCAGAATTGTACTAGATTTAGTACATTTACATTTTTAGTACAATACAACCCTATAATTTTTGAAAAAATCCTAAAAACTGTTTTTTACTAATTCGATTTAGGTCAAAATCCATCAAATCCCGAATTGTACCAGATTTAGTACATTTACCTTTTTAGTACAATTCAACTCTATAACTTTTGAAAAATCATAAAAACCGTTTTTTACAAATTCAATTTAGGTCAAAATCCATCAAATTCCAAATTTTACTAGGTTTAGTAGATTTACATTTTTAGTACATAATTTTTGAAAAATCATATAAACCGCTTTTTACAAATTCAATTTGGCCCAAAATCCATCCAATCCTGAATTATACTAGATTTAGTACATTTAATTTCAAGTATAATTAATCTTTGTTTTTGACATTTTTGAAAATTGTACTAAATCTAGTACATTTTTCTTTTTCTAATAAAAAAACAAGTAAAATTGTAAAGAAACTCTTTTGTCAAACAACATGGATATGGAAAAAAATGAATTTTTAGTATATTTCAACTTTTTATTTAGTACATTCGATTTTTAGTACAATTTATATTTTATTTCGAAAATTGTACTAAATTTAGTACATTTCATTTCAAGTACAATTTATCTTTGTTTTTGACATTTTTGAAAATTGTACAAAGTCTAGTACATTTCATTTTTAGTACAATTTTTCATTTCAGTACAAAAAAACGAAAACACACAAACTCCCAGGATAATGAAAATATTTTTTCAAAAATTGCACTAAATCAATTTTTATTTCCGAAAATTTAGTACATTTACATTTTTAGTGCAATTCAACTCTATATTTTTTGAAAAATCATAAAAACCGTTTTTTACTAATTCAATTTAGGTCAAAATCCATCAAATCTAGAATTGTACTAGGTTTAGTACATTTATATTTCAGTGGAAAATTTACTTTTTTAAGTAAAATTAAGGAAAATTCATCCTATGACATTTTAATTTATTTTGTAAAACTAGTAAATGGAAAACTTTCAAAATTTTCCAGGAGAAAAAGGAAAGTGACGAGATCATTGTAGGAAAATTTCAACATTTTTCAGTGGAAAATTACATTTAGTTGATTTTCAAAAATTTCCAATGGTGTTATTTTCACTGGAAAAATTTGAAATTTTAGTATGATGTGCTACTGGCTTTCTTCCTTTTTTTCCAGAAAATTTCATATTTTTCTTCTGGATGGTTTTCTAGAAAAAAAAAAAATCTTTTGTGGCATTTTTGTATAGCAACATCTATGTTATCGAACGCACCCTCAATTTTCCTAGAAATAATTTCCCATTAACTTCGAAATTTTAGTACAATGAGCTCCTTATATTGCTCTTCTTATTCTGAAGATCCCATCATTTTCTTTTAAGTAGTTTTCCTGAAGAAAAATAAGATGCATTTTTGTATACCAACATCAATGTTATTGAACGCACCCTCAATTTTTCTAAAAATAGTTTCCCATTTAGTTATTTTCCAGTGGAAAACTTTGAAATTTTGGTATAATGAGCTCCTAATATTGCTCCTATTATCCTAAAATTCCCATAATTTTTCCTTGGGTAATTTTCCAGAAAAAAATAAATAAAACATGATTTTCTTTGCTAAGTACTGTGAAGCTTCAATCATAGATGGCGCCAGCGGCAATAAATCAGGCCAGGACCTAGGAATAATATTTTTTTGTTTATTTTGCAATAATTATTATTATTTAAAACAAATCATGGCCCTTAACGAAGTCGAAGTGAAACTGGCCCAGTACAGGGCCAAAAAACAACGAGAGGCTTTTTTAAACAAGGCCCTCTTTTGGGGGGGCCCCAAAACACAACAACAAGAAACGGTAATTTATCAATTAATTAATTATTTTGTCCCCCCATTATTTTATTGATGACTTCTTCATTTTAAGGAGCCTTTTTTAGTAGTTGACGAACCAGAATTAAAACCAAAAAAAGAAGACATTCCACAATTTGTAGAGGAGACCAATATGGCCCTAACATCTCTCGACTACATTCAATATTGCCTCTATTTTATACTGTGGGCTACAATTTATGGAATTTTCATAAAACTCCAATTCGGTACAGTGTATTTGATTATATCAATGCTTTTTGGTATTTATTTCAACACTGGGACGCGTACAAAGAGGCCTAATGAGCCCAGCGCCTACTCAGTTTTCAATGAGAATTGCCAAAGCATCCCAGGGACTTTAGATGCCGAAAAAATGACCCAACAAATGTTATACGGATTTAATACTTAAAAACTAATAATAAACATAAAAATTATTTTGTTTCATTGTCCTGGAGTAGTTTTTGCAAGTCCAGGCCATCGAATTTCCTAGGGTCAACGTTGTTGGAGGCGTGCGCCAAAAACAGCTCCTTAAGGAAACTCAACTCTTTTGTCAAAGTTTTCACTTTTTCTTCTAAAACCGAGTTTTCGTTACGCAATTCCGTCACTCGGTTAACGGTCTCTTGGGTTTTCTGTTTCGATTTCACTCTGCTACGTTTTACGGCCTGGAAATTCGATAATAGGAATTTATGTTTTTTTAAAAGGTAAGTTGATGTTTTTTTTTTTTTTTTACCAAATTGTTTCTGTCCCGTCTCTTACGGTAATCGTCCGAATCTTCCCCGGATTCGGGGCCCTCCTTTTTGACGCGCCCCCTACGAGGCATTTGGGGCTACTTTGATATTCGTGGGGGGTAAGTACAAAATAATTTGTTTTTATTTTGGTAAGCAAAGTTGTCTCGTTTTTTGAGGTTATGTTGACAATAATAATTGTCAAAATATTTTTTGATTTTTCATCTCTTTCTAATTCGTAGTGATAAAAAGAGAAATAGGGTCTTTTTGAAAACCCTTTAAAAAAAAGAAGAATAGGAAAATCAATACAAAACATAACCTCACATATTTTTTGTTATTCGTCGTGTGTTTACAAGCAAATCGTTTGAGTTTGGAGTTTCGTATATGTAATTATTAATTAAAAAAGTGTTTTTCCTGGATAATTAACAACAATTAATTGTTTATTAATCAATCAGGTAAGTGAGGCTTTGTATTATTAGTCAATTAGAAGTCATACTAAACCGGGATTTTGTTTGTTTTGATTTTATGTGTTTTTGATGTTTTCCGGCAAGTTTTGTTATTTTCCCGGTTTTGTTTGGTTTTTATCGACTTTTCCGGTGTATTTTTACATAATTTGAGTTAATTTTCAATGATTTCCCAGCATTTTTGGTAGCAAATACAAAAATTGTGTCCGCCATTTTCGTCCTTAACCATTTGCAATCACATTCATCTTCCACCATTTTTGTCCCCTCCCATTGATCTTTTGCTTATTTTTATCCTTTCCCTGGACATTTTGGTATATTTTTACTTTGATTTTCAATAATTTGTCACGTTATTGTTTTTCATTGAAAGTTTTAGTATAATAAGCTCCAAAGTTTCTTCTTTTTACCCTAAACGTTTCACAATTTTTTCATAGTTTTCCAAAAAAAACAATCAAAAGATAAGCTTCTTCTAACGTTGATTTTAGACCTTCAAATACTTAGAATTGATAAGAAACTGAACTGTATTTTTTGAGTTTAGTAGGCTTTAGAAATTGTGTCCGCCATTTACATCCTTTCCTCGCCTATTTTTGACTCATCTCATCAATCCTTTGCTCATTTTTGTCCCTTCTCAGCATTATGCTGCCATTCAGTACGTGACTTGTATCTAAAATGAATTTAATTAAATAATTTTAATGACGTCATCATCAGTATTTGTTTTGTGTTCTAGGCGGCCAAATGCCTGAAATAGATAATTTTAATGCCGTCATCATCAGTACGTGTCTTGTATCCTAGATGGCTGAATGCCTGGAATAATCAATCAATTATATATTGTTGTGACGTCATTATCAGTACTTCTATTTTTCATCCTCACCCATTTGCCATTAGGGATGATATATACTACCAAGGTTTCTACATTAGTAGAATGTAGGACAGCTAACGACTTAGTTATGACGTCGGAAATGGTGACACCAATATAGCGATGGTCTTATATCCCAGGCGACCAAATGCCTAGAATTTAATTAAATAATTTTAATGACGTCATCATCAGTATTTATCCTATAACCTAGAATAATCAATCAATTAAATAATTTTAATAACATCACATCTGTTTGAGTCTAGTATCCTTGATAGCCAAATGCCTGCAATAATCACATTTTTTATCTAATTTCGTGACGTCATCAATATAACTTATATTGAAAACTCAGATATAAATTTTTAAAAGGAATAATGAATCAATTATATATTGTTATGACGTCATTATCAGTACATCTATTTTTCGTCCTTATTCATTTGTCATTAAAGATGATATACACTACCAAGGTTTCTACAGTAGTAGAATGTAGGACAGCTGACGACTTAGTTATGACGTCGGAAATGGTGACACACCAATATAGCGATGGTCTTGTATCCCAGGCGGCCAAATGTCTAAATCAATCCCCGACCAGAATGGACACTTGGTACTATTTGACAAGTTAGTCATGTCAATTCTAAACGTTCAAGGCTTCCTTAAGGTCCAAGGAAACCTCAAGGAGCGACTATAAATTCGGCCCTAGATCATTTTAATTACGTCATCATTAGTTCAGTTTTGATATTTGATGCTTGCAATAATCACTTTTTTCATCCGATTTCGTGACGTCATCACTAGTACTTACATTGAAGAATCAGATATAAATTTTTAAAAGGCTTTGTAAAGTGACATGAGGCGGCTGTGGCTGTGTTAGTTTAATGGTTACAGTTTTATTTCATGATTTCTAAAAATTTCAGTGACGTCATTGTAAATATTTGTCCTATATATTAGATGGCCGAATGCCTGGAATTATCACTCAATTAAATAATTTTAATGACGTCACCGTCAGTACGTGTCTAGTATCCTTAATGGCCAAATGCCTGAAATAATGAATCAATTATATATTGTTATGACTTCATCATCAGTACATTTATTTTTCGTTTTGCCATTAAGGATGATATACTATACATTACCAAGGTTTCTACATTAGTAGAATATAGGACAGTTGACGACTTCGTTATGACGTCGAAAATGGTGACTTTTCAATATAGCGATGATTTTGTATCTCAGGCGGCCAAATGCCTAGAATTTAATTAGATAATTTTAATGACGTCATCATCGGTACTTGTCTTATAACCTGGATGGCCGAATGCCTAAAATAATCAATCAATTAAATAGTTTTAATAACATCACTATCTGTACGTGTCTAGTATCCTTGATAGCCAAATGCCTGCAATAATGACATTTTCTATCTAATTTCGTGACGTCATCATTAGTACTGATATACATTTTTAAAAAGCTTTTAGAGTGAAATGAGGCTATGGCCGTATTAGTTTAATGACCACAGCTTCATTTCACCTAGTAGGCTGACAGTGACGTCATTGTAAGTATTTGTTCTATATGTTGGGTGGTCAAATGCCTGGAATAATCAATCAGTTAAATAATTTTAATAATAACACCATCTGTACGTGTCTTGTATCCTAGGTGGCCAAATGCCTGGAATAATCAATCAATTAAATAATTTTAATGACGTCACCATTAGTACGTGTCGAGTATCCTTGATGGCCAAATGCCTGGAATAATGAATCAATTAGATCATTTTATTTACGTCATCATTAGTTTAGTTTTGATATTTGATGCCTGCAACCTGTAATAATCACATTTTTCATCTAATTATTGTGACGTCATCATTAGTACTGATATACATTTTTAAAAGGCTTGTAAAGTGAAATGAGGCTGTAGCTGTGTTAATTAAATGGCCATAGCCTCATTTCACTTAGTAGGCTGATTCCTAGAAATTTCAGTGACGTCATTGTAAGTATTTGTTCTATATGTTGGGTGGTCAAACGCGTTGGAATAATCACTCAATTAAATAATTTTAATGACCTCACCATCAGTACTTGTCTAGTATCCTTGATGGCCAAATGTCTGGAATAATAAATCAATTATATATTGTTATGACGTCATCATCAGTACAGCTATTTTTTGTTCTTACCCATTTGCCATTAAGGATGATATACTATACATTACTAAGATTTCTACATTAGTAGAATATAGGACAGTTGACGACTTCGTTATGACGTCGAAAATGGTGACTTTTCAATATAGCGATGATTTTGTATCTCAGGCGGCCAAATGCCTAGAATTTAATTAAATAATTTTAATGACGTCATCATCGGTACTTGTCTTATAACCTGGATGGCCGAATGCCTAAAATAATCAATCAATTAAATAGTTTTAATAACATCACTATCTGTACGTGTCTAGTATCCTTGATAGCCAAATGCCTGCAATAATGACATTTTCTATCTAATTTCGTGACGTCATCATTAGTGCTGATATACATTTTTAAAAAGCTTTTAGAGTGAAATGAGGCTATGGCTGTATTAGTTTAATGACCACAGCTTCATTTCACCTAGTAGGCTGACAGTGACGTCATTGTAAGTATTTGTTCTATATGTTGGGTGGTCAAATGCCTGGAATAATCAATCAGTTAAATAATTTTAATAATAACACCATCTGTACGTGTCTTGTATCCTAGGTGGCCAAATGCCTGGAATAATCAATCAATTAAATAATTTTAATGACGTCACCATTAGTACGTGTCGAGTATCCTTGATGGCCAAATGCCTGGAAGAATGAATCAATTAGATGATTTTATTTACGTCATCATTAGTTTAGTTTTGATATTTGATGCCTGCAACCTGCAATAATGACATTTTTCATCTAATTATTGTGACGTCATCATTAGTACTGATATACATTTTTAAAAGGCTTGTAAAGTGAAATGAAGCTGTGGCTGTTAGTTTAATGGCTACAGCTTCATTTCACCTAGTGAGCTGATTTCTAAAAATCTCAGTGACGTCATTGTAAGTATTTGTCCTATATGTTAGATGGTCAAATGCCTGGAATAATCATTCAATTAAATAATTTTAATGACATCACCATCAATACGTGTCTAGTATCCTTGATGGCCAAATGCCTGGAATAATGAATCAATTATATATTGTTATGACGTCATCATCAGTACATCTATTTTTCGTCCTTATCCATTTGCTATTAAGGATGATTATACATTGCCAAGGTTTCTACATTTGTAAAATGTAGGACAGGTGACGACTAAGTTATGACGTCGGAAATGGTGACACACCAATATAGCGATGGTCTTGTATCCTAGGCGGCCAAATGCCTAAAATTTAATTAGATAATTTTTATGACGTCATCAGTCCTATAACTTGGATGGCCAAATGTCTGGAATAATCAATCAATTAAATAATTTTAATAACATCATCATCTGTACGTGTCTAGTATTCTTGATAGCCAAATGCTTGCAATAATCAAATTTTCAATCTAATTTCGTGACGTCATCATTAGTACAGATATAAATTTTTCAAAGGCTTGTAAAGTGAAATGAGGCTGTAGCTGTGTTAATTAAATGGCCATAGCCTCATTTCACTTAGTAGGCTGATTTCTAAAAATGTCAGTGACGTCATTGTAAGTCTTTGTCCTATATGTTAGGTGGTTAAATGCCTGGAATAATCACTCATAATCACTCAACGTCACCATCAGTACGTGTCTAGTATCCTTGATAGCCAAATGCTTGCAATAATCATATTTTCAATCTAATTTCGTGACGTCATCATTAGTACAGATATAAATTTTTCAAAGGCTTGTAAAGTGAAATGAGGCTGTAGCTGTGTTAATTAAATGGCCATAGCCTCATTTCACTTAGTAGGCTGATTCCTAAAAATTTCAGTGACGTCATTGTAAGTCTTTGTCCGATATGTTAGATGGTCAAATGCCTGGAATAATCATTCAATTAAATAATTTTAATGACGTCACCATCAATACGTGTCTAGTATCCTTGATGGCCAAATGTCTGGAATAATGAATCAATTAGATCATTTTAATTACGTCATCATTGATTTAGTTTTGATATTTGATGCCTGCAATAATCAAATTTTTTATCTAATTTCGTGACGTCATCAATATAACTTATATTGAAAACTCAGATATAAATTTTTAAACGGAATAATGAACCAATTATATATTGTTATGACGTCATTATCAGTACATCTATTTTTCGGCCTTATTCATTTGCCATTAAAGATGATATACACTACCAAGGTTTCTACAGTAGTAGAATGTAGGACAGCTGACGACTTAGTTATGACGTCGGAAATGGTGACACACAAATATAGCGATGGCCTTGTATACCAGGCGGCCAAATGTCTAGAATTTAATTAGATAATTTTAATGACGTCATCATCAGTCCTATAACCTGGATGGCCAAATGCCTAAAATAATCAATTGATTAAATTATTTTAATAATATCACCACTTGTACGTGTCTAGTATCCTTGATGGCCAAAAGTCTGGAATAATGAATCAATTAGATCATTTTAATTACGTCATCATTGGTTTAGTTTTGATATTTGATGCCTGCAATAATCAAATTTTTTATCTAATTTCGTGACGTCATCAATAGTACTTATATTAAAAACTCAAATATAAATTTTTAAAAGGAATAATGAATCAATTATATATTGTTATGACGTCATTATCAGTACATCTATTTTTCGTCCTTATTCATTTGCCATTAAAGATGATATACACTACCAAGGTTTCTACATTAGTAGAATGTAGGACAGCTGACGACTTAGTTATGACGTCGGAAATGGTGACACACCAATATAGCGATGGTCTTGTATCCTAGGCGGCCAAATGTCTAAAATTTAATTAGATAATTTTTATGACGTCATCATCAGTCCTATAACTTGGATGGCCAAATGTCTGGAATAATCAATCAATTAAATAATTTTAATAACATCATCATCTGTACGTGTCTAGTATTTTTGATAGCCAAATGCTTGCAATAATCAAATTTTCAATCTAATTTCGTGACGTCATCATTAGTACAGATATAAATTTTTCAAAGGCTTGTAAAGTGAAATGAGGCTGTAGCTGTGTTAATTAAATGGCCATAGCCTCATTTCACTTAGTAGGCTGATTTCTAAAAATGTCAGTGACGTCATTGTAAGTCTTTGTCCTATATGTTAGGTGGTTAAATGCCTGGAATAATCACTCATAATCACTCAACGTCACCATAAGTACGTGTCTACTATCCTTGATGGCCAAATGTCTGGAATAATGAATCAATTAGATCATTTTAATTACGTCATCATTGGTTTAGTTTTGATATTTGATGCCTGCAATAATCAAATTTTTTATCTAATTTCGTGACGTCATCAATAGTACTTATATTAAAAACTCAAATATAAATTTTTAAAAGGAATAATGAATCAATTATATATTTTTATGACGTCATTATCAGTACATCTATTTTTCGTCCTTATTCATTTGCCATTAAAGATGATATACACTACCAAGGTTTCTACATTAGTAGAATGTAGGACAGCTGACGACTTAGTTATGACGTCGGAAATGGTGACACACCAATATAGCGATGGTCTTGTATCCTAGGCGGCCAAATGTCTAAATCAATCCCCGACCAGAATGGACACTTGGTACTATTTGACAAGTTAGTCATGTCAATTCTAAACGTTCAAGGCTTCCTTAAGGTCCAAGGAAACCTCAAGGAGCGACTATAAATTCGGCCCTAGATCATTTTAATTACGTCATCATTAGTTCAGTTTTGATATTTGATGCTTGCAATAATCACTTTTTTCATCCAATTTCGTGACGTCATCACTAGTACTTACATTGAAGAATCAGATATAAATTTTTAAAAGGCTTTGTAAAGTGACATGCGGCTGCTGTGGCTGTGTTAGTTTAATGGTTACAGTTTTATTTCATGATTTCTAAAAATTTCAGTGACGTCATTGTAAATATTTGTCCTATATATTAGATGGCCGAATGCCTGGAATTATCACTCAATTAAATAATTTTAATGACGTCACCGTCAGTACGTGTCTAGTATCCTTAATGGCCAAATGCCTGAAATAATGAATCAATTATATATTGTTATGACGTCATCATCAGTACATTTATTTTTCGTTTTGCCATTAAGGATGATATACTATACATTACCAAGGTTTCTACATTAGTAGAATGTAGGACAGTTGACGACTTCGTTATGACGTCGAAAATGGTGACTTTTCAATAATATAGCGATGATTTTGTATCTCAGGCGGCCAAATGCCTAGAATTTAATTAGATAATTTTAATGACGTCATCATCGGTACTTGTCTTATAACCTGGATGGCCGAATACCTAAAATAATCAATCAATTAAATAGTTTTAATAACATCACTATCTGTACGTGTCTAGTATCCTTGATAGCCAAATGCCTGCAATAATGACATTTTCTATCTAATTTCGTGACGTCATCATTAGTACTGATATACATTTTTAAAAAGCTTTTAGAGTGAAATGAGGCTATGGCTGTATTAGTTTAATGACCACAGCTTCATTTCACCTAGTAGGCTGTCAGTGACGTCATTGTAAGTATTTGCTCTATATGTTGGGTGATCAAATGCCTGGAATAATCAATCAGTTACATAATTTTAATAACATCATCATCTGTACGTGTCTAGTATTTTTGATAGCCAAATGCTTGCAATAATCAAATTTTCAATCTAATTTCGTGACGTCATCATTAGTACAGATATAAATTTTTCAAAGGCTTGTAAAGTGAAATGAGGCTGTAGCTGTGTTAATTAAATGGCCATAGCCTCATTTCACTTAGTAGGCCGATTCCTAAAAATTTCAGTGACGTCATTGTAAGTCTTTGTCCGATATGTTAGGTGGTTAAATGCCTGGAATAATCACTCAACGTCACCATCAGTACGTGTCTAGTATCCTTGATGGCCAAATGTCTGGAATAATGAATCAATTAGATCATTTTAATTACGTCATCATTGGTTTAGTTTTGATATTTGATGCCTGCAATAATCAAATTTTTTATCTAATTTCGTGACGTCATCAATATAACTTATATTGAAAACTCAGATATAAATTTTTAAAAGGAATAATGAATCAATTATATATTGTTATGACGTCATTATCAGTATATCTATTTTTCGTCCTTATTCATTTGCCATTAAAGATGATATACACTACCAAGGTTTCTACATTAGTAGAATGTAGGACAGCTGACGACTTAGTTATGACGTCGGAAATGGTGACACACAAATATAGCGATGGCCTTGTATCCCAGGCGGCCAAATGTCTAGAATTTAATTAGATAATTTTAATGACGTCATCATCAGTCCTATAACCTGGATGGCCAAATGCCTGGAATAATCAATCAATTAAATAATTTTAATAACATCATTATCTGTACGTGTCTAGTATTCTTGATAGCCAAATGCTTGCAATAATCATATTTTTAATCTAATTTCGTGACGTCATCATTAGTACAGATATAAATTTTTCAAAGGCTTGTAAAGTGAAATGAGGCTGTAGCTGTGTTAATTAAATGGCCATAGCCTCATTTCACTTAGTAGGCTGATTCGTAAAAATTTCAGTGACGTCATTGTAAGTCTTTGTTCTATATGTTAGGTGGTTAAATGCCTGGAATAATCACTCATGATCACTCGACGTCACCATAAGTACGTGTCTAGTATCCTTGATAGCCAAAAGTCTGGAATAATGAATCAATTAGATCATTTTAATTACGTCATCATTGGTTTAGTTTTGATATTTGATGCCTGCAATAATCAAATTTTTTATCTAATTTCGTGACGTCATCAATATAACTTATATTGAAAACTCAGATATAAATTTTTAAAAGGAATAATGAATCAATTATATATTGTTATGACGTCATTATCAGTACATCTATTTTTCGTCCTTATTCATTTGCCATTAAAGATGATATACACTACCAAGGTTTCTACATTAGTAGAATGTAGGACAGCTGACGACTTAGTTATGACGTCGGAAATGGTGACACACAAATATAGCGATGGCCTTGTATCCCAGGCGGCCAAATGTCTAGAATTTAATTAGATAATTTTAATGACGTCATCATCAGTCCTATAACCTGGATGGCCAAATGCCTGGAATAATCAATCAATTAAATAATTTTAATAACATCACCATCTGTACGTGTCTACTATTCTTGATAGCCAAATGCCTGCAATAATCAAATTTTTTATCTAATTTCGTGACGTCATCATTAGTACAGATATAAATTTTTCAAAGGCTTGTAAAGTGAAATAAGGCTGTAGCTGTGTTAATTAAATGGCCATAGCCTCATTTCACTTAGTAGGCTGATTTCTAAAAATGTCAGTGACGTCATTGTAAGTCTCTGTCCTATATGTTAGGTGGTTAAATGCCTGGAATAATCACTCATAATCACTCAACGTCACCATAAGTACGTGTCTACTATCCTTGATGGCCAAATGTCTGGAATAATGAATCAATTAGATCATTTTAATTACGTCATCATTGGTTTAGTTTTGATATTTGATGCCTGCAATAATCAAATTTTTTATCTAATTTCGTGACGTCATCAATATAACTTATATTGAAAACTCAGATATAAATTTTTAAAAGAAATAATGAATCAATTATATATTGTTATGACGTCATTATCAGTACATCTATTTTTCGTCCTTATTCATTTGCCATTAAAGATGATATACACCACCAAGGTTTCTACATTAGTAGAATGAAGGACAGCTGACGACTTAGTTGTGACGTCGGAAATGGTGACACACCAATATAACGATGGTCTTGTATCCCAGGCGACCAAATGCCTAGAATTTAATTAGATAATTTTAATGACGTCATCATCGGTACTTGTCTTGTAACCTGGATGGCCAAATGCCTAAAATAATCAATCAATTAAATAGTTTTAATAACAATACTATCTGTACGTGTCTAGTATCCTTGATAGCCAAATGCCTGCAATAATGACATTTTCCATCTGATTTACGTGACGTCATCATTAGTATCGATATAAATTTGTTTTGATATTTGATGCCCAATAATCATATTTTTCATCTAATTTTGTGACGTCATCATTGGTACTTACATTGAGAACTCGGATATACATTTTTTAAAGGCTTGTAAAGTGAAATGAGGCTGTGGCTATGTTAGTTTAATGGCCACAGGTTCATTTCATCTAGTAGGCTGATTTCTAAAAATCTCAATGACGTCATTGTAAGTATTTGTTCTATATGTTAGGTTGTCAAATGCCTAGAATAATTACTCAATTAAATAATTTTATTGACGTCACCATCAGTACGTGTCTAGTATCCTTGATGGCCAAATGCCTGGAATAATGAATCAATTAGATCATTTTAATTACGTCATCATTAGTTTAGTTTTGATATTTGATGCCTGCAATTATCTCATTTTTCATCTAATTTCGTGACGTTATTATTAGTACTTACAATAAAAACTCAGAGGCTGATTTCTAAGAATCTCAGTGACGTCATTATAAGTACTTGTCCTATATGTTAGGTGGCTGAATGCCTGGAATAATGAAATAATTTTAATGATGTAACCATCAGTATTTGTCTAGTATTCTTGATGGCCAAATTCCTGGAATAATCAATCAATTAGATTATTTCAATTATGTCATTATCAGTTTAGTCTCGTATATTTAATGTCTGCAATAATCATATTTTTTATCCAATTTCGTGACGTCATGATTACTTAGATATACATTTTGTAAAGGCTTGTAAAGAGAAGTGAGGCTGTGGCTATGTTAATTTAATGACCACAGTTTTACTTTACCTAGTAGGCTGATTTTTAGAAATCTCAGTGATATTATCAGTTTTTGTTCTATGACCTAGGCAGCTAAATGCCTAGAAAAATCAATCAATTAAATAATTTTAATGACGTCACTATCAGTATTTGTTTTTTATCCTAGATGGTTAAGCCTGGAAAAATAAATTAATTATAAATTATAATGACGTCATCATCAGTACATTTATTTTCTGTCCTTACCCATTTGTCAAGTGCGCCATTTTCGTCCTTACTTATTAGCTGCTTATTTTTGACTCATCCCATCGATCCTTTGCTCATTTTTGTCCCTTTTTAGCATTATGCCGTTATTTAGTACGTGTCTTATATCTAAATAAATTTAATTAGATAATTTCAATGACGTCATCATCAGTACTTGTCTCGTATCCTAGATTGCTAAATGCCTGAATAATCATTAATCAATCAGTTATATATTATAATGACGTTATCATCGATACATCTATTTTTCGTCCTACCCATTTGTCATCAAGGATGATACACACTACTACTACAGGATATAGCTTATCTTCATAAGGCTTGTTTGAAATAAAACCCCTCTCCCCCCAAGGACAATACACACTATTACTATAAAATAGCTTATCCTTATAAGGCCTGGAAAAAATCCTTCCCCCAACGCCATTTTGTATCAACTGTCAAAGAAAACAAGGCCTACTTTGAAACGTCAATGTTTTGACGTTTGTTGTGTCATGAGCAGTGTTGCCCTATGTTTTTTTTTTTTAAATCTTGAGTCCAGAAATATTTTAGTACGAGCCCGGAGGGCCAAGGTTATACGAGCCCAAAGGGCCGGAGTTAAACGAGCCCTAAGGGCCGGAGTTTTTTCAATTATGAATCCAGGAGGGCTGGGTTTTAGTCTATAATGCCCTTAATTGAATAGTATTAACTATCGAAGGATGATATATATACATCTACAGGATTGCTTATTAGCCTCGTTTTTGGTAATCGCCGCCATATTGGTATGTCATCATTTCTGAGTCGTCAGCTGTTTAAACATCCTACAAGAACTGGTGATTTGGGGAAGGGAGGATTTGTTACACATAAGCCTTATGAGGATAGACTATCCTATAATAGTAGTAGTGTGTATTATTCTTGGTCATTCAGTATGTGTGGCCAAATGCCTAGATAATTTTAATGACGTCATCATCAGTACTTGTCTTGCATCCTAGGCGGCCAAATGCCTGGAATAATCAATGAACTATAAAAAAAAACTGGAATGCGCACACTAATGCCGACATAATATATATAACGTTTTGACAAGTTTTGTTATATTTACTTACAGGACAATCAATTATATATAATAATGACGTCATCATCGGTACATTTATTTTCCGTCCTTCACTTTTGTCCGCCATTTTTGTCCTCGCCCATGTGCCATTACATCTTATTACGCCGCCATTTTCATCCTCAACCAATTTTTTTTTTCTTTTATTCCAGCCATCATGTACTTGTACAATTTGACCCTGCAAAAGGCTTCGGCCATCACCCACGCCGTGCACGGTAACTTTTCCGGCCAGAAAACCCAAGAAATCGTCATCGCTCGCGGCAAAAGCATCGAACTTTTACGTCCCGACCAAAACACCGGAAAAATCCACACACTTTTGGCAATCGAAATTTTCGGAGTGGTACGATCTATGATGGCGTTTAGATTGACTGGCAGTACCAAGGATTATGTTGTACTAGGCTCGGACAGTGGCAGGATTGTTATTTTGGAATATTTGCCGCAAAAGAATGTTTTTGAAAAGGTGCATCAAGAAACGTTTGGCAAAAGTGGTTGTAGGAGGATTGTGCCAGGGCAGTATTTGGCTACTGATCCTAGAGGCAGGGCCGTAATGGTTGGAGCGGTTGAAAAGCAAAAACTTGCTTATATTTTGAATAGGGATGAGCAGGCACGCTTAACAATTTCTTCCCCTTTAGAAGCACATAAGAGTAATACTTTAGTATATCACATGGTTGGAGTAGATGTTGGCTATGATAATCCTTGCTTTGCCTGTTTGGAGATTGACTATGAGGAAAGCGATCTTGATCCTAGTGGGGAGGCGGCTCAAAAGACTCAGCAAACTTTGACGTTTTACGAATTGGATTTAGGTGTCAACCATGTTGTCAGAAAGTATTCTGAGCCACTAGAAGAGCATGCAAATTTTTTGATTAGTGTGCCAGGAGGTGATGACGGGCCAAGTGGGGTGTTAATTTGCTCAGAAAACTACTTGACATATAAAAACTCGGGCGATCAACATGACATTAGATGTCCAATTCCTAGAAGGAGGAATGACTTAGATGACCCTGAAAGAGGGATGATTTTTGTTTGTTCGGCAACTCACAAAACTAAGTCGATGTTTTTTTTTTTGGCTCAGACTGAACAAGGTGATATTTTCAAAATCACCCTTGAAACTGATGGGGGGATGGTGACTGAAATTAAGCTGAAATATTTCGATACAGTTGCGGTTGCAATTGCAATGTCAGTACTGAAAACTGGTTTTTTGTTTGTGGCTTCCGAGTTTGGGAATCATTATTTGTATCAGATTGCTCATTTAGGTGATGATGATGATGAGTTGGAGTTTAGCAGTGCAATGCCTCTAGAGGAGGGAGACACGTTTTTCTTTGCCCCAAGGGCTTTGAGGAATTTAGTAATGGTGGATGAAGTTGAAAGCCTTTCTCCAATATTATCGGCTAAAGTGGCTGATTTGGCTAATGAAGATACGCCACAATTGTATATGTTGTGTGGCCGAGGTCCCAGATCAAGCCTTAGAGTTTTGAGGCACGGATTAGAAGTGTCAGAAATGGCTGTGTCAGGTCTTCCTTCTAATCCTATTGCCGTTTGGACTGTCAAACGTAAAAACGAAGACGAATTTGATGCCTTTATTATTGTCTCCTTTGTAAACGCTACTTTAGTACTGTCAATTGGAGAAACTGTTGAAGAAGTACACGATAGTGGATTTCAAGGGATTACGCCTACTTTGGCATGTTGCGCGTTGGCAGATGATGCCTTAGTGCAAGTTTACCCAGACGGTATTAGGCACATTTGCGCTGACAAAAGAGTAAACGAATGGAAAGCTGGCAAAAAGGCGATAATCAAGTGTGCAGTCAATCAACGTCAAGTTGTAATTGCCTTGGCAGGAGGTGAACTTGTCTATTTTGAAATGGACCCTAAAGGTACCTTGCACGAATACAAAGAACGCAAACGAATGCCTTGTGAAGTTTTATGTATGGCATTGGCAACAGTGCCTAATAACGAGCTAAGAGCATGGTTTCTTGCCGTTGGTTTATCAGATGGTACAGTGAGGATTTTTAGTTTGGACCCTGCAGATTGCTTAGCACCCCGTGCTTTACAGCCGTTGCCAAATTGTGCCGAAAGTCTTTGCGTCGCAGACATGGGCGGTACCAAAGATAGTACTTTATATTTGTACATTGGCTTGCAAAATGGGGCCTTATTGCGCACAGTCCTTGACCCTCTTACAGGCGAACTGTCAGATACGCGTACAAGATATTTAGGTTCTAGACCGGTAAAATTGTTTAAAATTAAAATGCAACAAAGCGAAGCAGTTTTGGCAATGAGTAGTAGGTCTTGGTTGAGCTACTATTATCAGTCAAGGTTTTACTTAACCCCCCTATCATACGAAAGTTTGGAATATGCTTCAGGCTTTAGCTCGGAACAATGTCCCGAAGGCATTGTTGCCATAAGTACAAACAAATTAAGAATCCTAGCCCTGGAAAAACTCGGGGCAGTTTTCAACCAAGTCTCCTTCCCACTAGAATACACCCCAAGAAAATTCAATATTCATCCCGAAACAAAAAACCTAATAATCCTAGAAACCGAGCATAACGCCTATACAGAATCCACAAAAATCCAACGCAAATTGCAAATGGCCGAAGAAATGAAGGAAGCTGCAAACGAAGATGATTCAGAATTGGCCCGCGAGATGGCAGAAGCATTTTTAAGTGAAGACTTACCTGAACAAACTTTCTCTTCACCTAAAGCAGGCCATGGAATGTGGGCCTCCCAATTAAAACTCATGGACCCTTTAACAGGAACAATCTACAAAAAACTAGCCTTTACCCAAAACGAAGCGGCAATGAGTTTGACTTTGTGCAAATTCCACGGACAACCAGAACATCAATGGTTCCTGGTCATAGGAATCTCCAAAGACTTCCAACTCAACCCAAGATTATGCCACAAAGGTTTTTTGGACACATACAAACTCGATCCAATGTGTCGCGATTTAGCCCTAGTCCATCGCACACCTGTTGACGAAGTCCCTACAGCCTTATGCGCATACAACGGCCGCCTTTTAGTAGGCGTAGGCCGTATGTTGCGCCTATACGATTTAGGAAAAAAGAAGCTTCTGCGCAAATGCGAAAACAAACACATCCCTAACGGAATTGTCAGTATTCAAGCCATTGGTAAAAGAATCTATTGCGCAGACATCCAAGAATCAGTCTTCATGGTCAGATACAAACGAGCCGAAAACCAACTAATAATATTCGCAGATGACACGCATCCAAAATGGATTTCAGCCACTTGTATTCTTGACTATGACTCAATTGCAACAGCGGACAAGTTTGGCAACGTCTCAATTTTGCGCCTCCCGTCAAACGTCACCGATGACGTCGAAGAAGACCCAACAGGCAACAAGGCCTTATGGGACAGAGGCCTCTTAAACGGTGCATCCCAAAAGGCAGGCACTGTTGCCACATTCCACATCGGCGAAACTGTTACAATGTTGCAAAAAACCACCCTAATACCTGGCGGCAGTGAGTCTCTAATCTATGCCACCTTAAGCGGTACTATTGGAGTTTTGGTTCCATTTACGTCTCACGATGATCATGACTTTTTTCAACATTTAGAAATGCACATGCGCAGCGAAAATGCGCCGCTAGGCGGCCGCGATCACTTGTCCTACAGGAGTTATTATTTCCCGGTCAAAAACGTCATCGATGGTGATTTGTGTGAGCAGTACAACGCGTTGGAGCCGCAAAAGCAGCGCAGCATCGCGCAGGATTTGGACAAAACCGCCGCGGAGGTGTCCAAAAAGTTGGAAGATGTCAGGACGCGGTACGCGTTTTAAGGTTAGGATTAGGGACTATTTTTAGGTTAGGATTAGGGATTTTTTTTTGTCTGAATTTAATAATTAAATAAACAAATTGCCATTGTTTTTTTTTTAATTCCCATATATCAAGTTTATGTTGTAAATGAATACAAAGATTACAGGTTTCTGTAATGGCAGTAATATTTTTCAAATAGTCTTGACTTTGATTTGATAGATGGCGCTCAAGAGGTTGGCCACAAAATGGCGGCGCTTTCATATTAATATATAGGATTTTAAAGAAACAATCAAAAAGAAGACGGCAATTGTCGCCATTATGGTAATAGTCACTGTATGTTTAATTTCGGCCACTCCTTGATAGATGGCGCTAGTAAAAATCAATTGATTTTTTTTGTTACAGGAATCTGCAATTTCTTGAAAATTTTATACAAATGTAAATGCTAATTAGTTGATTCCAATGTAATCATATTTAACAATAAATAAACATTATTTGTTTATAAATACATTTAATTATTATTACAGGAATCTGTAATTTACACTTTTGGCCCCTAACGATTGGGTCCAAAATTTTGAATATTTTGTCAATTATTTAATTAGTTTTAACGTATTTATTAATTAAAATTGCATAAAATGATTAATTACCAGAATTTACATTAAAATCAAATCCTTATATTACAGAATTCTGTAATTTGGAACTTTATTTCGTTTACCAATAGAGGGCACTGATATGGGATTTTTTTTTTCCTATTTCAAGCTCCTCACTTTCCTCTCTTTCCTGTAAAATTTTCAAATTTTTCCCTTCACCAGTTTTCCAGAAAAAAAATTAAATGTAAGAGGATGAATTTTCCTTAATTTTGCTTAAAAAAGTCAATTTTCCAGAATTTTTCCTAGAGTGATTTTTCACTGGACTTGACACTCGACTCAGAAAAATTTTCTTTAACTTTTCTTGAATTTGTAATTGAAGCAAAATCCAAAAAAAAAATAGAATTTTCGACCCAGAATTTCTTTTTGACGACTCAGAAAAAATATCTTCTACTTAAATATCGACTCAGCAAAATTTTCTTTGACTTTTATGAATTTGTAATTGAGGCAAAATCCCAAAATAACGCGAAAAAATAGAATTTTCGACTCAGAATTTTTTTTCACGACTCAGAAAAACTATTTTCTTCTCAAAAATCGACTCAGAAAAATTTTCTTTGACTTTTCCTGAATTCGTAACTGAGGCAAAATCCAAAAAAAAGTTTAATTTTCGACCCAGAATTTTTTTTTTCACGACTCAGAAAAAATATTTTCTACTTAAATATCGACTCAGAGAATTTTTTTTTTGACTTTTCTTGAATTTTTAATTGAGGCAAAGTCCAAAAAAATTAGAATTTTCTACTAGGAATTTTTTTTCACGACTCAGAAAAAATATTTTCTATTTAAATATCGACTCAGAGAATTTTTTTTTTGACTTTTCTTGAATTTTTAATTGAGGCAAAGTCCAAAAAAATTAGAATTTTCTACTAGGAATTTTTTTTCACGACTCAGAAAAAATATTTTCTATTTAAATATCGACTCAGAGAATTTTTTTTTTGACTTTTCCTAAATTTGTAACTGAGGCAAAATTCAAAAAAATTTGAATTTTCGACTGAGAATTTTTTTTGCACGACTCAGAAAAAATATTTTCAACTTAGATATCGACTCAGAAAAATTTTCTTTGACTTTTCTTGAATTTGTAATTGAGGAAAAATCCAAAAATAACGCAAAAAAATTAGAATTTTCGACTCAGATTTTTTTTTTCACGACTCAGAAAAAATATTTTCTACTTAAATATCGACTCAGAGAATTTTTTTTTTTGACTTTTCTTGAATTTTTAATTGAGGCAAAGTCCAAAAAAATTAGAATTTTCTACTCGGAATTTTTTTTCACGACTCAGAAAAAATATTTTCTATTTAAATATCGACTCAGAGATTTTTTTTTTTGACTTTTCCTAAATTTGTAATTGAGGCAAAATTCAAAAAAATTTGAATTTTCGACTGAGAATTTTTTTTGTACGACTCAGAAAAAATATTTTCAACTTGGATATCGACTCAGAAAAATTTTCTTTGACTTTTCTTGAATTTGTAACTGAGGCAAAATCCAATAAAAATAAAATTTTCGACCCAGAATTTTTTTTCACGACTCAGAAAAAATATCTTCTACTTAAATATCGACTCAGAATTTTTTTTTTTTGACTTTTCTTAAATTTGTAATTGAGACAAAATCCGAAATAATTAGAATTTTCGACTCGAATTTTTTTTTCACAACTCAGAAAAAATATTTTCTTCTCAAAAATCGACTCAGAAAAATTTTCTTTGACTCTTCCTGAATTCGTAATTGAGGCAAAATCGGAAATAATTAGAATTTTCGACTCAGAATTTTTTTTCACGACTCTGAAAAAATATTTTCTTCTCAAAAATCGACTCAGAAAAATTTTCTTTGACTCTTCCTGAATTCGTAGTTGAGGCAATATCCGAAATAATTAGAATTTTCGACTCAGAATTTTTTTTCACGACTCAGAGAAAATATTTTCGACTCGAATATCGACTCAGAAAAATTCTCTTTGACTTTTCTTAAATTTTTAACTGAGGCAAAATCCAAAAAAAGTTGAATTTTCGACCCAGAATTTCTTTTTCACGACTCAGAAAAAATATCTTCTACTTAAATGTCGACTCAGAAAAATGTTCTTTCACTTTTCTTGAATTTGTAATTGAGGCAAAATCCAAAAATAACGCAAAAAAATTAAAATTTTCGATTCAGAATTTTTTTTCACGACTCAGAAAAAATATTTTCTACTGAAAAATCGACTCAATTTTTTTTTTCTCAATTTGGCTTAAAAAAGTCAATTTTCCAGAATTTTCCTGGAGTGAATTTCTACTCAAAAATGTTGAAATTTTCCTATAATGATCTCCTCACTTTCCTCTTTTTCCTGGAAAATTTTCAAACTTTTCCCTTTACCAGTTTTCCAGAAAAAAATTAAAATGTAAGAGAATGAATTTTCCTTAAAAAATCAATTTTCCAGAATTTTTCCTGAAGTGATTTTCCACTGAAAGATTTTGAAATTTTCCTATAATGATCTCCTCACTTTCCTCTTTCTTCTGGAAAATTTTCAAATTTTTCTCTTTACCAGTTTTCCAGAAAAAATTAAAATGTAGGAGGATGAATTTTCCTTGATTTTGCTTAAAAAAGTCAATTTTCCAGTATTTTTCCTGGAGTGATTTTCCAATGAAAAATTTTGAAATTTTCTTTTAATAATTTCCCCACTTTTCTCTATCTCCTGGAAAATTTTCAAATTTTTCCCTTTATCAGTTTTCTAGAAAAAAATTAAAATGTAAGAAGATGAATTTTCTTTAATTTTGCTTAAAAAAGTCAATTTTCCAGAATTTTCCTTGAAGTGATTTTCCACTGAAAAATGTTGCAATTTTCCTATAATGATCTTCTCGCTTTCCTGTTTCTCTTGAAAAATTTTCAAATTTTTCCCTTTATCAGTTTTCCAGAAAAAGATAAATTTTCCTTAATTTTACTTGGAAAAGTTAATTTTGTAAAATTTTTCACTGTGAAATTTTGAAATTTTCTATAGAAATTATGCGAAATTTTAAAGAAATTATGCAGAATTCTATGTATAGATTCATTGAAATTATGCGGAATTCTATTTAAATACATCAAAATTATGTGAAACTTGAATGAAATTAAGCAGAATTCCAAAGAATTTATGCAAAATTTTATTGAAATTATGTTGAATGGCAGTGAAATTGTGATGAATTGCATACAAATTATGCGGAATTCCAGTGGAACTATTTTAGATTTCCCGGAATTCCTCATAAATTGAGCACAATTTTAACGAATTCCACAATTTTATAGAAATTGTGCGGAATTTATAAAAATTATACACAAATTTCAATATAATATGCGAAATTCTATTAAAATTAAGGTAAATTCCATGAAAAAGTATGCAGAATTGCAAAGAAATTAGGCGGATTTTTAGTGGAATTATGACAAATTCCAGCAAAATTATGATGAATTCCATACAAATTACGCGGAATTTTATACAAATCAAATTACATTGAAATTATGCAGAATTCAAGGGAAATTATGCTTAATTCTAACAAAATTATGCTGAATTTCATAGAAATTATGTCGAATTTCATACAAAGCAAGTGGAATTCTATTGAAATAATGCGGAATTCCAGTGACATGTAAAATTTTGCTAAATTATACTAAATTTCATAGAAATTATGCTGAATTTTAGTAAAATTATGCGGATTTCTATAAATTTACCGTAAAATTCTATTGAAATTAGATTTTTTCCTGGAGTGCTTTTTCAATGAAAAATTTTTAAATTTTGCTTTAATGAGATTCTCACTTTCCTCTTTTTTTTCTGGAAAATTTTTACAATTATCTTTTTGCCAGTTTTCTAGAAAACACATAAAATGTAAGAAAATGAATTTTGCTTAAAAAAGTCAATTTTCCAGAATTTTTCCTAGAGCGATTTTCCACTGAAAAATTTTGAAACTTTCTTATAATAATTTCCTCACTTTTCTATTTCTCCTGAAAAATTTTCAAATTTTTCCTATTACATATCAGTTTTCAAGAAAAAAATTAAAATGTAAGAGGATGAATTTTCCTTGATTTTGCCTAAAAAAGTCAATTTTCCATAATTTTTCCTGGAGTAATTTTCCACTAAAAAATTTTGAAATTTTCCTATAATGATCTCCCCACTTTTCTATTTATCCTAAAGAATTTTCAATTTTTTTCTTCTCAAAAATCGACTCAGAAAAATTTTCTTTGACTTTTCTTGAATTCATAATTGAGGCAAAATCCGAAAAAATTAGAATTTTCGACTCAGAATTTTTTTTCGCAACTCAGAAAAAATATTTTCTGCTTGAATATCGACTCAGAGAAAATTTCTTCGACTTTTCTTGAATTTGTAATTGAGGCAAAATCCAAAAAAAATAGAATTTTCGACTTAGAATTTTTTTTCACGACTCAGAAAAAATATTTTCCACTCAAATATTGGCTCAAAAAAAAATTCTTTGACTTTTTTTGAATTTGTAATTAGGGCAAAATCCAAAATTAACGCAAAAAAAAATAAGAATTTTCGACTCAGAATTTTTTTTCGCGACTCAGAAAAAATATTTTCTTCTCGAATATTGACTCAGCGAGACATTTTTTTTTTTTTAAGTTTTTTCGAATTTGTAATTGAGGCAAAATCCAAAAATAACGCAAAAAATTAGAATTTCCGACTGAATTTTTTTTTCACGACTCAGAAAAAATATTTTCCACTCAAATATTGGCTCAAAAAAAAATTCTTTGACTTTTTTTGAATTTGTAATTAAGGCAAAATCCAAAAATAACGCAAAAAAATAGAATTTTCGACTCAGAGTTTTTTTTCACGACTCAGAAAAAATATTTTCTTCTCAAAAATCGACTCAGAAAAATTTTCTTTGACTTTTCTTGAATTCGTAATTGAGGCAAAATCCGAAAAAATTAGAATTTTCGACTCAGAATTTTTTTTCGCAACTCAGAAAAAATATTTTCTGCTTGAATATCGACTCAGAAAAATTTTCTTCGACTTTTCTTGAATTTTTAATTGAGACAAAATCCAAAAATAACGCAAAAAATAGAATTTTCGACTCAGAGTTTTTTTTCACGACTCGGAAAAAATATTTTCTTCTCAAAAATCGACTCAGAAAAATTTTCTTTGACTTTTCTTGAATTTGTAATTGAGGCAAAATCCAAAAAAAATAGAATTTTCGACTTAGAATTTTTTTTCACGACTCAGAAAAAATATTTTCCACTCAAATATTGGCTCAAAAAAAAATTCTTTGACTTTTTTTGAATTTGTAATTAGGGCAAAATTCAAAAATAACGCAAAAAAATTTGAATTTTCGACTCAGAATTTTTTTTTTCACGACTCAGAAAAAATATCTTCTACTTAAATGTCGACTCAGAAAAATGTTCTTTGACTTTTCTTGAATTTGTAATTTAGGCAAAATTCAAAAATAACGCAAAACAATTGGAATTTTTGACTCAGATTTTTTTTTTCACGACGCAGAAAAATTTTCTTTTACTTTTCTTGAATTTATAACTGAGGCAAAATCCAAAAATAACGCAAAAATTTTCGACTCAGAATTTTTTTCACGACTCCGAAAAAATATTTTCTACTTAAATATCGACTCAGAAAAATTTTCTTTGACTTTTCTTGAATTCGTAATTGAGGCAAAATCCGAAAAAATTAGAATTTTGATTGAGATTTTTTTTTCGCAACTCAGAAAAAATATTTTCTTCTCGAATATTGACTCAGAAAAATTTTCTTTGACTTTTTTTGAATTTGTATATGAGGCAAAGTCCAAAAAAATTAGAACTTTCTACTCGGAATTTGTATTCACGACTCAGAAAAAATATTTTCTACTCAAATATTGACTCAGAAAAATTTTCTTTGACTTCTCTTGAATTTGTAATTGAGGCAAACTCCAAAAAAATTAGAATTTTCTACTCGGAATTATTTTTCACGACTCAGAAAAAATATTTTCTACGCAAAAATCGACTCAAAAAAATTTTCTTAATTTTGCTTAAAAAAATCAATTTTCCAGAATTTTTCCTGGAGGGAATTTCCACTCAAAAATGTTGAAATTTTCCTATAATGATCTCCTCACTCTCCTCTTTTTCCTGGAAAATTTTCAAATTTTTCCCTTTACTAGTTTTCCAAAAAAAAATAAAATGTAGGAGGATGAATTTTCCTTGATTTTGCTTGAAAAAGTCAATTTTCCAGAATTTTTCCTGGAGTGATTTTCCATTGAAAAATTTTGAAATGATAAAGGTCAAAATAACATTATGTTGGCAATACAATGTGAAATTGTCAATGGTTTCAAATTTTTTATGTAGAAAAGGTTTGTGTTGCCAACATAGTTACTAAATTTTTGACTTGGAGAATTATCTTTAAAAAAAAAAACACACTTTAAATATTATAAATAGTTGAATTTTTGAAGTCCTAAACTTTTTTCTATAATTATGTATTTTCGAATTTTTTTTTTTTTATATTTTTGAGTTTTTTGAATTGTTTTTATATTTTTGAGTTTTCTTAAATTTTTTTCATATACATATTTGAATTTCTTGATTTTTTTGGTAAATCCAAAAAAATTCAAAAAGATCCAAATCTAAAAATTTGAAAAATTCAAAATTTTGAAAAAAAATGAAAAAACTCAAATTCGAAAATATAAACAAGAAAGTTTTTTGACTTATTTGAATTTTTCATATTTTTGAATTATTTTGGATTTGCTAAATTATTTCAATTTTTTTTAAATTTTGAAATATTAAACTTTTTTCTATATGTATTTTTGAGTTTTTTTTTTCAAATTTTTGAGTTTTTTGATTTTTTTTTAATATTTTTCAGTTTTTTTGAATTTTTTTAGATTTGTCCAGTTTTTTGATTTATTTGAACTTTTCATGTCTTGATATTTTTTCATATTTTCGAGTTTCAGTTTTTTTGAATTTTTTTGGATTTGTCCAGTTTTTTGAATTCTTTTAATTTTTTTTTATTTTTTAAATTTGTTCAATCTTTTCAATTTTGTTGTATTTTTGAATTTTTTCAATTTTTCAAGTTTTAAATTTTTTTTATATTTTTGAATCAAGTAAATATTTATGAAAATCACAACAATTCGAAAAAGCCATGAAAATTAATAAAATCAGGAAAATTACGAAAATTTCAAAAATCATAAAAAATTAAATAAATCATAAAAATTTTGAATATCACAAAAAATAACAAATATAAAAATTAATGAAAATCATATATTTTTGAATTTCTTGATACATATTCAAAAAACTTGAAAAATTCATAGGTACAAAAAACATTAAAAAAAATTAAAAAACTTATATTAAAAAATGTGTTCAAATACACTCTTCAACAAGTTTTAGAAATTGTACTAATTTTAGTACAATTTAAATTTACCTTAAAAAAAAAACATTTAACATTAAAATAAAAAAAAAAAAATTGTTTTTTTTTTTGAACTTTTCATGTCTTGATATTTTTTTATATTTTCGAATTTATTTGAATTTTTCTTATATTTTTGATGTTTTTGAATTTTTTTAGATTTATTCAGTATTTTGAATTTTGTTGCATTTTTTTTTTTTTTAAATTATATTTTCGTATTTTTGAATTCCTTGATATTTTTTATTTTTTTTGGATTTGCAAAAAAAATTTCAACATTTGAAAAATTTTAAAAAATCTAAAAACTGAACATACTAAAAAAAAAACATAAATTATTATGTTTTGAAAAATCCAAAAATTTTAAAAAATTCCAATTTTTTTTTTTTTTTTTTAAATTTATTTCTTGAATATGCATGTACTTATTTTTTTTAAATTTTTTTTTTTTTTGAAAATTTATTTCGAAAACTTTTTGCTGAAATTTTTTTCTAAAAATTCTTTTTTGATTTTTTTTTTCAAATTTTCTGAAAATTTTCGTTATTTTCGAAATTTCTTTGTGATTTTCTAAATTGTTATGGTTTATTTGAATTTTTATTATTTTCATTAATTTTTATGATTTTTGCTATTTTTGTTTCCTGATTTTATTAATTTCTAAGATTTTTAATGAGGAAACCGCATGTTTTTTGAAAAAAAGTGAAGTTTCAATTTTCACGAAAAAATTGAGGGAATTCCAATTCTTTGAGAAAGTGAAAAAATTTCAAAAATTTCGAAAAAAGTGAGGGAATTAGAATTTTTCGGAAGAAACCAATGGGATTCTAAATTTTTTGAAAAAATTAGAATTACAATTTTTTTTTTTTTTAAAGTAGAGATCCCATTTTTTTGAAAAAAAGTGAGAGAATTTCAATTTTTTTTTAAAAAAAAAAAAGGAATTTCAAAATTTTCGCAAAAAATGGAGAAATTTCAATATTTTTGATTTAGCCCTAGTCCATCGCACACTTGTTATTAACGAAGTCCCTACAGCCTTATGCGCATACAACGGCCGCCTTCTAGTAGGCGTAGGCCGTATGTTGCGCCTATACGATTTAGGAAAAAAGAAGCTTCTGCGCAAATGCGAAAACAAACACATCCCTAACAGAATTGTCAGTATTCAAGCCATTGGCAAAAGAATCTATTGCGCAGACATCCAAGAATCAGTCTTTATGGTCAGATACAAACGGGCCGAAAACCAACTAATAATATTCGCAGATGACACGCATCCAAAATGGATTTCAGCCACTTGTATTCTTGACTATGACTCAATTGCAACAGCGGACAAGTTTGGCAACGTCTCAATTTTGCGCCTCCCGTCAAACGTCACCGATGACGTCGAAGAAGACCCAACAGGCAACAAGGCCTTATGGGACAGAGGCCTTTTAAACGGAGCCTCCCAAAAAGCAGGCACTGTTGCCACATTCCATATCGGCGAAACTGTTACAATGTTGCAAAAAACCACCCTAATCCCTGGCGGCAGTGAGTCTCTAATCTATGCCACCTTAAGTGGTACAATTGGAGTTTTGGTTCCATTTACATCGCACGATGATCATGACTTTTTTCAACATTTAGAAATGCACATGCGCAGCGAAAATGCGCCGCTAGGCGGCCGCGATCACTTGTCCTACAGGAGCTATTATTTCCCGGTCAAAAACGTCATCGATGGTGATTTGTGTGAGCAGTACAACGCGTTGGAGCCGCAAAAGCAGCGCAGCATCGCGCAGGATTTGGACAAAACCGCCGCGGAGGTGTCCAAAAAGTTGGAAGATGTCAGGACGCGGTACGCGTTTTAAGGTTAGGATTAGGGACTATTTTTAGGTTAGGATTAGGGATTTTTTTTTGTCTGAATTTAATAATTAAATAAACAAATTGCCATTGTTTTTTTTTAATTCCCATATATCAAGTTTATGTTGTAAATGAATACAAAGATTACAGGTTTCTGTAATGGCAGTAATATTTTTCAAATAGTCTTGACTTTGATTTGATAGATGGCGCTCAAGAGGTTGGCCACAAAATGGCGGCGCTTTCATATTAATATATAGGATTTTAAAGAAACAATCAAAAAGAAGACGGCAATTGTAGCCATTATGGTAATAGTCACTGTATGTTTAATTTCGGCCACTCCTTGATAGATGGCGCTAGTAAAAATCAATTGATTTTTTTTGTTACAGGAATCTGCAATTTCTTGAAAATTTTATACAAATGTAAATGCTAATTAGTTGATTCCAATGTAATCATATTTAACAATAAATAAACATTATTTGTTTATAAATACATTTAATTATTATTACAGGAATCTGTAATTTACACTTTTGGCCCCTAACGATTGGGTCCAAAATTTTGAATATTTTGTCAATTATTTAATTAGTTTTAACGTATTTATTAATTAAAATTGCATAAAATGATTAATTACCAGAATTTACATTAAAATCAAATCCTTATATTACAGAATTCTGTAATTTGGAACTTTATTTCGTTTACCAATAGAGGGCACTGATATGGGATTTTTTTTTTCCTATTTCAAGCTCCTCACTTTCCTCTCTTTCCTGTAAAATTTTCAAATTTTTCCCTTCACCAGTTTTCCAGAAAAAAAATTAAATGTAAGAGGATGAATTTTCCTTAATTTTGCTTAAAAAAGTCAATTTTCCAGAATTTTTCCTAGAGTGATTTTTCACTGGACTTGACACTCGACTCAGAAAAATTTTCTTTAACTTTTCTTGAATTTGTAATTGAAGCAAAATCCAAAAAAAAAATAGAATTTTCGACCCAGAATTTCTTTTTGACGACTCAGAAAAAATATCTTCTACTTAAATATCGACTCAGCAAAATTTTCTTTGACTTTTATGAATTTGTAATTGAGGCAAAATCCCAAAATAACGCGAAAAAATAGAATTTTCGACTCAGAATTTTTTTTCACGACTCAGAAAAACTATTTTCTTCTCAAAAATCGACTCAGAAAAATTTTCTTTGACTTTTCCTGAATTCGTAACTGAGGCAAAATCCAAAAAAAAGTTTAATTTTCGACCCAGAATTTTTTTTTTCACGACTCAGAAAAAATATTTTCTACTTAAATATCGACTCAGAGAATTTTTTTTTTGACTTTTCTTGAATTTTTAATTGAGGCAAAGTCCAAAAAAATTAGAATTTTCTACTAGGAATTTTTTTTCACGACTCAGAAAAAATATTTTCTATTTAAATATCGACTCAGAGAATTTTTTTTTTGACTTTTCTTGAATTTTTAATTGAGGCAAAGTCCAAAAAAATTAGAATTTTCTACTAGGAATTTTTTTTCACGACTCAGAAAAAATATTTTCTATTTAAATATCGACTCAGAGAATTTTTTTTTTGACTTTTCCTAAATTTGTAACTGAGGCAAAATTCAAAAAAATTTGAATTTTCGACTGAGAATTTTTTTTGCACGACTCAGAAAAAATATTTTCAACTTAGATATCGACTCAGAAAAATTTTCTTTGACTTTTCTTGAATTTGTAATTGAGGAAAAATCCAAAAATAACGCAAAAAAATTAGAATTTTCGACTCAGATTTTTTTTTTCACGACTCAGAAAAAATATTTTCTACTTAAATATCGACTCAGAGAATTTTTTTTTTTGACTTTTCTTGAATTTTTAATTGAGGCAAAGTCCAAAAAAATTAGAATTTTCTACTCGGAATTTTTTTTCACGACTCAGAAAAAATATTTTCTATTTAAATATCGACTCAGAGATTTTTTTTTTTGACTTTTCCTAAATTTGTAATTGAGGCAAAATTCAAAAAAATTTGAATTTTCGACTGAGAATTTTTTTTGTACGACTCAGAAAAAATATTTTCAACTTGGATATCGACTCAGAAAAATTTTCTTTGACTTTTCTTGAATTTGTAACTGAGGCAAAATCCAATAAAAATAAAATTTTCGACCCAGAATTTTTTTTCACGACTCAGAAAAAATATCTTCTACTTAAATATCGACTCAGAATTTTTTTTTTTTGACTTTTCTTAAATTTGTAATTGAGACAAAATCCGAAATAATTAGAATTTTCGACTCGAATTTTTTTTTCACAACTCAGAAAAAATATTTTCTTCTCAAAAATCGACTCAGAAAAATTTTCTTTGACTCTTCCTGAATTCGTAATTGAGGCAAAATCGGAAATAATTAGAATTTTCGACTCAGAATTTTTTTTCACGACTCTGAAAAAATATTTTCTTCTCAAAAATCGACTCAGAAAAATTTTCTTTGACTCTTCCTGAATTCGTAGTTGAGGCAATATCCGAAATAATTAGAATTTTCGACTCAGAATTTTTTTTCACGACTCAGAGAAAATATTTTCGACTCGAATATCGACTCAGAAAAATTCTCTTTGACTTTTCTTAAATTTTTAACTGAGGCAAAATCCAAAAAAAGTTGAATTTTCGACCCAGAATTTCTTTTTCACGACTCAGAAAAAATATCTTCTACTTAAATGTCGACTCAGAAAAATGTTCTTTCACTTTTCTTGAATTTGTAATTGAGGCAAAATCCAAAAATAACGCAAAAAAATTAAAATTTTCGATTCAGAATTTTTTTTCACGACTCAGAAAAAATATTTTCTACTGAAAAATCGACTCAATTTTTTTTTTCTCAATTTGGCTTAAAAAAGTCAATTTTCCAGAATTTTCCTGGAGTGAATTTCTACTCAAAAATGTTGAAATTTTCCTATAATGATCTCCTCACTTTCCTCTTTTTCCTGGAAAATTTTCAAACTTTTCCCTTTACCAGTTTTCCAGAAAAAAATTAAAATGTAAGAGAATGAATTTTCCTTAAAAAATCAATTTTCCAGAATTTTTCCTGAAGTGATTTTCCACTGAAAGATTTTGAAATTTTCCTATAATGATCTCCTCACTTTCCTCTTTCTTCTGGAAAATTTTCAAATTTTTCTCTTTACCAGTTTTCCAGAAAAAATTAAAATGTAGGAGGATGAATTTTCCTTGATTTTGCTTAAAAAAGTCAATTTTCCAGTATTTTTCCTGGAGTGATTTTCCAATGAAAAATTTTGAAATTTTCTTTTAATAATTTCCCCACTTTTCTCTATCTCCTGGAAAATTTTCAAATTTTTCCCTTTATCAGTTTTCTAGAAAAAAATTAAAATGTAAGAAGATGAATTTTCTTTAATTTTGCTTAAAAAAGTCAATTTTCCAGAATTTTCCTTGAAGTGATTTTCCACTGAAAAATGTTGCAATTTTCCTA
The DNA here is from genome assembly GCA_917834065.1 of Ceutorhynchus assimilis. Classification (NCBI taxonomy): domain Eukaryota; kingdom Metazoa; phylum Arthropoda; class Insecta; order Coleoptera; family Curculionidae; genus Ceutorhynchus; species Ceutorhynchus assimilis. The sequence goes on along the minus strand of OU892292.1, from coordinate 4,614,488 downwards.
TAATGATCTTCTCGCTTTCCTGTTTCTCTTGAAAAATTTTCAAATTTTTCCCTTTATCAGTTTTCCAGAAAAAGATAAATTTTCCTTAATTTTACTTGGAAAAGTTAATTTTGTAAAATTTTTCACTGTGAAATTTTGAAATTTTCTATAGAAATTATGCGAAATTTTAAAGAAATTATGCAGAATTCTATGTATAGATTCATTGAAATTATGCGGAATTCTATTTAAATACATCAAAATTATGTGAAACTTGAATGAAATTAAGCAGAATTCCAAAGAATTTATGCAAAATTTTATTGAAATTATGTTGAATGGCAGTGAAATTGTGATGAATTGCATACAAATTATGCGGAATTCCAGTGGAACTATTTTAGATTTCCCGGAATTCCTCATAAATTGAGCACAATTTTAACGAATTCCACAATTTTATAGAAATTGTGCGGAATTTATAAAAATTATACACAAATTTCAATATAATATGCGAAATTCTATTAAAATTAAGGTAAATTCCATGAAAAAGTATGCAGAATTGCAAAGAAATTAGGCGGATTTTTAGTGGAATTATGACAAATTCCAGCAAAATTATGATGAATTCCATACAAATTACGCGGAATTTTATACAAATCAAATTACATTGAAATTATGCAGAATTCAAGGGAAATTATGCTTAATTCTAACAAAATTATGCTGAATTTCATAGAAATTATGTCGAATTTCATACAAAGCAAGTGGAATTCTATTGAAATAATGCGGAATTCCAGTGACATGTAAAATTTTGCTAAATTATACTAAATTTCATAGAAATTATGCTGAATTTTAGTAAAATTATGCGGATTTCTATAAATTTACCGTAAAATTCTATTGAAATTAGATTTTTTCCTGGAGTGCTTTTTCAATGAAAAATTTTTAAATTTTGCTTTAATGAGATTCTCACTTTCCTCTTTTTTTTCTGGAAAATTTTTACAATTATCTTTTTGCCAGTTTTCTAGAAAACACATAAAATGTAAGAAAATGAATTTTGCTTAAAAAAGTCAATTTTCCAGAATTTTTCCTAGAGCGATTTTCCACTGAAAAATTTTGAAACTTTCTTATAATAATTTCCTCACTTTTCTATTTCTCCTGAAAAATTTTCAAATTTTTCCTATTACATATCAGTTTTCAAGAAAAAAATTAAAATGTAAGAGGATGAATTTTCCTTGATTTTGCCTAAAAAAGTCAATTTTCCATAATTTTTCCTGGAGTAATTTTCCACTAAAAAATTTTGAAATTTTCCTATAATGATCTCCCCACTTTTCTATTTATCCTAAAGAATTTTCAATTTTTTTCTTCTCAAAAATCGACTCAGAAAAATTTTCTTTGACTTTTCTTGAATTCATAATTGAGGCAAAATCCGAAAAAATTAGAATTTTCGACTCAGAATTTTTTTTCGCAACTCAGAAAAAATATTTTCTGCTTGAATATCGACTCAGAGAAAATTTCTTCGACTTTTCTTGAATTTGTAATTGAGGCAAAATCCAAAAAAAATAGAATTTTCGACTTAGAATTTTTTTTCACGACTCAGAAAAAATATTTTCCACTCAAATATTGGCTCAAAAAAAAATTCTTTGACTTTTTTTGAATTTGTAATTAGGGCAAAATCCAAAATTAACGCAAAAAAAAATAAGAATTTTCGACTCAGAATTTTTTTTCGCGACTCAGAAAAAATATTTTCTTCTCGAATATTGACTCAGCGAGACATTTTTTTTTTTTTAAGTTTTTTCGAATTTGTAATTGAGGCAAAATCCAAAAATAACGCAAAAAATTAGAATTTCCGACTGAATTTTTTTTTCACGACTCAGAAAAAATATTTTCCACTCAAATATTGGCTCAAAAAAAAATTCTTTGACTTTTTTTGAATTTGTAATTAAGGCAAAATCCAAAAATAACGCAAAAAAATAGAATTTTCGACTCAGAGTTTTTTTTCACGACTCAGAAAAAATATTTTCTTCTCAAAAATCGACTCAGAAAAATTTTCTTTGACTTTTCTTGAATTCGTAATTGAGGCAAAATCCGAAAAAATTAGAATTTTCGACTCAGAATTTTTTTTCGCAACTCAGAAAAAATATTTTCTGCTTGAATATCGACTCAGAAAAATTTTCTTCGACTTTTCTTGAATTTTTAATTGAGACAAAATCCAAAAATAACGCAAAAAATAGAATTTTCGACTCAGAGTTTTTTTTCACGACTCGGAAAAAATATTTTCTTCTCAAAAATCGACTCAGAAAAATTTTCTTTGACTTTTCTTGAATTTGTAATTGAGGCAAAATCCAAAAAAAATAGAATTTTCGACTTAGAATTTTTTTTCACGACTCAGAAAAAATATTTTCCACTCAAATATTGGCTCAAAAAAAAATTCTTTGACTTTTTTTGAATTTGTAATTAGGGCAAAATTCAAAAATAACGCAAAAAAATTTGAATTTTCGACTCAGAATTTTTTTTTTCACGACTCAGAAAAAATATCTTCTACTTAAATGTCGACTCAGAAAAATGTTCTTTGACTTTTCTTGAATTTGTAATTTAGGCAAAATTCAAAAATAACGCAAAACAATTGGAATTTTTGACTCAGATTTTTTTTTTCACGACGCAGAAAAATTTTCTTTTACTTTTCTTGAATTTATAACTGAGGCAAAATCCAAAAATAACGCAAAAATTTTCGACTCAGAATTTTTTTCACGACTCCGAAAAAATATTTTCTACTTAAATATCGACTCAGAAAAATTTTCTTTGACTTTTCTTGAATTCGTAATTGAGGCAAAATCCGAAAAAATTAGAATTTTGATTGAGATTTTTTTTTCGCAACTCAGAAAAAATATTTTCTTCTCGAATATTGACTCAGAAAAATTTTCTTTGACTTTTTTTGAATTTGTATATGAGGCAAAGTCCAAAAAAATTAGAACTTTCTACTCGGAATTTGTATTCACGACTCAGAAAAAATATTTTCTACTCAAATATTGACTCAGAAAAATTTTCTTTGACTTCTCTTGAATTTGTAATTGAGGCAAACTCCAAAAAAATTAGAATTTTCTACTCGGAATTATTTTTCACGACTCAGAAAAAATATTTTCTACGCAAAAATCGACTCAAAAAAATTTTCTTAATTTTGCTTAAAAAAATCAATTTTCCAGAATTTTTCCTGGAGGGAATTTCCACTCAAAAATGTTGAAATTTTCCTATAATGATCTCCTCACTCTCCTCTTTTTCCTGGAAAATTTTCAAATTTTTCCCTTTACTAGTTTTCCAAAAAAAAATAAAATGTAGGAGGATGAATTTTCCTTGATTTTGCTTGAAAAAGTCAATTTTCCAGAATTTTTCCTGGAGTGATTTTCCATTGAAAAATTTTGAAATGATAAAGGTCAAAATAACATTATGTTGGCAATACAATGTGAAATTGTCAATGGTTTCAAATTTTTTATGTAGAAAAGGTTTGTGTTGCCAACATAGTTACTAAATTTTTGACTTGGAGAATTATCTTTAAAAAAAAAAACACACTTTAAATATTATAAATAGTTGAATTTTTGAAGTCCTAAACTTTTTTCTATAATTATGTATTTTCGAATTTTTTTTTTTTTATATTTTTGAGTTTTTTGAATTGTTTTTATATTTTTGAGTTTTCTTAAATTTTTTTCATATACATATTTGAATTTCTTGATTTTTTTGGTAAATCCAAAAAAATTCAAAAAGATCCAAATCTAAAAATTTGAAAAATTCAAAATTTTGAAAAAAAATGAAAAAACTCAAATTCGAAAATATAAACAAGAAAGTTTTTTGACTTATTTGAATTTTTCATATTTTTGAATTATTTTGGATTTGCTAAATTATTTCAATTTTTTTTAAATTTTGAAATATTAAACTTTTTTCTATATGTATTTTTGAGTTTTTTTTTTCAAATTTTTGAGTTTTTTGATTTTTTTTTAATATTTTTCAGTTTTTTTGAATTTTTTTAGATTTGTCCAGTTTTTTGATTTATTTGAACTTTTCATGTCTTGATATTTTTTCATATTTTCGAGTTTCAGTTTTTTTGAATTTTTTTGGATTTGTCCAGTTTTTTGAATTCTTTTAATTTTTTTTTATTTTTTAAATTTGTTCAATCTTTTCAATTTTGTTGTATTTTTGAATTTTTTCAATTTTTCAAGTTTTAAATTTTTTTTATATTTTTGAATCAAGTAAATATTTATGAAAATCACAACAATTCGAAAAAGCCATGAAAATTAATAAAATCAGGAAAATTACGAAAATTTCAAAAATCATAAAAAATTAAATAAATCATAAAAATTTTGAATATCACAAAAAATAACAAATATAAAAATTAATGAAAATCATATATTTTTGAATTTCTTGATACATATTCAAAAAACTTGAAAAATTCATAGGTACAAAAAACATTAAAAAAAATTAAAAAACTTATATTAAAAAATGTGTTCAAATACACTCTTCAACAAGTTTTAGAAATTGTACTAATTTTAGTACAATTTAAATTTACCTTAAAAAAAAAACATTTAACATTAAAATAAAAAAAAAAAAATTGTTTTTTTTTTTGAACTTTTCATGTCTTGATATTTTTTTATATTTTCGAATTTATTTGAATTTTTCTTATATTTTTGATGTTTTTGAATTTTTTTAGATTTATTCAGTATTTTGAATTTTGTTGCATTTTTTTTTTTTTTAAATTATATTTTCGTATTTTTGAATTCCTTGATATTTTTTATTTTTTTTGGATTTGCAAAAAAAATTTCAACATTTGAAAAATTTTAAAAAATCTAAAAACTGAACATACTAAAAAAAAAACATAAATTATTATGTTTTGAAAAATCCAAAAATTTTAAAAAATTCCAATTTTTTTTTTTTTTTTTTAAATTTATTTCTTGAATATGCATGTACTTATTTTTTTTAAATTTTTTTTTTTTTTGAAAATTTATTTCGAAAACTTTTTGCTGAAATTTTTTTCTAAAAATTCTTTTTTGATTTTTTTTTTCAAATTTTCTGAAAATTTTCGTTATTTTCGAAATTTCTTTGTGATTTTCTAAATTGTTATGGTTTATTTGAATTTTTATTATTTTCATTAATTTTTATGATTTTTGCTATTTTTGTTTCCTGATTTTATTAATTTCTAAGATTTTTAATGAGGAAACCGCATGTTTTTTGAAAAAAAGTGAAGTTTCAATTTTCACGAAAAAATTGAGGGAATTCCAATTCTTTGAGAAAGTGAAAAAATTTCAAAAATTTCGAAAAAAGTGAGGGAATTAGAATTTTTCGGAAGAAACCAATGGGATTCTAAATTTTTTGAAAAAATTAGAATTACAATTTTTTTTTTTTTTAAAGTAGAGATCCCATTTTTTTGAAAAAAAGTGAGAGAATTTCAATTTTTTTTTAAAAAAAAAAAAGGAATTTCAAAATTTTCGCAAAAAATGGAGAAATTTCAATATTTTTGATTTAGCCCTAGTCCATCGCACACTTGTTATTAACGAAGTCCCTACAGCCTTATGCGCATACAACGGCCGCCTTCTAGTAGGCGTAGGCCGTATGTTGCGCCTATACGATTTAGGAAAAAAGAAGCTTCTGCGCAAATGCGAAAACAAACACATCCCTAACAGAATTGTCAGTATTCAAGCCATTGGCAAAAGAATCTATTGCGCAGACATCCAAGAATCAGTCTTTATGGTCAGATACAAACGGGCCGAAAACCAACTAATAATATTCGCAGATGACACGCATCCAAAATGGATTTCAGCCACTTGTATTCTTGACTATGACTCAATTGCAACAGCGGACAAGTTTGGCAACGTCTCAATTTTGCGCCTCCCGTCAAACGTCACCGATGACGTCGAAGAAGACCCAACAGGCAACAAGGCCTTATGGGACAGAGGCCTTTTAAACGGAGCCTCCCAAAAAGCAGGCACTGTTGCCACATTCCATATCGGCGAAACTGTTACAATGTTGCAAAAAACCACCCTAATCCCTGGCGGCAGTGAGTCTCTAATCTATGCCACCTTAAGTGGTACAATTGGAGTTTTGGTTCCATTTACATCGCACGATGATCATGACTTTTTTCAACATTTAGAAATGCACATGCGCAGCGAAAATGCGCCGCTAGGCGGCCGCGATCACTTGTCCTACAGGAGCTATTATTTCCCGGTCAAAAACGTCATCGATGGTGATTTGTGTGAGCAGTACAACGCGTTGGAGCCGCAAAAGCAGCGCAGCATCGCGCAGGATTTGGACAAAACCGCCGCGGAGGTGTCCAAAAAGTTGGAAGATGTCAGGACGCGGTACGCGTTTTAAGGTTAGGATTAGGGACTATTTTTAGGTTAGGATTAGGGATTTTTTTTTGTCTGAATTTAATAATTAAATAAACAAATTGCCATTGTTTTTTTTTAATTCCCATATATCAAGTTTATGTTGTAAATGAATACAAAGATTACAGGTTTCTGTAATGGCAGTAATATTTTTCAAATAGTCTTGACTTTGATTTGATAGATGGCGCTCAAGAGGTTGGCCACAAAATGGCGGCGCTTTCATATTAATATATAGGATTTTAAAGAAACAATCAAAAAGAAGACGGCAATTGTAGCCATTATGGTAATAGTCACTGTATGTTTAATTTCGGCCACTCCTTGATAGATGGCGCTAGTAAAAATCAATTGATTTTTTTTGTTACAGGAATCTGCAATTTCTTGAAAATTTTATACAAATGTAAATGCTAATTAGTTGATTCCAATGTAATCATATTTAACAATAAATAAACATTATTTGTTTATAAATACATTTAATTATTATTACAGGAATCTGTAATTTACACTTTTGGCCCCTAACGATTGGGTCCAAAATTTTGAATATTTTGTCAATTATTTAATTAGTTTTAACGTATTTATTAATTAAAATTGCATAAAATGATTAATTACCAGAATTTACATTAAAATCAAATCCTTATATTACAGAATTCTGTAATTTGGAACTTTATTTCGTTTACCAATAGAGGGCACTGATATGGGATTTTTTTTTTCCTATTTCAAGCTCCTCACTTTCCTCTCTTTCCTGTAAAATTTTCAAATTTTTCCCTTCACCAGTTTTCCAGAAAAAAAATTAAATGTAAGAGGATGAATTTTCCTTAATTTTGCTTAAAAAAGTCAATTTTCCAGAATTTTTCCTAGAGTGATTTTTCACTGGACTTGACACTCGACTCAGAAAAATTTTCTTTAACTTTTCTTGAATTTGTAATTGAAGCAAAATCCAAAAAAAAAATAGAATTTTCGACCCAGAATTTCTTTTTGACGACTCAGAAAAAATATCTTCTACTTAAATATCGACTCAGCAAAATTTTCTTTGACTTTTATGAATTTGTAATTGAGGCAAAATCCCAAAATAACGCGAAAAAATAGAATTTTCGACTCAGAATTTTTTTTCACGACTCAGAAAAACTATTTTCTTCTCAAAAATCGACTCAGAAAAATTTTCTTTGACTTTTCCTGAATTCGTAACTGAGGCAAAATCCAAAAAAAAGTTTAATTTTCGACCCAGAATTTTTTTTTTCACGACTCAGAAAAAATATTTTCTACTTAAATATCGACTCAGAGAATTTTTTTTTTGACTTTTCTTGAATTTTTAATTGAGGCAAAGTCCAAAAAAATTAGAATTTTCTACTAGGAATTTTTTTTCACGACTCAGAAAAAATATTTTCTATTTAAATATCGACTCAGAGAATTTTTTTTTTGACTTTTCTTGAATTTTTAATTGAGGCAAAGTCCAAAAAAATTAGAATTTTCTACTAGGAATTTTTTTTCACGACTCAGAAAAAATATTTTCTATTTAAATATCGACTCAGAGAATTTTTTTTTTGACTTTTCCTAAATTTGTAACTGAGGCAAAATTCAAAAAAATTTGAATTTTCGACTGAGAATTTTTTTTGCACGACTCAGAAAAAATATTTTCAACTTAGATATCGACTCAGAAAAATTTTCTTTGACTTTTCTTGAATTTGTAATTGAGGAAAAATCCAAAAATAACGCAAAAAAATTAGAATTTTCGACTCAGATTTTTTTTTTCACGACTCAGAAAAAATATTTTCTACTTAAATATCGACTCAGAGAATTTTTTTTTTTGACTTTTCTTGAATTTTTAATTGAGGCAAAGTCCAAAAAAATTAGAATTTTCTACTCGGAATTTTTTTTCACGACTCAGAAAAAATATTTTCTATTTAAATATCGACTCAGAGATTTTTTTTTTTGACTTTTCCTAAATTTGTAATTGAGGCAAAATTCAAAAAAATTTGAATTTTCGACTGAGAATTTTTTTTGTACGACTCAGAAAAAATATTTTCAACTTGGATATCGACTCAGAAAAATTTTCTTTGACTTTTCTTGAATTTGTAACTGAGGCAAAATCCAATAAAAATAAAATTTTCGACCCAGAATTTTTTTTCACGACTCAGAAAAAATATCTTCTACTTAAATATCGACTCAGAATTTTTTTTTTTTGACTTTTCTTAAATTTGTAATTGAGACAAAATCCGAAATAATTAGAATTTTCGACTCGAATTTTTTTTTCACAACTCAGAAAAAATATTTTCTTCTCAAAAATCGACTCAGAAAAATTTTCTTTGACTCTTCCTGAATTCGTAATTGAGGCAAAATCGGAAATAATTAGAATTTTCGACTCAGAATTTTTTTTCACGACTCTGAAAAAATATTTTCTTCTCAAAAATCGACTCAGAAAAATTTTCTTTGACTCTTCCTGAATTCGTAGTTGAGGCAATATCCGAAATAATTAGAATTTTCGACTCAGAATTTTTTTTCACGACTCAGAGAAAATATTTTCGACTCGAATATCGACTCAGAAAAATTCTCTTTGACTTTTCTTAAATTTTTAACTGAGGCAAAATCCAAAAAAAGTTGAATTTTCGACCCAGAATTTCTTTTTCACGACTCAGAAAAAATATCTTCTACTTAAATGTCGACTCAGAAAAATGTTCTTTCACTTTTCTTGAATTTGTAATTGAGGCAAAATCCAAAAATAACGCAAAAAAATTAAAATTTTCGATTCAGAATTTTTTTTCACGACTCAGAAAAAATATTTTCTACTGAAAAATCGACTCAATTTTTTTTTTCTCAATTTGGCTTAAAAAAGTCAATTTTCCAGAATTTTCCTGGAGTGAATTTCTACTCAAAAATGTTGAAATTTTCCTATAATGATCTCCTCACTTTCCTCTTTTTCCTGGAAAATTTTCAAACTTTTCCCTTTACCAGTTTTCCAGAAAAAAATTAAAATGTAAGAGAATGAATTTTCCTTAAAAAATCAATTTTCCAGAATTTTTCCTGAAGTGATTTTCCACTGAAAGATTTTGAAATTTTCCTATAATGATCTCCTCACTTTCCTCTTTCTTCTGGAAAATTTTCAAATTTTTCTCTTTACCAGTTTTCCAGAAAAAATTAAAATGTAGGAGGATGAATTTTCCTTGATTTTGCTTAAAAAAGTCAATTTTCCAGTATTTTTCCTGGAGTGATTTTCCAATGAAAAATTTTGAAATTTTCTTTTAATAATTTCCCCACTTTTCTCTATCTCCTGGAAAATTTTCAAATTTTTCCCTTTATCAGTTTTCTAGAAAAAAATTAAAATGTAAGAAGATGAATTTTCTTTAATTTTGCTTAAAAAAGTCAATTTTCCAGAATTTTCCTTGAAGTGATTTTCCACTGAAAAATGTTGCAATTTTCCTATAATGATCTTCTCGCTTTCCTGTTTCTCTTGAAAAATTTTCAAATTTTTCCCTTTATCAGTTTTCCAGAAAAAGATAAATTTTCCTTAATTTTACTTGGAAAAGTTAATTTTGTAAAATTTTTCACTGTGAAATTTTGAAATTTTCTATAGAAATTATGCGAAATTTTAAAGAAATTATGCAGAATTCTATGTATAGATTCATTGAAATTATGCGGAATTCTATTTAAATACATCAAAATTATGTGAAACTTGAATGAAATTAAGCAGAATTCCAAAGAATTTATGCAAAATTTTATTGAAATTATGTTGAATGGCAGTGAAATTGTGATGAATTGCATACAAATTATGCGGAATTCCAGTGGAACTATTTTAGATTTCCCGGAATTCCTCATAAATTGAGCACAATTTTAACGAATTCCACAATTTTATAGAAATTGTGCGGAATTTATAAAAATTATACACAAATTTCAATATAATATGCGAAATTCTATTAAAATTAAGGTAAATTCCATGAAAAAGTATGCAGAATTGCAAAGAAATTAGGCGGATTTTTAGTGGAATTATGACAAATTCCAGCAAAATTATGATGAATTCCATACAAATTACGCGGAATTTTATACAAATCAAATTACATTGAAATTATGCAGAATTCAAGGGAAATTATGCTTAATTCTAACAAAATTATGCTGAATTTCATAGAAATTATGTCGAATTTCATACAAAGCAAGTGGAATTCTATTGAAATAATGCGGAATTCCAGTGACATGTAAAATTTTGCTAAATTATACTAAATTTCATAGAAATTATGCTGAATTTTAGTAAAATTATGCGGATTTCTATAAATTTACCGTAAAATTCTATTGAAATTAGATTTTTTCCTGGAGTGCTTTTTCAATGAAAAATTTTTAAATTTTGCTTTAATGAGATTCTCACTTTCCTCTTTTTTTTCTGGAAAATTTTTACAATTATCTTTTTGCCAGTTTTCTAGAAAACACATAAAATGTAAGAAAATGAATTTTGCTTAAAAAAGTCAATTTTCCAGAATTTTTCCTAGAGCGATTTTCCACTGAAAAATTTTGAAACTTTCTTATAATAATTTCCTCACTTTTCTATTTCTCCTGAAAAATTTTCAAATTTTTCCTATTACATATCAGTTTTCAAGAAAAAAATTAAAATGTAAGAGGATGAATTTTCCTTGATTTTGCCTAAAAAAGTCAATTTTCCATAATTTTTCCTGGAGTAATTTTCCACTAAAAAATTTTGAAATTTTCCTATAATGATCTCCCCACTTTTCTATTTATCCTAAAGAATTTTCAATTTTTTTCTTCTCAAAAATCGACTCAGAAAAATTTTCTTTGACTTTTCTTGAATTCATAATTGAGGCAAAATCCGAAAAAATTAGAATTTTCGACTCAGAATTTTTTTTCGCAACTCAGAAAAAATATTTTCTGCTTGAATATCGACTCAGAGAAAATTTCTTCGACTTTTCTTGAATTTGTAATTGAGGCAAAATCCAAAAAAAATAGAATTTTCGACTTAGAATTTTTTTTCACGACTCAGAAAAAATATTTTCCACTCAAATATTGGCTCAAAAAAAAATTCTTTGACTTTTTTTGAATTTGTAATTAGGGCAAAATCCAAAATTAACGCAAAAAAAAATAAGAATTTTCGACTCAGAATTTTTTTTCGCGACTCAGAAAAAATATTTTCTTCTCGAATATTGACTCAGCGAGACATTTTTTTTTTTTTAAGTTTTTTCGAATTTGTAATTGAGGCAAAATCCAAAAATAACGCAAAAAATTAGAATTTCCGACTGAATTTTTTTTTCACGACTCAGAAAAAATATTTTCCACTCAAATATTGGCTCAAAAAAAAATTCTTTGACTTTTTTTGAATTTGTAATTAAGGCAAAATCCAAAAATAACGCAAAAAAATAGAATTTTCGACTCAGAGTTTTTTTTCACGACTCAGAAAAAATATTTTCTTCTCAAAAATCGACTCAGAAAAATTTTCTTTGACTTTTCTTGAATTCGTAATTGAGGCAAAATCCGAAAAAATTAGAATTTTCGACTCAGAATTTTTTTTCGCAACTCAGAAAAAATATTTTCTGCTTGAATATCGACTCAGAAAAATTTTCTTCGACTTTTCTTGAATTTTTAATTGAGACAAAATCCAAAAATAACGCAAAAAATAGAATTTTCGACTCAGAGTTTTTTTTCACGACTCGGAAAAAATATTTTCTTCTCAAAAATCGACTCAGAAAAATTTTCTTTGACTTTTCTTGAATTTGTAATTGAGGCAAAATCCAAAAAAAATAGAATTTTCGACTTAGAATTTTTTTTCACGACTCAGAAAAAATATTTTCCACTCAAATATTGGCTCAAAAAAAAATTCTTTGACTTTTTTTGAATTTGTAATTAGGGCAAAATTCAAAAATAACGCAAAAAAATTTGAATTTTCGACTCAGAATTTTTTTTTTCACGACTCAGAAAAAATATCTTCTACTTAAATGTCGACTCAGAAAAATGTTCTTTGACTTTTCTTGAATTTGTAATTTAGGCAAAATTCAAAAATAACGCAAAACAATTGGAATTTTTGACTCAGATTTTTTTTTTCACGACGCAGAAAAATTTTCTTTTACTTTTCTTGAATTTATAACTGAGGCAAAATCCAAAAATAACGCAAAAATTTTCGACTCAGAATTTTTTTCACGACTCCGAAAAAATATTTTCTACTTAAATATCGACTCAGAAAAATTTTCTTTGACTTTTCTTGAATTCGTAATTGAGGCAAAATCCGAAAAAATTAGAATTTTGATTGAGATTTTTTTTTCGCAACTCAGAAAAAATATTTTCTTCTCGAATATTGACTCAGAAAAATTTTCTTTGACTTTTTTTGAATTTGTATATGAGGCAAAGTCCAAAAAAATTAGAACTTTCTACTCGGAATTTGTATTCACGACTCAGAAAAAATATTTTCTACTCAAATATTGACTCAGAAAAATTTTCTTTGACTTCTCTTGAATTTGTAATTGAGGCAAACTCCAAAAAAATTAGAATTTTCTACTCGGAATTATTTTTCACGACTCAGAAAAAATATTTTCTACGCAAAAATCGACTCAAAAAAATTTTCTTAATTTTGCTTAAAAAAATCAATTTTCCAGAATTTTTCCTGGAGGGAATTTCCACTCAAAAATGTTGAAATTTTCCTATAATGATCTCCTCACTCTCCTCTTTTTCCTGGAAAATTTTCAAATTTTTCCCTTTACTAGTTTTCCAAAAAAAAATAAAATGTAGGAGGATGAATTTTCCTTGATTTTGCTTGAAAAAGTCAATTTTCCAGAATTTTTCCTGGAGTGATTTTCCATTGAAAAATTTTGAAATGATAAAGGTCAAAATAACATTATGTTGGCAATACAATGTGAAATTGTCAATGGTTTCAAATTTTTTATGTAGAAAAGGTTTGTGTTGCCAACATAGTTACTAAATTTTTGACTTGGAGAATTATCTTTAAAAAAAAAAACACACTTTAAATATTATAAATAGTTGAATTTTTGAAGTCCTAAACTTTTTTCTATAATTATGTATTTTCGAATTTTTTTTTTTTTATATTTTTGAGTTTTTTGAATTGTTTTTATATTTTTGAGTTTTCTTAAATTTTTTTCATATACATATTTGAATTTCTTGATTTTTTTGGTAAATCCAAAAAAATTCAAAAAGATCCAAATCTAAAAATTTGAAAAATTCAAAATTTTGAAAAAAAATGAAAAAACTCAAATTCGAAAATATAAACAAGAAAGTTTTTTGACTTATTTGAATTTTTCATATTTTTGAATTATTTTGGATTTGCTAAATTATTTCAATTTTTTTTAAATTTTGAAATATTAAACTTTTTTCTATATGTATTTTTGAGTTTTTTTTTTCAAATTTTTGAGTTTTTTGATTTTTTTTTAATATTTTTCAGTTTTTTTGAATTTTTTTAGATTTGTCCAGTTTTTTGATTTATTTGAACTTTTCATGTCTTGATATTTTTTCATATTTTCGAGTTTCAGTTTTTTTGAATTTTTTTGGATTTGTCCAGTTTTTTGAATTCTTTTAATTTTTTTTTATTTTTTAAATTTGTTCAATCTTTTCAATTTTGTTGTATTTTTGAATTTTTTCAATTTTTCAAGTTTTAAATTTTTTTTATATTTTTGAATCAAGTAAATATTTATGAAAATCACAACAATTCGAAAAAGCCATGAAAATTAATAAAATCAGGAAAATTACGAAAATTTCAAAAATCATAAAAAATTAAATAAATCATAAAAATTTTGAATATCACAAAAAATAACAAATATAAAAATTAATGAAAATCATATATTTTTGAATTTCTTGATACATATTCAAAAAACTTGAAAAATTCATAGGTACAAAAAACATTAAAAAAAATTAAAAAACTTATATTAAAAAATGTGTTCAAATACACTCTTCAACAAGTTTTAGAAATTGTACTAATTTTAGTACAATTTAAATTTACCTTAAAAAAAAAACATTTAACATTAAAATAAAAAAAAAAAAATTGTTTTTTTTTTTGAACTTTTCATGTCTTGATATTTTTTTATATTTTCGAATTTATTTGAATTTTTCTTATATTTTTGATGTTTTTGAATTTTTTTAGATTTATTCAGTATTTTGAATTTTGTTGCATTTTTTTTTTTTTTAAATTATATTTTCGAGTTTCAGTTTTTATAAATTTTTTTTCATATTTTTGAATTACTTGATATTTTTTAATTTTTTTGGATTTGCCAAAAAAATTCAAAAAAATCCAAATTCAAAAATTTGAAAAATCCCAAAAAAAAAAAAACAAAAAACTTGTAAATATAAAAACATTTTAAGACTTGAAAAATTCAAAATTATGAAAAAAATTTAAAAAAAAACTCAAATTCGAGAATAGGTATAAAGAAATTTCAACATTTGAAAAATTTTAAAAAATCTAAAAACTGAACATACTAAAAAAAAAACATAATTTATTATGTTTTGAAAAATCCAAAAATTTTAAAAAATTCCAATTTTTTTTTTTTTTTTTTAAATTTATTTCTTGAATATGCATGTACTTATTTTTTTTAAAATTTTTTTTTTTTTTTGAAAATTTATTTCGAAAACTTTTTGCTGAAATTTTTTTCTAAAAATTCTTTTTTTGAATTTTTTTTTCAAATTTTCTGAAAATTTTCGTTATTTTCGAAATTTCTTTGTGTTATGGTTTATTTGAATTTTTATTATTTTCATTAATTTTTATGATTTTTGTTATTTTTGTTTCCTGATTTTATTAATTTCTAAGATTTTTAATGAGGAAACCGCATGTTTTTTGAAAAAAAGTGAAGTTTCAATTTTCACGAAAAAATTGAGGGAATTCCAATTCTTTGAGAAAGTGAAAAAATTTCAAAAATTTCGAAAAAAGTGAGGGAATTAGAATTTTTCGGAAGAAACCAATGGGATTCTAAATTTTTTGAAAAAATTAGAATTATAATTTTTTTTTTTTTTTAAGTAAAGGTCCCATTTTTATGAAAAAAGTGAGGGAATTTCATTTTTTTAAAAAAAAAAAAAAGGAATTTCAAAATTTTCGAAAAAAATGGGGAAATTTCAATTTTTTTGATTTAGCCCTAGTCCATCGCACACCTGTTGACGAAGTCCCTACAGCCTTATGCGCATACAACGGCCGCCTTTTAGTAGGCGTAGGCCGTATGTTGCGCCTATACGATTTAGGAAAAAAGAAGCTTCTGCGCAAATGCGAAAACAAACACATCCCTAACGGAATTGTCAGTATTCAAGCCATTGGCAAAAGAATCTATTGCGCAGACATCCAAGAATCAGTCTTTATGGTCAGATACAAACGGGCCGAAAACCAACTAATAATATTCGCAGATGACACGCATCCAAAATGGATTTCAGCCACTTGTATTCTTGACTATGACTCAATTGCAACAGCGGACAAGTTTGGCAACGTCTCAATTTTGCGCCTCCCGTCAAACGTCACCGATGACGTCGAAGAAGACCCAACAGGCAACAAGGCCTTATGGGACAGAGGCCTTTTAAACGGAGCCTCCCAAAAAGCAGGCACTGTTGCCACATTCCACATCGGCGAAACAGTTACAATGTTGCAAAAAACCACCCTAATCCCTGGCGGCAGTGAGTCTCTAATCTATGCCACTTTAAGTGGTACCATTGGAGTTTTGGTTCCTTTTACATCGCACGATGATCATGACT
Source organism: Ceutorhynchus assimilis (assembly GCA_917834065.1). Classification (NCBI taxonomy): domain Eukaryota; kingdom Metazoa; phylum Arthropoda; class Insecta; order Coleoptera; family Curculionidae; genus Ceutorhynchus; species Ceutorhynchus assimilis. The sequence continues at coordinate 4,598,496 of OU892292.1, read as the reverse complement.
TTTTTCAACATTTAGAAATGCACATGCGCAGCGAAAATGCGCCGCTAGGCGGCCGCGATCATTTGTCGTACAGGAGTTATTATTTTCCGGTCAAAAACGTCATCGATGGTGATTTGTGCGAGCAGTACAACGCGTTGGAGCCGCAAAAGCAGCGCAGCATCGCGCAGGATTTGGACAAAACCGCCGCGGAGGTGTCCAAGAAATTGGAAGATGTCAGGACGCGGTACGCGTTTTAAGGTTAGGATTTAGGGACTATTTTAAGGTTAGGATTAGGGATTTTTTTTTGTCTGAATTTAATAATTAAATAAACAAATTGCCATTGTTTTTTTTAATTCCCAAATATCAGTTTATGTTATAAATAGATACAAAGATTACAGGTTTCTGTAATGGCTATAATATTTTTCAAATAGTTTTGACTTTTGTTTGATAGATGGCGCTCAAGAGGTTGGCCAAAACATGGCGGCGTTTTTCATATAAAAATATATGAAGTATTTAAAGAACCAATCAAAAAAACAGCAATTGTCGCCACTGTGGTAATAGAGTCACTGTATGTTCAATAATATATACATTATTATCAAATTTAATTGCTAATAACCTAAAATGATAAATTTTTAATACTTTTTATCAATAATTTGTATTACAGAAACCTGTAACACGATTTTGATTTTTGGTAATTACAGTTTTGGCCGCTTCCTGATAGATGGCGCTTATTTAATTGAATTAGTTTTATTAATTTTTTGATTTTTGTTACAGGAATCTGCAATTTGAACATTATTTGTTTATAAATACATTTAATTTTTTTTACAAGAATCTGTAATTTACACTTTTGGCCCCTAACAATTTGGTCCAAAATTTTGTCAATTATTTAATTAGTTTTAACGTATTTATTAATTAAAATTGCATAAAACGATGATTACCTCAATTTACATTAAAATCAAATCCTTATACAGTAGACTCTCGATATAGTGAACTAATTAATGCAAAGCCAGTTCACTAGATCGATTTGTTCACTATATGGAATATTTCTAAAATTTACTAAAACAACGGCTGTTATTACAAAACCAACTTTATTATCAATGAAAAAAACGTTATAAGTATAATGTACTAATTAAAAGGTGGTTTATTCTTTTTTTTTATCGAAAAACGATGTAATTTTTGTTTGTGTTTTTGGTTTCATGAACCCTTTTTGGACCATTTCATTTCTTAAGTTTTGTAAAACGAGTAAACTGGAGTATTCTACTTCATTTTCTTCAGCCCATTGAATTACGTTGTTAATTGACTTCATCGCAATTTCAGTTGTCACACGTTCTCTCATTACCTGAACTTCGTCCCGTTCTTGATCTTGACCATTTTCATCGCTTTCGCTGTGGTCTTTATTTTCTTTATCCGGCAAAATATCGTTATTCCAGTCGTCTACATCCATGGTGCGAATGTTCACTTCGGGATTGACAGCTTGCAGTAAATCGACAATTTCTGATCTTACTCTATTGATTTCCCCATTCATTATTTGAGTTCGTAGAACACTTAAAGGAATTTCATCCTCATCATCATCATCTTCGTTGGCTAACGGCGAAAGTAGATTGTGCCAACATTTTTCTATGACTTCAGGCTTTAAATTTTCCCATGCTAGGGCCAAATGTACAACAGCGTCTTTTAAAGAAAGAGATTTCAGAGTTTCTCCTATATCCTGATCGGTACCAATAATCTGCGACAACAAATTTTTGCGATAAAAAAGTTTTGTTAAACGAATCGCATTTTGGTCCATCGGTTGTATCAATGGAGTAACGTTAGGTGGCATGTAAAGAGTAAAAATGGAACCATCATCACTTCTTAGTTCTTCAGGGGGTGGATGACTTTATGCGTTGTCTAACAAAAGGACGGCTTTAACTGGCAGATTTTGTCTACGTAGGAACTTTGTCACCTGAAACAAGTTAAAACAAAACCTTAAATCACAAGCAGGAACAGCAAGAAAGGGAAATATGTAATCGCGTCAAAAACAAATTTATAGGATTCGAAATTACACAGATGATGTCGTTTTGTTCGTAAAAATGGTAGAATTTAAAATGTTTTCCTATTGCGAATGGCGAAACTTACCTCTGGAATAAACATCTTGTGAAACCATTCTCCAAAAATTGTTGCTGTCATCCAAGCAGCTTTGGAATTTCGATAATGAACAGGTATGTTGAAATTTCGAAATGATCGAGGATTTTTGGACTTTCCAATCACTAGTGGTTTTAATTTGTGCGTACCTGCCGCGTTTGTGCATGCTAGAAAGGTCACTCTTTGTTTTTCGGTTTTTCGTCCTGGAGCTGTTTTCTCCTCGCGAGCTACATATGTTTTTCCAGGAAGAAGCTTCCAATATAGGCCAGTTTCGTCGGCGTTGTAAATCTGATCTTTCGACAGTTGAAGATCTTTAATTTTTGCTTCTAGATTTCTTTTGAAAGGCTCAACAAGCTCAGGCTGTGATGATAATTTTTCGCCTGAAATCTTTAAGTAACGTATTCCAAATCGCCGTTTATATTTTTGCAACCAGCCGCTGCTTGCATGGAAAGAAGGAGATTCTTTGTAATCATTGTGGAGCAGCTTAGCCTTCTCTTGGATCATTAAACCGGTCACGGGAAGATTCTTCTCTCTTTGTTTGAGAAACCACCTATACAGAGCCTTTTCCATTCGTGGACACTCTGAGTGTCTTAAGGTTTTCATTTTTCCTGGTCCGCTAAAAGTATTGTTGACCCTTTTCAAAATGTTAACCCTTCTGTTTCGAATAGCGCATATAGTTGATTTAGCAACACCATATTCTTTGGATAAAACAGTCACTCCGACACCTTTCTTTAAGTCTTCTAATATTTTGGCTTTATCATTTAGGCTTAAATGTTTTCTATTTTTTGCCATATTTCACTCGCGAAACGACCTGATGCAATCACAATTCGCAAGAAACTGCTGTGATCCGATTACAGAAAAGTAAACAAAACGTTTAAAATCGTTTTCCTGTATCGACGTGTTGGGTTCATTATTTCGAGAACCACTTTGTTCACTGTACAGAATGCATTAACAAAAAATTGCCTGTTCACTATTTAGAGTAGTTCACTATACAGCATGTTCACTATATCGCGAGTCTACTGTATTACAGAATTCTGTAATTTGCAACTCTATTTTGTTTACTAATAGATGGCGCTGATATGGGAAATTTGTTTTTTTTGTTTTCCTATTTCAAGCTCCTCACTTTCCTCTTTTTCCTGGAAAATTTTCAAATTTTTCCCTTTACCAGTTTTCCAGAAAAAAATTAAAATATAAGAGGATAAATTTTCCTTGATTTTACTTAAAAAAGTCAATTTTCCAGAATTTTTCTTGAAATGATTTTTCACTGGACTTAACACTTAACTCAGAAAAATTTTCTTTGACTTTTCTTGAATTTGTAATTTAGGCAAAATTCAAAAATAACGCGAAACAATTGGAATTTTCGACTCGGAATTTTTTTTTTCAAGACTCAGAAAAAATATTTTATTCTCAAAAATCGACTCAGGAAAATTTTCTTTGACTTTTCTTGAATTCGTAATTGAGGCAAAATCCGAAAAAATTAGAATTTTCGACTTGAATATCGACTCAGAAAAATTTTCTTTGACTTTTCTTGAATTCGTAATTAAGGCAAAATCCAAAAAAAATAGAACTTCTGACTCGGAATTTTTTTTCGCGACTCAGAAAAAATATTTTTTACTTAAATATCGACTCAGAAAAATTTTCTTTGATTTCTCTTGAATTTGTTATTGAGGCAAAATCCAGAAATAACGCAGAAAAATTAGAATTTTCGATTCAGAATTTTTTTTCACGACTCGGAAAAAATATTTTCGACTCGAATATCGACTCAGAAAAATTTTCTTTGACTTTTCTTGAATTTGTAATTGAGGCAAAATCCGAAAAAATCAGAATTTTCGACTCAGAATTTTTTTTCGCAACTCAGAAAAAATATTTTCGACTTGAATATCGACTCAGAAAAATTTTCTTTGACTTTTCTTGAATTGGTAATTAAGGCAAAATCCAAAAATAACGCAAAAAAATTAGAATTCTCGACACAGAATTTATTTTCACGACTCAGAAAAAATATTTTCGACTCGAATATCGACTCAGAAAAATTTTCTTTGACTTTTCTTGAATTTGTAATTGGGGCAAAATCCGAAAAAATCAGAATTTTCGACTCAGAATTTTTTTTCGCAACTCAGAAAAAATATTTTCGACTTGAATATCGACTCAGAAAAATTTTCTTTGACTTTTCTTGAATTGGTAATTAAGGCAAAATCCAAAAATAACGCAAAAAAATTAGAATTCTCGACACAGAATTTTTTTTCACGACTCAGAAAAAATATTTTCGACTCGAATATCGACTCAGAAAAATTTTCTTTGACTTTTCTTGAATTCGTAATTGAGGCAAAATCCGAAAAAATCAGAATTTTCGACTCAGAATTTTTTTTCACGACTCAGAAAAAATATTTTCGACTTGAATATCGACTCAGAAAAATTTTCTTTAACTTTTCTTGAATTTGTAATTAAGGCAAAATGTAAAAATAACGCAAAAAAATTTGAATTCTCGACACAGAATGTTTTTTCACGACTCAGAAAAAATATTTTCGACTCGAATATCGACTCAGAAAAATTTTCTTTGACTTTTCTTAAATTTGTAATTGAGGCAAAATCCGAAAAAATCAGAATTTTCGACTCAGAATTTTTTTTTCACGACTCAGAAAAAATATTTTGGACTCGAATATCGACTCAGAAAAATTTTCTTTGACTTTTCTTGAATTCGTAATTAAGACAAAATCCAAAAAAAATAGAACTTCTGACTCGGAATTTTTTTTCGCGACTCAGAAAAAATATGTTTGACTTAAATATCGACTCAGAAAAATTTTCTTTGATTTCTCTTGAATTTGTTATTGAGGCAAAATCCAGAAATAACGCAGAAAAATTAGAATTTTCGATTCAGAATTTTTTTTCACGACTCAGAAAAAATATTTTCGACTCGAATATCGACTCAGAAAAAATTTCTTTGACTTTTCTTGAATTTGTAATTGAGGCAAAATCCGAAAAAATCAGAATTTTCGACTCAGAATTTTTTTTCACGACTCAGAAAAAATAGTTTCGACTTGAATATCGACTCAGAAAAATTTTCTTTAACTTTTCTTGAATTCGTAATTAAGGCAAAATTTAAAAATAACGCAAAAAAATTAGAATTCTCGACACAGAATGTTTTTTCACGACTCAGAAAAAATATTTTCGACTCGAATATCGACTCAGAAAAATTTTCTTTGACTTTTTTTGAATTCGTAATTGGGGCAAAATCCGAAAAAATTAGAATTTTGGACTCAGAATTTTTTTTCACGACTCAGAAAAAATATTTTCGACTTGAATATCGACTCAGAAAAATTTTCTTTAACTTTTCTTGAATTTGTAATTGAGGCAAAATCCGAAAAAATCAGAATTTTCGACTCAGAATTTTTTTTTCACGACTCAGAAAAAATATTTTCGACTTGAATATCGACTCAGAAAAATTTTCTTTAACTTTTCTTGAATTTGTAATTAAGGCAAAATGTAAAAATAACGCAAAAAAATTTGAATTCTCGACACAGAATGTTTTTTCACGACTCAGAAAAAATATTTTCGACTCGAATATCGACTCAGAAAAATTTTCTTTGACTTTTCTTAAATTTGTAATTGAGGCAAAATCCGAAAAAATCAGAATTTTCGACTCAGAATTTTTTTTTCACGACTCAGAAAAAATAGTTTCGACTTGAATATCGACTCAGAAAAATTTTCCTTAACTTTTCTTGAATTTGTAATTAAGGCAAAATTTAAAAATAACGCAAAAAAATTTGAATTCTCGACACAGAATGTTTTTTCACGACTCAGAAAAAATATTTTCGACTCGAATATCGACTCTTCTTTGACTTTTCTTAAATTTGTAATTGAGGCAAAATCCGAAAAAATCAGAATTTTCGACTCAGAATTTTTTTTTCACGACTCAGAAAAAATAGTTTCGACTTGAATATCGACTCAGAAAAATTTTCTTTAACTTTTCTTGAATTGGTAATTAAGGCAAAATCCAAAAATAACGCAAAAAAATCAGAATTTTCGACTCAGAATTTTTTTTCACGACTCAGAAAAAATATTTTCGACTTGAATATCGACTCAGAAAAATTTTCTTTAACTTTTCTTGAATTTGTAATTGAGGCAAAATCCAAAAATAACGCAAAAAAATTAGAATTCTCGACACAAATTTTTTTTTCACGACTCAGAAAAAATATTTTCTACTGAAAAATCGACTCAAAATTTTCTTCTTAATTTTGCTTAAAAAAGCCAATTTGCCAGAATTTTTCCTGAAATGATTTTCCACTGAAAAATTTTGAAATTTTCCTATAATGATCTCCTCACTTTCCTCTTTCTCTTGGAAAATTTTCAAATTTTTCCATTATCAGTTTTCCAGAAAAAAATTTAAATGTAAGAGGATGAATTTTCCTCAATTTTGCTTGAAAAAGTCAATTTTCCAGAATTTTTCCTAAAGTGATTTTCCACTGAAAACGATAAAGGAGGAGCGCACGTCACTGTCCTAATCAATTTTTTCCAAAAATCGATATCGCAAAAATCGATATCTCGATATCGACGAAAACATCGATATTGATTATTGACCAAAAGACGAATATCGATAAAATAAATCGGTATCGATGAAATTTGCAAAAAAAATAAACAATTTAAATTATAATTCGATATCGACTTAAAAAAATCTATATTAATTTTTATATTTTTAATTTAATTTTTTAATCAATATTGACCTAAAAAGATATTAACCTGAAAATTGATATCGATAAAAAAATTGATACCTGAATAAAACTCGAAATCGACAAAAAAAATTAATATCGACAAAAAAATCGATAATCACCAAAAAATCAATTTCGTCCAAAAAATCGATAATAAAAAAAATTTATATGGATAAAAAATTTCGATATCGACAAAAAAATAATATCGACAACAATATCGATATCAAAAAAAAAATCGATTGCTCACATGTAAAGAAATCAAAGGCGAAAGAATTTAATTTAAAATGTCAACTTTATTTAATTTTTAATCTTAGATATCGACAAAAAATCGATATTGACTTAAAAATTCATATCGACAAAAAAAACGATATTGACTTGAAAATCGATATCGATTTGAAAATTAATATCGACTTAAACTCGATATGTATCGACAAAAAAATTGATATCTATAAAAAAAAATCGGAATCGACAAAAAAATTGATATCGGCAAAAAAATCAATATGTAATGTAAAATAATCGATATCGTCAAAAAATTGATATCGACAGAATATCGATAATAACAAAAAAAATTGAAATTGATATAATTTATTATTGATTAAGAATCGATCAATTATAAATATGCATCGAAAAAAAATTATTTTAAATTTCAATTTAATTTTAATTTTATTTAATTTAGAATTTAATTTTGTCAAGATATCAATAATTGATATCGATTTTCAAGTCGATATCGACAAAAAACGATATTGACTTAAAAATCTCCATCGACCAAAAATTGATATCCATCAAAATAATCGATAAAACAAATCGATATCGATAAAAAAATCAATATCGACAAAAAAATATCTATATCGACAACAAATCGATCGTTCACATGTATAAAAATTAAAGCCGAAAGAATTAAATTTCAACTTTATTCAATTTAATTGGGCTTTATCAAGTTTTAGCCAAGCAAATTTTTTGAATATCAAGAAATTCAAAAATATATGATTTTATTAATTTTCATGGTTTTTTCGAATTTTTGTGATTTTCATAAATGTTTACTTGATTCAAAAATATAAAAAAAAATTTAAAACTTGAAAAATTTAAAAAATTCAAAAATATAACAAAATTGAAAAGATTGAACAAATTTAAAAAAAAATTAAAAATCTTATAAAATTCAAAAAAACTGAAACTCGAGAATATAAAAAAATGTCAAAACATGAAAAACTTAAATAAATTAAAAAACTGGACAAATCTAAAAAAATTCAAAAATAAGAAAAAAATTCAAAAAATTGAAAAATATTTAAAAAAAATGAAAAAACTCAAAAATATGAAAAAAAAAACTCGAAAATACAAATAGAAAAAAGTTAAAGATTTCAAAAACTCAAAAAAATTGAAATAATTTGGCAAATCCAAAATAATTCCAAATTATGAAAAAAAATTAAAGAAATTTAATTTCAAAAATTTTTAAAAAATCCAGACTTGAAAAATTCAAAAATACACAAAAATTCAAATAACTGGACAAATCCAAAAAAATTCATAGATATGAAAAAAATTCAAAAAAACTTTCAAAAATTCAGGATCTGAAAAATTCAAAAAATTCCAAAAATTTCCGTTGAATTCCAAATTTTTTGGAAAAAGTGGAGAAATTTCACAAAAATTAAGCAAATTCCAAATTTTTTTGAAAAAAGTGAGGTTATTTTAAGAATTTTGAGAAAAAAGTTAGGAAATTCCAAACTTTTTGAAAAATGTGAGGAAACTGCATATTTTTCGAAAAAAGGGAATTTAAAAATTTTAAAAAAATTAAAGAAATTCCATTATGTAATTCTAAATTCCAGATTTTTTGACAAAAATGAGGGAATTTCAAGTTTTCTGAAAAAAATAAGGTTTTAAGGAACTGATAAGAAAATTCCAAATTTTCTAAAAAAATTGAAGAATTCCCTCACTTTTTTGAAAAAAAGTAAGGCTGTTTCAAAAATTTTTAAAAAGTAAGGAATTTCTAAATTTTTCGACAAAATTGAAGAAATTTCAAACTTTTTGAAAAAAGTGAGGAAATTTCAAATATTTTGAAAAACTGGAGGAATTACAATTTTTTTGAATAAAAAGGGAAATTCAATATTTACAAAAAAGTTGAGGAAATTCTAAATTCTTTAAAAAAACAAGTGAATTCTGTTTTATAAATTTATGGAAAAAAGTGAGGGAGCCACATGTTTTAGAAAAAAAAATGGAATTCCAAAAATTTCAAAAAGAAGGGGAATTCCAAATTTTTTGAAAAAAATTAGGAAATTTCAAGTTTTTTGAAACATTGAGGAGTTTAAAATTTTTTTAAAAAAAGCAAGTAAATTTCAAATTTTTTGGAAAAAAATGAATAGTTACATATTTTAAAAATTTCGAAAAAAGTAGGTATGGGAATTCCAATTTTTACGAAAAAACTAAGAAAATTCTATATTTTTTTGAAAAAAGTGAGGAAATTCCAATTTTTTTGAAAAAAGTGAAGGAATTCCAAATTTTTTGCAAAAAGTGAGGGAATTTCAAAAATTTCGGAGAAACTGGGGGAATTACAATTTTTGCGAAAAAACTAAAAATATTTCAAAAAAGTTCTTTGAGAAAGTAAGGGAATTCCAATTTTTGTGGAAAAGTGAGAGAACCGTATATTTTTCAAAAAAGTGAGGGAATTTTAAAAAATTTGAAAAAGTGAGGGAATTTTGAAAAATTTGAAAAAGTGAGGAGATTACAAATTTTTTAAATAAAGTGAGAAAACTTTCAAAAATTTCGAAAAAAGTCAAGTACAATTTTTACGAAGAGAATTCTAAATTTGTTGAAAAAAGTGAGGGAATTTCCAATTTATTTTGCTTTAAAAAAAAGGTTAAATCTTGTGAAAATTAAAGTTAATTCTGAGTTATTTTAAGTTTTGTAAGTTTTTAAAATTTTATAAATTGTCTACATATTTCGTGAATTTTGTAAATTTTCTGAATTCTGTAAATTTTGCAAATTTTGCGAATTTTATCTCGTGAATTCTAAGATTGTTATTTTGTGAATTCCAAAAAAAAATCAAAATTGTAATTTTGTGAACTTTGAGATTGTGCGATTTTCGTGAATTTTTGGATTGTATATTGAGAATTGCGATAAAATTTTAAGTTTGTGAATTTTAAAATTGTAATTTTGTGAATTCCAAGAAAATTTCAAAATTGTAATTTTGTGAATTTCAAATTTGTAAATAAATTTGAAAATTGTGAATTAAAAAAAAAAACATAATTGAAATTTTTATGAATTTCAATATTGTGAGTTTTGTGAATTTCAAGATTATAATCTTGTGAATTGCAATAAAATTTCAAAATTTTAATTTTGTGAATTTTAAAATTTTTTGAACTTTTAAATTTGCAATTTTTGGAATTCCAACCAAATTGTTTTTCTATGAATTTTAAAATTATAATAATCTTGCGAATTTTGTAAATTTCATTGAATTCTGTGAATTTTGTTATTTTTTTTTGAACTTTGTGAATTCTCTGAACTATGTAAATGTGTAAATTTTATAAATTTTGTGAAATTTTAAATTGCATAATTCGTGAATTTTATAAATTTTCTGAATTTTGAAGGTTTAAAACTTTTGTGAATTTGTTTTAATTTTGTGATTTTTTGAGTTACATATTATAAATATTATTAAAAAAATTGAAAAAGTGAGAGAATTCCAATTTTTTTTTTTTTTTTAAAGAATTTTCAAAAATTTCGAAAAAAATGAGGCAATTTCAATTTTCACGAAAAAATTGAGGGAATTCCAATTCTTTGAGAAAGTGAGAAAATTTCAAATTTTTTGACAAAGGTGAGGGAATTTCAAAAATTTCGAAAAAAGTGAGGGAACTAGAATTTTTTCGAAGAAACCAATAGGATTTTAAATTTCATGGTCAGATACAAACGGGCCGAAAACCAACTAATAATATTCGCAGATGACACCCATCCAAAATGGATTTCAGCCACTTGCATTCTTGACTATGATTCAATTGCAACAGCAGATAATTTTGGCAACGTCTCAATTTTGCGCCTCCCGTCAAACGTCACCGATGACGTCGAAGAAGACCCAACAGGCAACAAGGCCTTATGGGACAGAGGCCTCTTAAACGGTGCATCCCAAAAGGCAGGCACTGTTGCCACATTCCACATCGGCGAAACTGTTACAATGTTGCAAAAAACCACCCTAATCCCTGGCGGCAGTGAGTCTCTAATCTATGCCACCTTGAGCGGTACAATTGGAGTTTTGGTTCCATTTACGTCTCACGATGATCATGACTTTTTTCAACATTTAGAAATGCACATGCGCAGCGAAAATGCGCCGCTAGGCGGCCGCGATCACTTGTCCTACAGGAGTTATTATTTCCCGGTCAAAAACGTCATCGATGGTGATTTGTGCGAGCAGTACAACGCGTTGGAGCCGCAAAAGCAGCGCAGCATCGCGCAGGATTTGGACAAAACCGCCGCTGAGGTGTCCAAAAAGTTGGAAGATGTCAGGACGCGGTACGCGTTTTAAGGTTAGGATTAGGGACTATTTTAAGGTTAGAATTAAGGATTTTTTTTGTCTGAATTTAATAATTAAATAAACAAATTGCCATTGTTTTTTTTTTAATTCCCATATATCAAGTTTATGTTGTAAATGAATACAAAGATTACAGGTTTCTGTAATGGCAGTAATATTTTTCAAATAGTCTTGACTTGGATTTGATAGATGGCGCTCAAGAGGTTGGCCACAAAATGGCGGCGCTTTCATATTAATATATAGGATTTTAAAGAAACAATCAAAAAGAAGACGGCAATTGTCGCCATTATGGTAATAGTCACTGTATGTTTAATTTCGGCCACTCCTTGATAGATGACGCTAGTAAAAATGAATTGATTTTTTTTTTGTTACAGGAATCTGCAATTTCTTGAAAATTTTATACAAATGTAAATGCTAATTAGTTGATTCCAATGTAATCATATTTAACAATAAATAAACATTATTTGTTTATAAATACATTTAATTATTATTACAGGAATCTGTAATTTACACTTTTGGCCCCTAACGATTGGGTCCAAAATTTTGAATATTTTGTCAATTATTTAATTAGTTTTAACGTATTTATTAATTAAAATTGCATAAAATGATTAATTACCAGAATTTACATTAAAATCAAATCCTTATATTACAGAATTCTGTAATTTGGAACTTTATTTCGTTTACCAATAGAGGGCACTGATATGGGATTTTTTTTTTCCTATTTCAAGCTCCTCACTTTCCTCTCTTTCCTGTAAAATTTTCAAATTTTTCCCTTCACCAGTTTTCCAGAAAAAAATTTAAATGTAAGAGGATGAATTTTCTTTAATTTTGCTCAAAAAAGTCAATTTTCCAGAATTTTTCCTAGAGTGATTTTTCACTGGACTTGACACTTGACTCAGAAAAATTTTCTTTAACTTTTCTTGAATTTGTAATTGAAGCAAAATCCAAAAAAAAAATAGAATTTTCGACCCAAAATTTCTTTTTGACGACTCAGAAAAAATATCTTCTACTTAAATATCGACTCAGCAAAATTTTCTTTGACTTTTATGAATTTGTAATTGAGGCAAAATCCCAAAATAACGCGAAAAATAGAATTTTCGACTCAGAATTTTTTTTCACGACTCAGAAAAACTATTTTCTTTTCAAAAATCGACTCAGAAAATTTTTCTTTGACTTTTCCTGAATTCGTAACTGAGGCAAAATCCAAAAAAAGTTTAATTTTCGACCCAGAATTTTTTTTTTTTCACGACTCAGAAAAAATATTTCCTACTCGAATATCGACTCAGAAAAATTTTCTTTGACTTTTCTTGAATTTGTAATTGAGGAAAAATCCAAAAATAACGCAAAAAAATTAGAATTTTCGATTCAGAATTTTTTTTCACGACTCAGAAAAAATATTTTCCACTGAAAAATCGACTCAAAAAATTTTTCTTAATTTGGCTTAAAAAAGTCAATTTTCTAGAATTTTTCCTGGAGTGAATTTCCACTAAAAAATTTTGAAATTTTCCTATAATGATCTCCTCACTTTTCTATTTCTCCTGGAAAATTTTAAAATTTTTCCCTCTACCAGTTTTCCAGAGAATAATTTAAATGTAAGAGGATGAATTTTCCTTAATTTTGCTTAAAAAAGTCAATTTTCCAGAATTTTTCCTGGATTGATTTTCCCCTGAAAAATTTTGAAAATTTCCTATAATAATCTCCTCACTTTCCTCTTTTCTCCTGGAAAATTTTCAAATTTTTTCCTTCACCAGTTTTCTAAAAAAAAATCTAAAATGTAAGAGAATGAATTTTCCTTGATTTTGCTTAAAAAAGTCAAATTTCCAGAATTTTTCCTGGAGTGATTTTCCACTGAAAAATGTTGAAATTTTCCTATAAATGATCTTTTCACTTTCCTGTTTCTCCTGAAAAATTTTCAAATTTTTCCCTTTACCAGTTTTCCAGAAAAAAATAAAAATGTAAGAAGATAAATTTTCCTTAATTTTACTTGGAAAAGTTAATTTTTTTAAATTTTTCATTGTGAAATTTTGAAATTTTCTATAGAAATTATGCGAAATTTTAAAGAAATTATGCAGAATTCTATGTATAGATTCATTGAAATTATGCGGAATTCTATTTAAATTATATCAAAATTATGCGAAATTTGAATGAAATTAAGCAGAATTCCAAAGAATTTATGCAAAATTTTATTGAAATTATGTTGAATGACAGTGAAATTGTGATGAATTGCATACAAATTATGCGGAATTCCAGTGGAACTATTTTAGATTTCCCGGAATTCCTCATAAATTAAGCAGAATTTTAACGAATTCCACAATTTTATAGAAATTGTGCGGAATTTATAAAAATTATACACAAATTTCAATATAATATGCGAAATTCTATTAAAATTAAGGTAAATTCCATGAAAAAGTATGCAGAATTGCAAAGAAATTAGGCGGATTTTTAGTGGAATTATGACAAATTCCAGCAAAATTATGATGAATTCCATACAAATTACGCGGAATTTTATACAAATCAAATTACATTGAAATTATGCAGAATTCAAGGGAAATTATGCTTAATTCTAACAAAATTATGCTGAATTTCATAGAAATTATGTCGAATTTCATACAAAGCAAGTGGAATTCTATTGAAATAATGCGGAATTCCAGTGACATGTAAAATTTTGCTAAATTATACTAAATTTCATAGAAATTATGCTGAATTTTAGTAAAATTATGCGGATTTCTATAAATTTACCGTAAAATTCTATTGAAATTAGATTTTTTCCTGGAGTGCTTTTTCACTGGAAAATTTTGAAATTTTGCTCACTTTCTTCTTTTTTCTGGAAAATTTTCATAATTTTCCTTCTGTCATTTTTCCAGAAAAAAATTAAAATGTGAAAGAATGAATTTTGCTTAAAAAAGTCAGTTTTCCAGAATTTTTCCTGAGTAATTTTTCGATGAAAAATTTTTAAATTTTGCTTTAATGAGATTCTCACTTTCCTCTTTTTTTTCTGGAAAATTTTTACAATTATCTTTTTGCCAGTTTTCTAGAAAAAACATAAAATGTAAGAAAATGAATTTTGCTTAAAAAAGTCAATTTTCCAGAATTTTTCCTAGAGCGATTTTCCACTGAAAAATTTGGAAACTTTCTTATAATAATTTCCTCACTTTTCTATTTCTCCTGAAAAATTTTCAAATTTTTCCTATTACATATCAGTTTTCAAGAAAAAAATTAAAATGTAAGAGGATGAATTTTCCTTGATTTTGCCTAAAAAAGTCAATTTTCCATAATTTTTTCTGGAGTAATTTTCCACTAAAAAATTTTGAAATTTTCCTATAATGATCTCCCCACTTTTCTATTTATCCTAAAGAATTTTCAAATTTTTGCTTCTCAAAAATCGACTCAGAAAAATTTTCTTTGACTTTTCTTGAATTCATAATTGAGGCAAAATCCGAAAAAATTAGAATTTTCGAATTTTTTTTCGCAACTCAGAAAAAATATTTTCTGCTTGAATATCGAATCAGAAAAATTTTCTTCGACTTTTCTTGAATTTGTAGTTGAGGCAAAATCCAAAAAAAAAAGAATTTTCGACTTAGAATTTTTTTTCACGACTCAGAAAAAATATTTTCCACTCAAATATTGGCTCAAAAAAAAATTCTTTGACTTTTTTTGAATTTGTAATTAGGGCAAAATCCAAAATTAACGCAAAAAAAAATAAGAATTTTCGACTCAGAATTTTTTTTCGCGACTCAGAAAAAATATTTTCTTCTCGAATATTGACTCAGCGAGACATTTTTTTATTTTTAAGTTTTTTCGAATTTGTAATTGAGGCAAAATCCAAAAATAACGCAAAAAATTAGAATTTCCGACTGAATTTTTTTTTCACGACTCAGAAAAAATATTTTCCACTCAAATATTGGCTCAAAAAAAAATTCTTTGACTTTTTTTGAATTTGTAATTAAGGCAAAATCCAAAAATAACGCAAAAAAATAGAATTTTCGACTCAGAGTTTTTTTTCACGACTCAGAAAAAATATTTTCTTCTCAAAAATCGACTCAGAAAAATTTTCTTTGACTTTTCTTGAATTCGTAATTGAGGCAAAATCCGAAAAAATTAGAATTTTCGACTCAGAATTTTTTTTCGCAACTCAGAAAAAATATTTTCTGCTTGAATATCGACTCAGAAAAATTTTCTTCGACTTTTCTTGAATTTTTAATTGAGACAAAATCCAAAAATAACGCAAAAAATAGAATTTTCGACTCAGAGTTTTTTTTCACGACTCGGAAAAAATATTTTCTTCTCAAAAATCGACTCAGAAAAATTTTCTTTGACTTTTCTTGAATTTGTAATTGAGGCAAAATCCAAAAAAAATAGAATTTTCGACTTAGAATTTTTTTTCACGACTCAGAAAAAATATTTTCCACTCAAATATTGGCTCAAAAAAAAATTCTTTGACTTTTTTTGAATTTGTAATTAGGGCAAAATTCAAAAATAACGCAAAAAAATTAGAATTTTCGACTCAGAATTTTTTTTTTCACGACTCAGAAAAAATATCTTCTACTTAAATGTCGACTCAGAAAAATGTTCTTTGACTTTTCTTGAATTTGTAATTTAGGCAAAATTCAAAAATAACGCGAAACAATTGGAATTTTTGACTCAGATTTTTTTTTTTCACGACTCAGAAAAATTTTCTTTGACTTTTCTTGAATTTATAACTGAGGCAAAATCCAAAAATAACGCAAACATTTTCGACTCAGAATTTTTTTCACGACTCCGAAAAAATATTTTCTACTTAAATATCGACTCAGAAAAATTTTGTTTGACTTTTCTTGAATTCGTAATTGAGGCAAAATCCGAAAAAATTAGAATTTTGATTGAGAATTTTTTTTCGCAACTCAGAAAAAATATTTTCTTCTCGAATATTGACTCAGAAAAATTTTCTTTGACTTTTCTTGAATTTGTATATGAGGCAAAGTCCAAAAAAATTAGAACTTTCTACTCGGAATTTGTATTCACGACTCAGAAAAAATATTTTCTACTCAAATATTGACTCAGAAAAATTTTCTTTGACTTCTCTTGAATTTGTAATTGAGGCAAACTCCAAAAAAATTAGAATTTTCTACTCGGAATTATTTTTCACGACTCAGAAAAAATATTTTCTACGCAAAAATCGACTCAAAAAAATTTTCTTAATTTTGCTTAAAAAAATCAATTTTCCAGAATTTTTCCTGGAGGGAATTTCCACTCAAAAATGTTGAAATTTTCCTATAATGATCTCCTCACTCTCCTCTTTTTCCTGGAAAATTTTCAAATTTTTCCCTTTACTAGTTTTCCAAAAAAAAATAAAATGTAGGAGGATGAATTTTCCTTGATTTTGCTTGAAAAAGTCAATTTTCCAGAATTTTTCCTGGAGTGATTTTCCATTGAAAAATTTTGAAATGATAAAGGTCAAAATAACATTATGTTGGCAATACAATGTGAAATTGTCAATGGTTTCAAATTTTTTATGTAGAAAAGGTTTGTGTTGCCAACATAGTTACTAAATTTTTGACTTGGAGAATTATCTTTAAAAAAAAAAACACACTTTAAATATTATAAATAGTAGAATTTTTGAAGTCCTAAACTTTTTTCTACATGTATTTTCGAATTTTTTTTTTTTTATATTTTTGAGTTTTTTGAATTGTTTTTATATTTTTGAGTTTTCTTAAATTTTTTTCATATACATATTTGAATTTCTTGATTTTTTTGGTAAATCCAAAAAAATTCAAAAAGATCCAAATCTAAAAATTTGAAAAATTCAAAATTTTGAAAAAAAATGAAAAAACTCAAATTCGAAAATATAAACAAGAAAGTTTTTTGACTTATTTGAATTTTTCATATTTTTGAATTATTTTGGATTTGCTAAATTATTTCAATTTTTTTTTAATTTTGAAATATTAAACTTTTTTCTATATGTATTTTTGAGTTTTTTTTTTCAAATTTTTGAGTTTTTTGATTTTTTTTTAATATTTTTCAGTTTTTTTGAATTTTTTTAGATTTGTCCAGTTTTTTGATTTATTTGAACTTTTCATGTCTTGATATTTTTTCATATTTTCGAGTTTCAGTTTTTTTGAATTTTTTTGGATTTGTCCAGTTTTTTGAATTCTTTTAATTTTTTTAAATTTTTTAAATTTGTTCAATCTTTTCAATTTTGTTGTATTTTTGAATTTTTTAAATTTTTCAAGTTTTAAATTTTTTTTATATTTTTGAATCAAGTAAATATTTATGAAAATCACAACAATTCGAAAAAGCCATGAAAATTAATAAAATCAGGAAAATTACGAATACTTCAAAAATCATAAAAAATTAAATAAATCATAAAAATTTTGAAAATCACAAAAAATAACAAATATAAAAATTAATGAAAATCATATATTTTTGAATTTCTTGATACATATTCAAAAAACTTGAAAAATTCATAGGTACAAAAAACATTAAAAAAAATTAAAAAACTTATATTAAAAAATGTGTTCAAATACACTCTTCAACAAGTTTTAGAAATTGTACTAATTTTAGTACAATTTAAATTTACCTTAAAAAAAAAACATTTAACATTAAAATAAAAAAAAAATTTTTGTTTTTTTTTTTGAACTTTTCATGTCTTGATATTTTTTTATATTTTCGAATTTATTTGAATTTTTCTTATATTTTTGATGTTTTTGAATTTTTTTAGATTTATTCAGTATTTTGAATTTTGTTGCTTTTTTTTTTTTTTTTAAATTATATTTTCGAGTTTCAGTTTTTATAAATTTTTTTTCATATTTTTGAATTCCTTGATATTTTTTATTTTTTTTGGATTTGCCAAAAAAATCCAAATTCAAAAATTTGAAAAATCCCAAAAAAAAAAACAAAAAACTTGTAAATATAAAAACATTTTAAGACTTGAAAAATTCAAAATTATGAAAAAAATTTAAAAAAAAACTCAAATTCGAGAATAGGTATAAAGAAATTTCAACATTTGAAAAATTTTAAAAAATCTAAAAACTGAACATACTAAAAAAAAAACATAATTTATTATGTTTTGAAAAATCCAAAAATTTTAAAAAATTCCAATTTTTTTTTTTTTTTTTTAAATTTATTTCTTGAATATGCATGTACTTATTTTTTTTTAATTTTTTTTTCAAATTTTCTGAAAATTTTCGTTATTTTCGAAATTTCTTTGTGATTTTCTAAATTGTTATGGTTTATTTGAATTTTTATTATTTTCATTAATTTTTATGATTTTTGTTATTTTTGTTTCCTGATTTTATTAATTTCTAAGATTTTTAATGAGGAAACCGCATGTTTTTTGAAAAAAAGTGAAGTTTCAATTTTCACGAAAAAATTGAGGGAATTCCAATTCTTTGAGAAAGTGAAAAAATTTCAAAAATTTCGAAAAAAGTGAGGGAATTAGAATTTTTCGGAAGAAACTAATGGGATTCTAAATTTTTTGAAAAAATTAGAATTACAATTTTTTTTTTTTTTAAAGTAGAGATCCCATTTTTTTGAAAAAAAGTGAGAGAATTTCAATTTTTTTTTAAAAAAAAAAAGGAATTTCAAAATTTTCGAAAAAAATGGGGAAATTTCAATATTTTTGATTTAGCCCTAGTCCATCGCAGCTAGTCCCTACAGCCTTATGCGCATACAACGGCCGCCTTTTAGTAGGCGTAGGCCGTATGTTGCGCCTATACGATTTAGGAAAAAAGAAGCTTCTGCGCAAATGCCAAAACAAACACATCCCTAACGGAATTGTCAGTATTCAAGCCATTGGCAAAAGAATCTATTGCGCAGACATCCAAGAATCAGTCTTCATGGTCAGATATAAACGGGCCGAAAACCAACTAATAATATTCGCAGATGACACCCATCCAAAATGGATTTCAGCCACTTGCATTCTTGACTATGACTCAATTGCAACAGCAGATAAGTTTGGCAACGTCTCAATTTTGCGCCTCCCGTCAAACGTCACCGATGACGTCGAAGAAGACCCAACAGGCAACAAGGCCTTATGGGACAGAGGCCTCTTAAACGGTGCATCCCAAAAGGCAGGCACTGTTGCCACATTCCACATCGGCGAAACTGTTACAATGTTGCAAAAAACCACCCTAATCCCTGGCGGCAGTGAGTCTCTAATCTATGCCACTTTAAGCGGTACCATTGGAGTTTTGGTCCCTTTTACGTCTCACGATGATCATGACTTTTTTCAACATTTAGAAATGCACATGCGCAGCGAAAATGCGCCGCTAGGCGGCCGCGATCACTTGTCCTACAGGAGTTATTATTTCCCGGTCAAAAACGTCATCGATGGTGATTTGTGCGAGCAGTACAACGCGTTGGAGCCGCAAAAGCAGCGCAGCATCGCGCAGGATTTGGACAAAACCGCCGCGGAGGTGTCCAAGAAATTGGAAGATGTCAGGACGCGGTACGCGTTTTGAGGTTAGGATTAAGGACTATTTTGAGGTTAGAATTAGGGATTTTTTTTTGTCTGAATTTAACAATTAAATAAACAAATTGCCATTTTTTTTTTTTAATTCCCAAATATCAGTTTATGTTATAAATAGATACAAAGATTACAGGTTTCTGTAATAGTGGTAATGTTTTTCAAATAATTTTGACTTTTGTTTGATAGATGGCGCTCAAGAGGTTGGTCACAAAATGGCGGCGTTTTCCATATAAAAATATAGGAGATATACAATCAAAAAAAAAAACACAGCAATTGTCGCCACTGTGGTAATAGAGTCACTGTATGTTCAATAATTTATACATTATTATCAAATTTAGTTATCAATAACTTTAAATATTAAATTTTCAATACAAATTGTATTACAGGAATCTGTAACTCATAATTTTGATTTTTGGTAATTACAGTTTTGGCCGCTCCTTGATAGATGGCGCTTATTCAATTTAATCAATTAACAGTTTTATTGATTTTTCTATTTGTCACTTGCTTTATATGTTTATATATTTGTCACTTTTCATTAATAATAAAAATAAATTGTTATTCGTATATACATCAATTGATTTTTGTTACAGGAATCTGCAATTTAAACATTATTTGTTCATAAATACATTTAATTATTTTTACAGGAATCTGTAATTTACACTTTTGGCCCCTAAAAATTTGGTCCAAAATTTTGTCAATTATTTAATTAGTTTTAACATATTAAAATTGCATAAAACGATTAATTACCAGAATTTTCATTAAAATCAAATCCTTATATTACAAAATTCTGTAATTTGCAACTCTATTTTGTTTACTAATAGATGGCGCTGATATGGGAAATTTGTTTTTTTTGTTTTCCTATTTCAAGCTCCTCACTTTCCTCTTTTTCCTGGAAAATTTTCAAATTTTTCCCTTTACCAGTTTTCCAGAAAAAAATTAAAATGTAAGAGGATAAATTTTCCTTGATTTTACTTAAAAAAGTCAATTTTCCAGAATTTTTCTTGAAGTGATTTTTCACTGGACTTAACATTTAACTCAGAAAAATTTTCTTTGACTTTTCTTGAATTCGTAATTGAGGCAAAATCCGAAAAAAATAGAAATTTCGACTCAGAATTTTTTTCACGACTCAGAAAAAATATTTCCTACAAAAATATCGACTCAAAAATTTTTTCTGACTTTTCTTGAATTTGTTATTAAGGCAAAATCCAAAAATAACGCAAAAAAATTAGAATTCTCCACACAGAATTTTTTTTCACGACTCAGAAAAAATATTTTCGATTCGAATATCGACTCAGAAAAATTTTCTTTGACTTTTCTTGAATTCGTAATTGAGGCAAAATCCGAAAAAAATAGAAATTTCGACTCAGATTTTTTTTTCACTACTCAGAAAAAATATTTTTGACTTGAATATCGACTCAGAAAAATTTTCTTTAACTTTTTTTGAATTTGTATTTGAGTCAAAATCCAAAAATAACGCAAAAAAATTAGAATTCTCGACACAATTTTTTTTTCACGACTCAGAAAAAATATTTTCTACTTAAATATCGACTCAGAAAAATTTTCTTTGATTTCTCTTGAATTTGTTATTGAGGCAAAATCCAGAAATAACGCAAAAAAATTAGAATTTTCGATTCAGAATTTTTTTTCACGACTCAGAAAAAATATTTTCGACTTGAATATTGACTCAGAAAGGTTTTCTTTAACTTTTCTTAAATTTGCAATTAAGGCAAAATTTAAAAATAACGCAAAAAAATTAGAATTCTCGACACAGAATTTTTTTTCACGACTCAGAAAAAATATTTTCGACTCGAATATCGACTCAGAAAAATTTTCTTTGACTTTTCTTGAATTCGTAATTGAGGCAAAATCCGAAAAAATCAGAATTTTCGACTCAGAATTTTTTTCACGACTCAGAAAAAATATTTTCGACTTGAATATCGACTCAGAAAAATTTTCTTTAACTTTTCTTAAATTGGTAATTAAGGCAAAATCCAAAAATAACGCAAAAAATTAGAATTCTCCACACAGAATTTTTTTCACGACTCAGAAAAAATATTTTCGACTCGAATATCGACTCAGAAAAATTTTCTTTGACTTTTCTTGAATTCGTAATTGAGGCAAAATCCGAAAAAATTAGAATTTTCGACTCGAATTTTTTTTTCACGGCTCAGAAAAAATATTGTTTACTTAAATACTGACTCAGAAATATTTTCTTTGACTTTTCTTGAATTCGTAATTGGGGCAAAATTCAAAAAAAATTGAATTTTCGACTGAGAATTTTTTTTCACGACTCAGAAAAAATATTTTCAACTTGGATATCGACTCAGAAAAATTTGCTTTGACTTTTCTTGAATTTGCAATTGAGGCAAAATCGAAAAAAAAATAGAATTTTTGACCCAGAATTTCTTTTTCACAACTCAGAAAAAATATTTCCTACTCGAATATCGACTCAGAAAAATTTTCTTTGACTTTTCTTGAATTTGTAATTAAGGCAAAATCCAAAAATAACGCAAAAAAATTAGAATTTTCGACACAGAATTTTTTTTCACAACTCAGAAAAAATATTTCCTACTCGAATATCGACTCAGAAAAATTTCTTTTGACTTTTCTTGAATTCGTAATTGAGGCAAAATCCGAAAAAATTAGAATTTTCGACTCAGAATTTTTTTTCACGACAGATAAAATATTTTCTACAAAAATATCGACTCAGAAATTTTTTCTGACTTTTCTTGAATTCGTAATTGAGGCAAAATCCAAAAATAACGCAAAAAAATTAGAATTCTCCACACAGAATTTTTTTTCACGACTCAGAAAAAATATTTGCTACTCGAATATTCACTCAGAAAAATTTTCTTTAATTTTTCTTGAATTTGTATTAAGGCAAAATCCAAAAATAACGCGAAAATATAGAATTTTCGACTCAGTTTTTTCCACGAATCAGAAAAAATATTTTCTTCTCAAAAATCGACTCAGAAAAATTTTCTTTGACTTTTCTTGAATTCGAAATTGAGGCAAAATCCGAAAAAAATTTGAATTTCCGACTCAGAATTTTTTTTCACGACTCAGAAAAAAAAAATCGACTCGAATATCGACTCAGAAAAATTCTCTTTGACTTTTCTTAAATTTGTAACTGAAGCAAAATCCAAAAATAACGCAAAAAATTTAGAATTTTCGACTCAGAATTTTTTTTCACGACTCAGAAAAAATATTTGCTACTCAAATATTGACTCAGAAAAATTTTCTTTGACTTTTCTTGAATTTGTAATTGAGGCAAAATCCAAAAATAACGCAAAAATGTTTGACTCAGAGTTTTTTTTCGCGACTTAGAAAAAAATATTTTCTTCTCAAAAATCGACTCAGAATTTTTTTTTATTACTTTTCTTGAATTCGTAATTCAGACAAAATTCGAAAAAATTAGAATTTTCGACTCGAATATGTTATTGGGGATGCCGTGGGCAATATTTTTTACCATGGGAACAACCCTGTATATATGACAGGTGAGGCGTGGTTAGCTGTCAAATATTGGAATCCTATATCCAAAAGCAGAGTAACTATGACAGATTTTGATGAACAAAAAATCTATTTCTACTAAGGCGACCAAGTTAAGTCGAAAAATGTCAACCATTTTGACACCTGTCAAAACCCTGCCAAACGGCAGCACTCATCTTTCTCAGTTTTCAATATTTTATGATGTCATTTGACATTTTTAACTTGTATGTAAATTCTGAATTCAAAAATTGAAAAAATAAATGACAGAATTGTCAAAACCTGTCATTTGTTTTAGTAGAAAAAAATACTCTCATCTGGTACTTTCTTGTTTCAAGGTAGTTTATTGGTGATAAAACATTGAACAAAGTTCATGCACGTCACATTTTGACAGCTGTCAGAATCTGTCAATAGCTTTAATTCAAAAAAGAATCAAATCTAGTTCTTTTTCAATTTAAGTCATGCTTATTTATGATAACGCATAAAAAAATATTATACGCAGGTTTCAGATTTTTGACAGAGATGTCAATTTTCGTTTTAAAGTACATATGTAGTTTCAGTATAAAGGATTTTATTTTATTAGTCATTATAGTATAGTCATTATAATACTTAGAACTATAATGAAATCATTAAAGTACTCAAACATTTTGACACAAAAGAAATCCATAATGATGATGTCATTTTGACAGTTCTTTAATTTTTTTTTCTCAATTTTTGAATTCAGAATTTACATAGTTAAAAATGTCAAATGACATCATAAAATATTGAAAACTGGAAAAGATGAATGCTGCCGTTTGGCAGGATTTTGACAGGTGTCAAAATGGTTGACATTTTTCGACTTAACTTGGTCGACTCAGTAGAAATAGATTTTTTTTTCTTCATCAAAATCTGCCATTGTATCTGCTTTTGGATATAAGATTTTAATATTTGACAGTTAACCACGCCTCACCTGTCACACATACAGGGTTGTGCCCATGGTGAAAAATGTTGCTTATGGCATCCCCAATAACATATTTAAATTTCATTCAAATATCACGGGTAACCAATTTCCATTTAAATATTGCGGGGTCCCTTTTCCCTTTACCAGTTTTTTAGAAAAAAATTAAAATGAAAGAGGATGAAGTTTCCTTGATTTTGCTTAAAAAAGTCAATTTTCCAGAATTTTTCCTGGAGTGATTTTCTACTGAAAAATTTTGAAATTTTTCTACAATGATCTCCTCCTTTTTCTATTTCTCATGGAAAATTTTCAAATTTTGTCCATGGGAAATTAAAGAAAAGCAACATGAGAATACATTTTGCAGTGTAAACCGAGTCAATTCCATTTGAGACAACACGAAGCGCCATCTGTTGACAATCAAGCCAACTATAAAATCTACACTGGCCACCTTTGCCTGCGTTTACGTCAGAACACCAAAATAATCAACCACCAAAATTAAAATTAAAAAAAATTTACTCAAAACAATTAAAAACAAAAAAATCTTCTTTTTTTCTTAGTCCTACAATTAGGCACTAGCTGACGTCACACACACATAACTTCATTTATGTGTGTGTGTGACGTCAGCTAGTACCTAATCGAATCAATCGGTTACCTGCTCCAAGGGCACCTTGTGACACTTGTCTTTGCCTTAACCTCAACCTAAAACAAAAACCCAATAAGGGGGGGGGCCTACAATAGATAATTCGAAAAAATTACTTTGGGGCCGCTCAACATTTGAGCCCTTATGGCCCACCTGAGCTCGTCTCTGCTGTCCTGGCCTGGAATTTTCGTCCTTTTCCATTCGGATTGGTAGAAATGGTACAAGGCAACTGGATCTGATTTGTTTAAGTTGCCTAAAGGCAATTTTTGACGGATAACTGAAATTTGATTTGATTTTAGTTGATAAATAATTGAAAATCTTTGCATATTATTTACATTGTGTTTTGGTGCTTCCTTGGCTGAGTTTTGAGGGGGCTTTGACATTAGGGGGCTCAATTTTTGCCGGTTTGTTGTAGATGTGAACTGCAATTTGTTTTGGGGGTTTGTTTTCTTTGTTTGGGGTCTTTCTATCGGATTTGATGACTTTTTTCAAGTCTGAAAAACGAGTTTTGGGGTCTTATTTGGGCTACTTTTAACAACTGAAAATTACCTTTCATAAACTCCTTTAGTTGTTGGGCGTCAATATCTGTGTAGCCTAGTTCGTTTAAATACACCAAAACTGACTTGGGGTCGATTTTTTCAGACATTTTATTAATTAGGATTGGTTTTTTATTAATTATTTGCTTAATTAACGAGGAATTTAATTAAAATTCAGACAAAAATTTAAAATAACAGCTTTTCAAATGTAAACAACAACAAACAAAATGGCTGACGTTGACATCTGTCAGTTTTAAGGCGTTTTCATTTATACAATAGGGGATTGGTTTTTATTGTTTTGAGTAATTTTTTTTTATTTTAATTTTTACTCCGAGTCGTTTTTTTCACTCTAAAGACACTGTTCTTGAAGTTCTGTGTTTGAAAAGATACTCGAACTTAAATAATCTCACTCCGAGTAAAGTACATAAACCGATAGAGTAGAAAACTGCAAAGAGTAAACTTTAAACGTTCCAATTCACTTAGAAATAGAGTCAGAACAGTGTTTTTAGAGTAAAAAGAGTATACACTCACCACTCTAAAAACACTGTTCTGTTTACTCCGAATACAAATCCTTAGCTAATAGAGTGAAAAAAAATAATTTCAGAACTCGTTTTATATCAAAGGCGTTTTCTCACGATGGTTTGAACTATGGTTTAAACCAATTTGTAGATGACGTCATCACTTGTGAACTCGAGAAAATGGAAGCTTTAAACCACATTCTTATAACTTTTTTGAACCAAGTTCAACGTGACGTCACTGGTTCAAAGCAAGCGTGAACAGGTTCGAACCTAATTCGAACCAGCTCCGCCGTGAGAAAACAGCTCAAATCTGTTCTAAAAATTGATCAAAACCTGTTCCAAACTCGTTTACTCTCAAATTAAACCCTGAACTAGGGTCGATTTTTACGTTTTTGACACTGTTATACAGTTTGACAAGTTGCACCTATCCTTGAATTTATATGTTTTTCAATTGGGAGTTGGTGCGAGCTCTGATTAAGAAGTTCATGCACCGACAGGGCGCTTTGGAGCTGAGCAATTCGTCCGCGGAACGAGTGAAATCGACTCGGAATGATATTTTTTAGTAGCTTGTTGCTTTTGGAACTTAGTGCAGGTTTTATTTATGTTCGGAACAAGTTTTTAGTGTACTGAATTGTTTTTAGAGTAGGATTAAATTTATTTATAATAAACGTGCTTACTCAGAGCACTTCAAATAGGGCAATTTGAAGTGCTCTGAGTAAGCAAGTTGTTAAGAATTGCATTATTTTTGACTCCTTGGAGTAAATAGAGTAAGTTTATTTGGGTTTTGAAAAATAAGTAAAAATGAGTGAATCTAGTGTGATCCAGAGCACTAAAGTAGAATTAGATTGAGTGTTTTTTTTAAGTTTGGAACAGCAATAGAAAAACCCTAAACACTCAGAACCAGTTTAGAGTCAAATTAGAACTGGTTCAAAATGAACCAGAAACAAAAAGTAAAAAGTGTATTGTGCTCCGGAGCACTAATGGAGTGTGCGAATGAAAGAGTGAATTAATTCAAGGATATTTTCAAGTTCGGAACAGAAACCCCAATAGCTTGGAACACAGAGTCAACTTGGAACTGGTTCCATATAAACTGCGAACAAATTCAATGTGTTCTAGAACACTTATTTTGTATTGTTTGATTGCGAACCAGTTCGGAACGAGAGATTTTCTAACAACGAACAAGCTCGGAACAGCTTCTTAGAGCAAATAGAGCTGATTTTAGTTGAACACAGAACATTTTTGGTTACTACGGGCAAAATACAGTTGACATTACAAAAATAGAATTCTATATATCGATTGACATTTACAGGTTTCTGCATTACTGGCCGGCCATTTTCTATTTGTAGGTTATGTTTGTGAGGATTTTCCAGAGGATCATAGGATTTCCTGGTCGGGTAAATTTAATCTAATTTTTATTTGAAATACGGCAAATCTAGAACACTAAAGTTTGCTCGATATCAAAAAAGAAAAAGTTCAATGTGTTCAGAGTAAAAAACTAATATTTACAGTAATTTGAACCGAGTGATTGCAAATGGAACAGAGTTAGAACAGCCAAGGTAGTTCGAACAGTTGAACAGATTAAAAAGAGTCAGCGCACTTAGAATTGACAGAGTAAAATTGCTAAAAACCCAAAATTAATTTTCAAGACGTTTCTCCAATAAATAGAACTTTATTCGACCAATCAATATCCTTTTGATGACGTCACCTGCAGACCTAACAAAAACCGTTTCAAGTTAAAGATGCACCCGGAAAACACAGTGACAGGCCAATTTTGTCACTTTTAATCAAAATTTTGAAATAAATATTCTTGCTATAAGGCCACCTTTTATGATGACATCACCATTAGACCCAGCAAAAACCGTTTGAAACACAATGACAGGCGAATTTTGTCACTTTTCATCAATATTTTGAAATGAATATCCTTGCTACAAGGCTGTACATGATGACGTCGCCTGCAGACACAACAAAAACGGTTCCAAACTAAAAATGCACTCGCAAAACACAGTGACAGGTCAATTTTGTCACCTGTTACAATGTCAGCTTACATGATGACGTAACTTACAGACCCAACAAAAACCGTTCCCAACTAAAAATGCACCCGCAAAACACAGTGACAAATGAACTAGGAACAAAGAATAGAAAGTTCAGTGTAAGGGATTTTCTAGCAATAAACGTATTTGGAGTAGATTCCTGGTGAATCTTTACTCCTTGGAACAGATAAAATCGATCCTAAACTGATTTTAGTTGAGCACAGAAAATCCTTAGGTAAATAGCATTCTATTGAATTTAACAAAAAAGTGACATTTACAAAATAGAATTCTATTCAGAATCGATCCAGAACTGGTTCTAACTTAATTACGAACAAAAAACATCAAGTTCAATATGTTCCGGAACACTTATTCAAGTTTAGATTGGGTACCAGTTAATTTATTTTTTTAGAGTTCGGAATAGCAATTGAACAACTCGGAACCAGTTCTGAATGAATTGAGAACCAAAAACATTAATTTAATTTAAGATATTCATGCACTCTATGTGTTATAATTGATCCACAACCTGTTCTTATTGAACGGCGGAACACTGGGAACTAGTTCAGAAATGATTTAGAACCAGTTCTAGATAAACTGGGAGCAAATTGAATGTGTTCTAGAACACTTATTTGACATTGTTTAGAACAATTCGAACACAGAGTCAGTGCAAGTGTTTTTACAAATTAATTTATTGTTGGAGTACATAAATTGAATGATTTAGAGTAGTTACAACAGAGTTAGTGCAGATAGAACAGAATTGAAATAATTGGAACAGTCAGAGTAATTCAAAATGCAAATAGAATTAATACAACTGGAACATAATTAGAGCATAAACGGCAAGTTCAGGTCAGAACAGTTCGAGCAGAGTCAAAAATAAAATTAGAACAATTCGAACACAGAGTCAGTGCAAGTGTTTTTACAAATTAATTTATTGTTGGAGTACTTAAATTGAATGATTTAGAGTAGTTACAACAGAATTAGTGCAGATAGAACAGAATTGAAATAATTGGAACAGTCAGAGTAATTCAAAATGCAAATAGAATTAATACAACTGGAACATAATTAGAGCATAAACGGCAAGTTCAGGTCAGAACAGTTCGAGCAGAGTCAAAAATAAAATTAGAACAATTCGAACACAAATTCAGTGCAAGTGTTTTTACAAATTAATTTATTGTTGGAGTACATAAATTGAATGATTTAGAGTAGTTACAACAGAGTTAGTGCAGATAGAACAGAATTGAAATAATTGGAACAGTCAGAGTAATTCAAAATGCAAATAGAACATACTTAGAGCATAAACGGCAAATTCAGGTCAGAACAGTTCGAGCAGAGTCAAAAATAAAATTAGAACAATTCGAACACAAAGTCAGTGCAAGTGTTTTTACAAATTAATTTATTGTTGGAGTACATAAATTGAATGATTTAGAGTAGTTACAACAGAGTTAGTGCAGATAGAACAGAATTGAAATAATTGGAACAGTCAGAGTAATTCAAAATGCAAATAGAACATACTTAGAGCATAAACGGCAAGTTCAGGTCAGAACAGTTCGAGCAGAGTCAAAAATAAAATTAGAACAATTCGAACACAAAGTCAGTGCAAGTGTTTTTACAAATTAATTTATTGTTGGAGTACATAAATTGAATGATTTAGAGTAGTTACAACAGATTTAGTGCAGATAGAACAGAATTGAAATAATTGGAACAGTCAGAGTAATTCAAAATGCAAATAGAACATACTTAGAGCATAAACGGCAAGTTCAGGTCAGAACAGTTCGAGCAGAGTCAAAAATAAAATTAGAACAATTCGAACACAGAGTCAGTGCAAGTGTTTTTACAAATTAATTTATTGTTGGAGTACATAAATTGAATGATTTAGAGTAGTTACAACAGAGTTAGTGCAGATAGAACAGAATTGAAATAATTGGAACAGTCAGAGTAATTCAAAATGCAAATAGAATTAATACAACTGGAACATAATTAGAGCATAAACGACAAGTTCAGGTCAGAACAGTTCGAGCAGAGTCAAAAATAAAATTAGAACAATTTGAACACAAAGTCAGTGCAAGTTTTTTTACAAATTAATTTATTGTTGGAGTACATAAATTGCATGATTTAGAGTAGTTACAACAGAGTTAGTGCAGATAGAACAGAATTGAAATAATTGGAACAGTCAGAGTAATTCAAAATGCAAATAGAACATACTTAGAGCATAAACGGCAAGTTCAGGTCAGAACAGTTCGAGCAGAGTCAAAAATAAAATTAGAACAATTCGAACACAGAATCAGTGCAAGTGTTTTTATAAATTAATTTGTTGTTAGAGTACATAAATTGAATGATTTAGAGTAGTTACAACAGAGTTAGTGCAGATAGAACAGAATTGAAATAATTGGAACAGTCAGAGTAATTCAAAATGCAAATAGAATTAATACAACTGGAACATAATTAGAGCATAAACGACAAGTTCAGGTCAGAACAGTTCGAGCAGAGTCAAAAATAAAATTAGAACAATTTGAACACAAAGTCAGTGCAAGTTTTTTTACAAATTAATTTATTGTTGGAGTACATAAATTGAATGATTTAGAGTAGTTAGAGCAGAGTTACAGTTACTCCGTTTACTTTGAGAACAAATAAAGTCAAAAAGAGTACAGAGGTGCATGGGGGTGCATTCTTAGTGACGTCATCCTTGAACTGAGAGTACTCAAATTAAAATTTTGTTATTCGACACTTGTTTGCTCCAAGTTCACATGGTAAACATTTGCCCTTTTTATTAGAGTAATTTAATTCGAGTTAGTGTAAATGGAACAGTCAAAGTAGAATTACCAACCCTCTCTGTTATAGTGAATAAATTCATTGATAAATAGCATAATAGAGTAGTTCAAACAGTAACAATTAGAGCAGTACAAATAGAACAGAGCTATTGCAAATAGAACACTTAGAGTAACTCGAACAATAGAAAAAATTCAAATAGAATTAATGCAGATGGAATACTAAGAGTAGTTAGTGCAAATGGAACAGAATTAAAACATTCAAAGTAGTCAAAAATAAAATTAGAACAATTCGAACACAGTCAGTGTAAGGATTTTTATTTTCTGAACTATAATTGTTCTGAAGTAAACTGGATGCTGATTCGGAACTGTTCTGGGGCTGACTCGAATCGTTTCAGAATTAGTTCAATGTCGTACATACTCCAGATTGTTCTAGAACAGTCACGTTAAGTCTAAAATCCTGATATAAATCAAGTTTTTGATTGGTTATTTTTTCTACTCTAGAACAAACCGGGTTAAAAATAGTACAATTTTTGAACAGGAGTGCATTTCCAGTGACGTCATCATAGAACCCAATAAATAGAATTCTATTTGAAGTTACTGTAAATATTTGCTCTTTTTACTCTTAACTGCTCTGAGTCAATATAGCTTCAAGGACACTTTGGAGCTACTTTTTATCCTATTTAGTTGTCCCGAACAGTCTTAAAGCTCACTCTAAAGCAAGATTCTTTTTATTGGAAATAATTCTAAATACTTTTTAAAAGGTCACTTTGCATTTTTCATTGTTCCGAGTTATCCAGAATACTTCTACAAACTCACTCTAGAACAGTTTCGAAGTGAGTTTTTCATTTATAGTTTACTCTGGAGCACTTTTAAAGTGTTCAATTTGAGAGTTTTCTTCGGCGTTTGGCCTTGAAGATGCTCCAAAAAGGATGTTGCTCATTTCATTTGCTGCTCTGAATTGTTACGAACAAATATAAAATTTCACTCTGGAGCAAAGTTTTTTTGGAAAATAAAAACATTTTTCATTTACTTTGTATTTTCCACCGTTTTCAAGTCTTTTCGACTACTCCTACAAACTCACTCTAGAACAGCGAGTAACTTATTTCAGGTTAGAATTTATTGTTGATTGTTCTAGAATGGTTTTAGAGTAAATTACGCTGAACTGAAAATGTTTGGGACTGATTTAATGGCTCCAACAATAGCTCCGAACACAAAATTTCTCTTTTCTAGAACAGTCCCAAAATTGTTTTCAACTGCACCCACTCCAAATTGTTCTAGAACGTTCTGGAACTTGGTTGAACTTCAAATAGTTCGGAACTGGTTCTAATTGAATTACGAACATAAAACAGTTAGATAGAATTACGACTCGGACCCTCCAGAGTACTCCGTATTCACTTTAACTGTCAGAATAATCTTTTGAGTCTACTCCTTTTACTCTTTTCTTGTTACCCAAACGCAAATAATTTTACTCCAATTATTCCAAAAACAATTAGTGCAGTATAAAATAATCAAAAAGAGTACAATCAATATCGAATGACTTGGGCTCTCCAGAGTACTCCATATTCACTCCAACTTTCGATTATTCTGTTTTTAGAGTAAATATAAGGAATTGAGTAATAAAAACTCACTCCAAAGGTTCTAGTTCGTGATCTGAAATCTTCGGAATCCACATCTTTCACTCTTTACTTGTTACCCGAGTGCAAATAATCTTATTTCGAACACAATATCTCATTCAGTAGAGTCAAAAAGAGTTTAATCCCAAAAAATTTGGTTATTCGAAGTACTCCAGAGCTACTCCAATTGTCAAAATTCGAGCAAAAAGAGTAATAAGAACTAAAAGCGCAATTTTCTTTCTCAAAAAAAAAACGTTAATTGACATTTTGCAGCTCTGGGTCGCTCTTTTCACTCTAAAAACACTGTTCTGTTTCACTCTAACCTTGCGTTCGATATTTTGCTCAAAGAGCAGAGCGTAGCCGTAATTACGTTACTGTGAGCGCACAGAGCAGTTAAACGTTCGAAATTTTAATAAACGAACGTGAATGAGCCTGCACCGAGTACACTTTTTAAATAAACGAACAGTAAATTAATGCTCGGAGCACTTGGATCAAAATACCGAACGCACGGTAAAAATGTTTCGACATTTAATTCAACATGTCATAATCTACTCTGGAGCACAAATTATTTTGAATAGAAATTTTAATAACGATCTGTTATTTGAAATAGAATTCTATTTATATTATTTTCAAGTAATCTAAATTCAAATTTTTATACAGAAAAATGGAACATTTGGAGTAAACTTTTTCTACTCCAAGCCAAACAACGTCGGTTGAATGCAACCAAATGTCAAAAAAAAAGCACGAGAGAACACTTTTCTGCCTCCACTCCAACGTAAATTAGACCGTTCGGAGTCTCTTTCCACTTTTTTCAAAAGTCCAAACGCCAATAATCTTTGCTTACTCTGAGTAAAATATTCGAACCTGTGCAGTTTGAAAGAGTAAAAAGAGTACAATTTTCATCTAAAATTGCTCTGAATCGCTATTTTTACCCTAAAAATATTGTTCTAATTCTACTCCAACATAAATTAGAGCATTTTGAGTAAGTGAAGTACCCGAACCGATGGAGTAAAAAAGTGCAACTCCGAAATGCAGAAAAATTTTAAAAAAATAACCGGTTTTTCACACATACAGGATAGTGTAGGTCAAAACTTAAGCCCCTTATCAGGCCAAAGTACCAGTGATGACGTACTCCTTTTTTGGGTTTAAGAACAAATAAAACCGATTTGGAACTGATTCTAGTTGCACCGCGCACAAAGAACAATAAATTCAATGATCTGGGACACAAATTAAAGATTGCTCGATTTTACTCTATTTACTCCGAACACAAAATTCAAATAAGTGGAGTATAAAAGTTAACGATTAGGCACTCTAAAATACTTCGTAAAAATAGTTTTCAGTGGTTCAGAACAGAACTAAGAGTGTTTAGAATTGTGTTTGGTTTTTTCACTCCAAGTACTCCGACTGTTTGAATATGGCCTTTTAGAGTAAAAAGAGTAACTAAATGCATTTTCGTTTACACGGAGTGTCAATTACTCTGCAAACTGCAAAATTCGAACTAATATTTTCTGCTCTGGATTGCTCTTTCCACTCTAAAAACACTGTTCTGATTTTACTCTAAAATTACTTTTACTACTCTTTTATTTAATACGCGAACGCTATGAATTATGTGTTTACTTTGAGTAGAAAACCCGAACCGGTAGACTACAAAAAAAGTGTAAGAGTCGCTCTGTTTACTCTAAAAATTCTTTAAAAACTTTGTTCTGATTGAATTGCTAAGGGCAATGGAGCCTTTAGAGTAAACTCTTACTACTAGTTTTTAATATGCGACCTCTATTATTTTTACTCTGTTTACTCTGAGTAGAAAACCCGATCCGATAAAGTACAAAAAAAACCGCTAATTAACATTTTTCTGTTCTGAGTAGCTGTTTTCACTCTAAAAATATTGTTCCGACTCTACTCCAGCATATCATAATCTACTCCATAGCTTATCACCTGAACGTCAATAATCTTACTCTATTCACTCCGAATACAAAACCCGATCCGGAGGAAAAAAGTTATTCTTTTTACTCCAAATACAAAGTCCGAACCGGTGAAGCTCTTTTCACTCTAATAAAACTGTTCTGACTCTACTCCAGCATGTCATAGTTTATCACTTGAACGGTAATACTCTTACTCTATTCACTCCGAATACAAAACCCAAACCGGTGAAGTTCATTCCAAGATGCCACTTTTTTTTAGCTCGTTTCACTCTAAAAATAGTGTTCCGACTTGGAATATACTCTTTCTACTCCTTTTTTGCTCCGAGTAAAATAACCAAATTGTTGAAATTTTTAATACAAAAATAAAAATAATCTTACTCCGAGCAAAATATCCGAATCATTAGAGTGCAATTTAAGAACAGTGATCTGACATTTTTTTTGCTCTGAGTCAGTGAAAAACTGTTCCGAACACGAAACGTGAATACAAAGCCCGAACAATGGAGTAACTATCACTCTAAAATGCTTCCAAATGTCAAGCCATCCCAAGCTCGTTCTACTCCAACGCAAATTGGAGCGTTTAGAGATTACTCTCTTTACTCCTTTTAAATGTTGGAGTAACGTCCGAACAATATTTTTTAGAGTGAGGAGAGCAAAAAAAAAAACAAAGTAAGATTATTGGCATACGAGTAGAAAGAGCATAATCCAAATGTTCCAATTCAATTAAAATTAAAGTCAGAACAGAGCGATCTGGAGCTGAAAAATGTCAATCAGCAACTTTTTTGTATTCGACTATTTTACTCCGAGTAAACGGAGTAAGATTAATAACTCGTTTCTTTTTCAATAATCGGTTTTCACGTTAAAATTCAAACTTTAAGCAATTTTCGAGGTTGCTGAAAACCTAGTTCTAAACGCTCTTAGTTCTAATTACTCTATTTGTTCAAATTTTTGACAGTTCAAGTTGCTCCGGAGTATGTAGAGTAACCAAATTGCTCGGAATTATATTCTTTTTGACTCTACTGATTCAAATATTGTGTTCGGAGTAAGATTATTTAAGAATAAAAGGAGTCAACTCCAAAAGTTCCAAAACCTTTGAAATGAGTTATTATCACTCTATTTCGCAAATTTACGCTGAAAAAGAATATTCGAACAGTTAGAATGATATGGAGTACTCTGGAGGGCCCAAGTCATTCCAAATCGTATTCTTTTTTACTCTTTCATATTTCACTAATTGTTTTCAAAGTAAATAAAGTAAAAATATTTGCACTTGCAAGTGTGTTTTAGTTACTCTAACTACTCTGTTTACACTAAAATGTTATTTCTGAACAGTTAGAGCAGCTACTTTATTAGTTCGGGTAAGGTTTTGGAGTAAACGCGCGTCCGATGAAAAAAGAGTAGCTACTTTAGCTGTTCGGAAATGGCTTTTTAGTGTAAATAGAGTAGTTGGAGTAACTAAAACACATTTACGAGTGCAAATGATCTTACTCTACCTAGTACGAAAACAATAAGTGCAGTATAAAAGAGTCAAATAGAGTACAATTTCCAAAGACTTAGGCCCTCCAGAGTACTCCGTATTTGCTCTAACTGATCGATTATTTTTTTTTAGCATC
Organism: Ceutorhynchus assimilis; assembly: GCA_917834065.1. Classification (NCBI taxonomy): domain Eukaryota; kingdom Metazoa; phylum Arthropoda; class Insecta; order Coleoptera; family Curculionidae; genus Ceutorhynchus; species Ceutorhynchus assimilis. The sequence continues at coordinate 4,562,686 of OU892292.1, read as the reverse complement.
AATATATGGAGTAGAGTAATAAGAACTCGCTCTAAAGGTTTTACTACGTGATCTGATACATATGGAGTTTACTTTTTTTCGTTAACCGAGTGCAAGTAATCTGACTCCACTCACTCCAAACACAAGATTCAAATCAGTGGATCATAGAATAGTTAAAAGGAGTACAATTTTTGGTACAACTCCGGAAGTACTCCAAGTTCTGTGTTTGAAAAAAACTCGAATGTAAACAATCTCACTCCGAGTAAAGTACATAAACCGATAAAGTAGAAAAATGCAAAGAGTAAAGTAAGATTATTGGCATAGGTACGAGTAGAAAGAGCATAATCCAAATGTTCCAATTCAATTAAAATTAAAGTAAGAACAGAGCGATCTGGAGCTGAAAAATGTCAATCAGCGACTTTTTTGTATTCGACTATTTTACTCCGAGTAAACGGAGTAAGATTAATAACTCGTTTCTTTTTCAATAATCGGTTTTCAGGTAAAAATCCAAATTTTAAACAATTTTCGAGGTTGCTGAAAACCTAGTTCTAGACGCTCTTATAGTTCTAATTACTCTATTTGTTCAAATTTTTGACAGTTCAAGTTGCTCCGGAGTATGTAGAGTAACCAAATTGCTCGGAATTATATTCTTTTTGACTCTACTGATTCAAATATTGTGTTCGGAGTAAGATTATTTAAGAATAAAAGGAGTCAACTCCAAAAGTTCCAAAACCTTTGAAATGAATTATTATCACTCTATTTCGCAAATTTACGCTGAAAAAGAATATTCGAACAGTTAGAATGATATGGAGTACTCTGGAGGGCCCAAGTCATTCCAAATCGTATTCTTTTTGATTCTTTCATATTTCACTAATTGTTTTCAAAGTAAATAAAGTAAAAATATTTGCACTTGTAAGTGTGTTTTAGTTACTCTAACTACTCTGTTTACACTAAAAAATTATTTCTGAACAGTTAGAGCAGCTACTTTATTAGTTCGGGTAAGGTTTTGGAGTAAACGCGCGTTCGATGTAAAAAGAGTAGCTACTTTAGCTGTTCGGAAATGGCTTTTTAGTGTAAATAGAGTAGTTGGAGTAACTAAAACACATTTACGAGTGCAAATGATCTTACTCTACCTACTACGAAAACAATAAGTGCACTATAAAAGAGTCAAATAGAGTACAATTTCCAAAGACTTAGGCCCTCCAGAGTACTCCGTATTTGCTCTAAGTGATCGATTATTTTTTTTTAGCATCAATATACGGAGTAGAGTAATTAGAACTCGCTCTAAAGGTTCTACCACGTGATCTGATACATTTGGAGTTTACTTTTTTTCGTTAACCGAGTGCAAGTAATCTGACTCCACTCACTCCAAACACAAGATTCAAATCAGTGGATCATAGAATAGTTAAAAGGAGTACAATTTTTGGTACAACTCCGTAGGTACTCCAAGTTCTGAGTTTGAAAAAAACTCGAATGTAAACAATCTCACTCCGAGTAAAGTACATAAACCGATAAAGTAGAAAAATGCAAAGAGTAAACTTTAAACGTTCCAGTTCGCTTAGAAGTAGAGTCAGAACAGTGTTTTTGGAATAAAAAGAGCAATTCGGAGCAGGTTTTTAATTCCCTCGTTGTATTTTTCTATACTCCACCGGTAAGAACATTCGATACCAATTCTCATTCTGGAGTCAAACATTTTCATTCTGGAGTAGAATCAATACAATAGATTTTACTCCGAGTAAAATGTTTAAATCAATGGAGCACTTTTTTGATTTTTTTTTTGCTCTGGGTCAGCCGATAAGCAATCCTGTAAGTGTGTATTATGGGTTGAATGCACTCATCATCATAGTACAAACCGCTGTTTGGCATTATTTAGCTCTGGGTTACTCTGAAAACATTGTTCTGTTTACTCCGAATAGAAATCTTTAGTTCTAAATCCATTTTCAGTGCGCACAGTTTACTTTAGAACCATTCGGAATAAAATTCTAACTCAAAGTAAATTTAGAAAATATAGGTTTTATGTTCAGGAAAATGAAAATAAATCAATAATCTTCAAAAATGTGTTCCAGAGTAGAAAAAGTAAAGTAACAGTTCCAGAACATTCAAAAAAATGAGAATTTCGAGACAAAATATGACTGTTTTAGAACAAATTATTATTCAGAGCTGTTCCAAACGATTCAAGATCAATGAAATCACTCCTTGATAAGCTTGGAACAATAACAGAACAGCTCTAAAACCATTTGGAGCACGATATATATCAAATTTTTCGCATTTGTGGCTGTTCTAGAACAATTTGGAGTGGGTGCAGCTGAAAGTTTTTACTCTAAATACAAAGTCCGAACCGGTGAAGCTCTTTTCACTCTAATAAAACTGTTCTGACTCTACTCTAGCATGTCATAGTTTACCACTTGAACGGTAATACTCTTACTCTGTTCACTCCGAATATAAAACCCAAACCGGTGAAGTTCATTCCAAGATGCCACTTTTTTTTAGCTCGTTTCACTCTAAAAATAGTGTTCCGACTTGGAATATACTCTTGATACCCGAAGACCAAAAATTTTGCTCCGAGTAAAATAACCAAATTGTTGAAATTTTTAATACAAAAATAAAAATAGTCTTACTCCGAGCAAAATATCCGAATCATTAGCGTGCAATTTAAGAACAGTGATCTGACATTTTTTTTGCTCTGAGTCAGTGAAAAACTGTTCTGAGCACGAAACGTGAATACAAAGCCCGAACAATGGAGTAAGAGTACAATTTTTTTATCACTCTAAAATGCTCCCAAATGTCAAGCCAACTCAAGCTCGTTCTACTCCAACGCAAATTAGAGCGTTTAGAAATTACTCTCTTTGCTCCTTTTAAATGTTGGAGTAACATCCGAACAATATTTTTTAGAGTGAGGAGAGCAAAAAAAAAAAAACAAAGTAAGATTATCGGCATACGGGTATCAGAAAACGAGTAGAAAGAGCATAATCCAAATGTTCCAATTCAATTAAAATTAAAGTCAGAACAGAGCTGAAAAATGTCAATCAGTGATTTTTTTGGATTCGAGTATTTTACTCCGAGTAAACGGAGTAAGATTAATAACTCGTTTCTTTTTCAAGAATCGGTTTTCACGTGAAAATCCAAATTTGCTGAAAACCTAGTTCTAGACGCTCTTAGTTCTAATTACTCTATTTGTTCAAATTTTTGACAGTTCAAGTTGCTCCGGAGTATGTAGAGTAACCAAATTGCTCGGAATTATATTTTTTATGACTCTACTGATTCAAATATTGTGTTCGGAGTAAGATTATTTAAGAATAAAAGGAGTCAACTCCAAAAGTTCCAGAATCTCTGAAATGAGTTATTATCACTCTATTTCGCAAATTTACGCTGAAAAAGAATATTCGAACAGTTAGAATGATATGGAGTACTCTGGAGGGCCCAAGTCATTCCAAATCGTATTCTTTTTGACTCTTTCATATTGCACTAATTGTTTTCAAAGTAAATAAAGTAAAAATATTTGCACTTTCAAGTGTGTTTTAGTTACTCTAACTACTCTGTTTACACTAAAAAGTTATTTCTGAACAGTTAGAGCAGCTACTTTATTAGTTCGGGTAAGGTTTTGGAGTAAACGCGCGTTCGATGTAAAAAGAGTAGCTACTTTAGCTGTTCGGAAATGGCTTTTTAGTGTGAATAGAGTGGTTAGAGTAATTAAAAATTAAAAACACTCACGAGGTGAAAGGATCTTACTCTATCTACTCCGAAAACAATAAGTGCACTATAAAAGAGTCAAATAGAGTATAATTTCCAAAAACTTAGGCCCTCCAGAGTACTCCGTATTTGCTCTAACTGATCGATTATTTTTTTTTTAGCATCAATATATGGAGTAGAGTAATTAGAACTCGCTCTAAAGGTTCTACCACGTGATCTGATACATTTGGAGTTTACTTTTTTTCGTTAACCGAGTGCAAGTAATCTGACTCCACTCACTCCAAACACAAGATTCAAATCAGTGGATCATAGAATAGTTAAAAGGAGTACAATTTTTGGTACAACTCCGTAGGTACTCCAAGTTCTGTGCTTGAACGTAAATAATCTCACTTCGAGTAAAGTACATAAACCGATCAAGTAGAAAAATGCAAAGAGTAAACTTTAAACGTTCCAATTCGCTTAGAAGTAGAGTCAGAACAGTGTTTTTGGAGTAAAAAGAGCAATTCAGAGCAGTTTTTTAATTCCCTCGTTGTATCTTCTATACTCCACCGGTAAGAACATTCGATACCAATTTTCATTCTGGAGTAGAATCAGTACAATAGATTTTACTCCGAGTAAAATGTTTAAATCAATGGAGCACTTTTTTGATTTTTTTTTGCTCTGGGTCAGCCGATAAGCAATTCTGTAGGTGTGTATCATGGGTTGAATGCACTCACCATCGGTACAAACCGCTGTTTGGCATTATTTAGCTCTGGGTTACTCTGAAAACATTGTTCTGTTTACTCCGAATAGAAATCTTTAGTTCTAAATCCATTTTCAGTGCGCACAGTTTACTTTAGAACCATTCGGAATAAAATTCTAACTCAAAGTAAATTTAGAAAATATAGGTTTTGTGTTCAGGAAAATGAAAATGAATCAATAATCTTCAAAAATGTGTTCCAGAGTAGAAAAAGTAAAGTAACAGTTCCAGAACATTCAAAAAAATGAGAATTTCGAGACAAAATATGACTGTTTTAGAACAAATTATTATTCAGAGCTGTTCCAAACGATTCAAGATCAATGGAATCACTCCTTGATAAGCTTGGAACAATAACAGAACAGCTCTAAAACCATTTGGAGCACGATATATATCAAATTTTTCGCATTTGTGGCTGTTCTAGAACAATTTGGAGTGGGTGCAGCTGAAAGTTTTTACTCTAAATACAAAGTCCGAACCGGTGAAGCTCTTTTCACTCTAATAAAACTGTTCTGACTCTACTCTAGCATGTCATAGTTTACCACTTGAACGGTAATACTCTTACTTTATTCACTCCGAATACAAAACCCAAACCGGTGAAGTTCATTCCAGATGCCACTTTTTTTTTAGCTCGTTTCACTCTAAAAATAGTGTTCCGACTTGGAATATACTCTTTCTACTCCTTTTTTGCTCCGAGTAAAATAACCAAATTGTTGAAATTTTTAATACAAAAATAAAAATAATCTTACTCCGTGCAAAATATCCGAATCATTAGAGTGCAATTTAAGAACAGTGATCTGACATTTTTTTTGCTCTGAGTCAGTGAAAAACTGTTCCGAACACGAAACGTGAATACAAAGCCCGAACAATGGAGTAACTATCACTCTAAAATGCTCCCAAATGTCAAGCCATCCCAAGCTCGTTCTACTCCAACGCAAATTGGAGCGTTTAGAGATTACTCTCTTTACTCCTTTTAAATGTTGGAGTAACGTCCGAACAATATTTTTTAGAGTGAGGAGAGCAAAAAAAAAAATAAAGTAAGATTATTGGCATACGAGTAGAAAGAGCATAATCCAAATATTCCAATTCAATTAAAATTAAAGTCAGAACAGAGCGATCTGGAGCTGAAAAATGTCAATCAGCAACTTTTTTGTATTCGACTATTTTACTCCGAGTAAACGGAGTAAGATTAATAACTCGTTTCTTTTTCAATAATCGGTTTTCAGGTAAAAATCCAAATTTTAAACAATTTTCGAGGTTGCTGAAAACCTAGTTCTAGACGCTCTTATAGTTCTAATTACTCTATTTGTTCAAATTTTGACAGTTCAAGTTGCTCCGGAGTATGTAGAGTAACCAAATTGCTTGGAATTATATTTTTTATGACTCTACTGATTCAAATATTGTGTTCGGAGTAAGATTATTTAAGAATAAAAGGAGTCAACTCCAAAAGTTCCAGAATCTCTGAAATGAGTTATTATCACTCTATTTCGCAAATTTACGCTGAAAAAGAATATTCGAACAGTTAGAATGATATGGAGTACTCTGGAGGGCCCAAGTCATTCCAAATCGTATTCTTTTTGATTCTTTCATATTGCACTAATTGTTTCAAAGTAAATAAAGTAAAAATATTTGCACTTGCTAGTGTGTTTTAGTTACTCTGTTTACACTAAAAAGTTATTTCTGAACAGTTAGAGCAGCTACTTTATTAGTTCGGGTAAGGTTTTGGAGTAAATGCGCGTTCGATGTAAAAAAAGTAGACTCTAAAAGTTTAATTCCATAGATTGATTTCTTGACTACTCCTTTTATACTTTTCACTATAAAATCTTTCGGGTAGTTAAGTAGCTACTTTAGCTGTTCGGAAATGGCTTTTTAGTGTAAATAGAGTAGTTGGAGTAACTAAAACACACTCACGAGTGCAAATGATCTTACTCTACCTACTACGAAAACAATAAGTGCACTATAAAAGAGTCAAATAGAGTACAATTTCCAAAGACTTAGGCCCTCCAGAGTACTCCGTATTTGCTCTAACTGATCGATTATTTTTTTTTAGCATCAATATATGGAGTAGAGTAATTAGAACTCGCTCTAAAGGTTTTACCACGTGATCTGATACATTTGGAGTTTACTTTTTTTCGTTAACCGAGTGCAAGTAATCTGACTCCACTCACTCCAAACACAAAATTCAAATCAGTGGATCATAGAATAGTTAAAAGGAGTACAATTTTGGGTACAACTCCGTAAGTACTCCAAGTTCTGTGTTTGAAAAAAACTCGAATGTAAATAATCTCACTCCGAGTAAAGTACATAAACCGATAAAGTAGAAAAATGCAAAGAGTAAAGTTTAAACGTTCCAATTCACTTAGAAGTAGAGTCAGAACAGTGTTTTTGGAATAAAAAGAGCAATTCGGAGCAGTTTTTTAATTTCCTCGTTGTATTTTTCTATACTCCACCGGTAAGAACATTCGATACCAATTTTCATTCTGGAGTCAAAAATTTTCATTCTGGAGTAGAATCAATACAATAGATTTTACTCCGAGTAAAATGTTTAAATCAATGGAGCACTTTTTTGATTTTTTTTTTGCTCTGGGTCAGCCGATAAGCAATCCTGTAAGTGTGTATTATGGGTTGAATGCACTCATCATCATAGTACAAACCGCTGTTTGGCATTATTTAGCTCTGGGTTACTCTGAAAACACTGTTCTGTTTACTCCGAATATAAATCTTTAGTTCTAAATCCATTTTCAGTGCGCACAGTTTACTTTAGAACCATTCGGAATAAAATTCTAACTCAAAGTAAATTTAGAAAATATAGGTTTTGTGTTCAGGAAAATGAAAATGAATCAATAATCTTCAAAAATGTGTTCCAGAGTAGAAAAAGTAAAGTAACAGTTCCAGAACATTCAAAAAAATGAGAATTTCGAGACAAAATATGACTGTTTTAGAACAAATTATTATTCAGAGCTGTTCCAAACGATTCAAGATCAATGAAATCACTCCTTGATAAGCTTGGAACAATAACAGAACAGCTCTAAAACCATTTGGAGCACGATATATATCAAATTTTTCGCATTTGTGGCTGTTCTAGAACAATTTGGAGTGGGTGCAGCTGAAAGTTTTTACTCTAAATACAAAGTCCGAACCGGTGAAGCTCTTTTCACTCTAATAAAACTGTTCTGACTCTACTCTAGCATGTCATAGTTTACCACTTGAACGGTAATACTCTTACTTTATTCACTCCGAATACAAAACCCAAACCGGTGAAGTTCATTCCAGATGCCACTTTTTTTTTAGCTCGTTTCACTCTAAAAATAGTGTTCCGACTTGGAATATACTCTTTCTACTCCTTTTTTGCTCCGAGTAAAATAACCAAATTGTTGAAATTTTTAATACAAAAATAAAAATAATCTTACTCCGAGCAAAATATCCGAATCATTAGCGTGCAATTTAAGAACAGTGATCTGACATTTTTTTTGCTCTGAGTCAGTGAAAAACTGTTCTGAACACGAAACGTGAATACAAAGCCCGAACAATGGAGTAACTATCACTCTAAAATGCTCCCAAATGTCAAGCCATCCCAAGCTCGTTCTACTCCAACGCAAATTGGAGCGTTTAGAGATTACTCTCTTTACTCCTTTTAAATGTTGGAGTAACGTCCGAACAATATTTTTTAGAGTGAGGAGAGCAAAAAAAAAAAACAAAGTAAGATTATTGGCATACGAGTAGAAAGAGCATAATCCAAATGTTCCAATTCAATTAAAATTAAAGTCAGAACAGAGCGATCTGGAGCTGAAAAATGTCAATCAGCGACTTTTTTGTATTCGACTATTTTACTCCGAGTAAACGGAGTAAGATTAATAACTCGTTTCTTTTTCAATAATCGGTTTTCAGGTAAAAATCCAAATTTTAAACAATTTTCGAGGTTGCTGAAAACCTAGTTCTAGACGCTCTTATAGTTCTAATTACTCTATTTGTTCAAATTTTTGACAGTTCAAGTTGCTCCGGAGTATGTAGAGTAACCAAATTGCTCGGAATTATATTCTTTTTGACTCTACTGATTTAAATATTGTGTTCGGAGTAAGATTACTCAAGAATAAAAGGAGTCAACTCCAAAAGTTCCAAAACCTTTGAAATGAGTTATTATCACTCTATTTGGCAAATTTACGCTGAAAAAGAATATTCGAACAGTTAGAATGATATGGAGTACTCTGGAGGGCCCAAGTCATTCCAAATCGTATTCTTTTTGACTCTTTCATATTGCACTAATTGTTTTCAAAGTAAATAAAGTAAAAATATTTGCACTTGCAAGTGTGTTTTAGTTACTCTGTTTACACTAAAAAGTTATTTCTGAACAGTTAGAGCAGCTACTTTATTAGTTCGGGTAAGGTTTTGGAGTAAACGCGCGTTCGATGTAAAAAGAGTAGCTACTTTAGCTGTTCGGAAATGGCTTTTTAGTGTGAATAGAGTGGTTAGAGTAATTAAAACACACTCACGAGGTGAAAGGATCTTACTCTATCTACTCCGAAAACAATAAGTGCACTATAAAAGAGTCAAATAGAGTACAATTTCCAAAGACTTAGGCCCTCCAGAGTACTCCGTATTTGCTCTAAGTGATCGATTATTTTTTTTTAGCATCAATATATGGAGTAGAGTAATTAGAACTCGCTCTAAAGGTTCTACCACGTGATCTGATACATTTGGAGTTTACTTTTTTTCGTTAACCGAGTGCAAGTAATCTGACTCCACTCACTCCAAACACAAGATTCAAATCAGTGGATCATAGAATAGTTAAAAGGAGTACAATTTTTGGTACAACTCCGTAGGTACTCCAAGTTCTGAGTTTGAAAAAAACTCGAATGTAAACAATCTCACTCCGAGTAAAGTACATAAACCGATAAAGTAGAAAAATGCAAAGAGTAAAGTTTAAACGTTCCAATTCGCTTAGGAGTAGAGTCAGAACAGTGTTTTTGGAATAAAAAGAGCAATTCGGAGCAGTTTTTTAATTTCCTCGTTGTATTTTTCTATACTCCACCGGTAAGAACATTCGATACCAATTTTCATTCTGGAGTCAAAAATTTTCATTCTGGAGTAGAATCAATACAATAGATTTTACTCCGAGTAAAATGTTTAAATCAATGGAGCACTTTTTTGATTTTTTTTTTGCTCTGGGTCAGCCGATAAGCAATCCTGTAAGTGTGTATTATGGGTTGAATGCACTCATCATCATAGAACAAACCGCTGTTTGGCATTATTTAGCTCTGGGTTACTCTGAAAACATTGTTCTGTTTACTCCGAATAGAAATCTTTAGTTCTAAATCCATTTTCAGTGCGCACAGTTTACTTTAGAACCATTCGGAATAAAATTCTAACTCAAAGTAAATTTAGAAAATATAGGTTTTATGTTCAGGAAAATGAAAATAAATCAATAATCTTCAAAAATGTGTTCCAGAGTAGAAAAAGTAAAGTAACAGTTCCAGAACATTCAAAAAAATGAGAATTTCGAGACAAAATATGACTGTTTTAGAACAAATTATTATTCAGAGCTGTTCCAAACGATTCAAGATCAATGAAATCACTCCTTGATAAGCTTGGAACAATAACAGAACAGCTCTAAAACCATTTGGAGCACGATATATATCAAATTTTTCGCATTTGTGGTTGTTCTAGAACAATTTGGAGTGGGTGCAGCTGAAAGTTTTTACTCTAAATACAAAGTCCGGACCGGTGAAGCTCTTTTCACTCTAATAAAACTGTTCTGACTCTACTCTAGCATGTCATAGTTTACCACTTGAACGGTAATACTCTTACTCTATTCACTCCGAATATAAAACCCAAACCGGTGAAGTTCATTCCAAGATGCCACTTTTTTTTAGCTCGTTTCACTCTAAAAATAGTGTTCCGACTTGGAATATACTCTTTCTACTCCTTTTTTGCTCCGAGTAAAATAACCAAATTGTTGAAATTTTTAATACAAAAATAAAAATAATCTTACTCCGAGCAAAATATCCGAATCATTAGCGTGCAATTTAAGAACAGTGATCTCAAATTTATTTTGCTCTGAGTCAGTGAAAAACTGTTCCGAACACGAAACGTGAATACAAAGCCCGAACAATGGAGTAACTATCACTCTAAAATGCTCCCAAATGTCAAGCCATCCCAAGCTCGTTCTACTCCAACGCAAATTGGAGTGTTTAGAGATTACTCTCTTTACTCCTTTTAAATGTTGGAGTAACGTCCGAACAATATTTTTTAGAGTGAGGAGAGCAAAAAAAAAAAACAAAGTAAGATTATTGGCATACGAGTAGAAAGAGCATAATCCAAATATTCCAATTCAATTAAAATTAAAGTCAGAACAGAGCGATCTGGAGCTGAAAAATGTCAATCAGCGACTTTTTTGTATTCGACTATTTTACTCCGAGTAAACGGAGTAAGATTAATAACTCGTTTCTTTTTCAATAATCGGTTTTCAGGTAAAAATCCAAATTTTAAACAATTTTCGAGGTTGCTGAAAACCTAGTTCTAGACGCTCTTATAGTTCTAATTACTCTATTTGTTCAAATTTTTGACAGTTCAAGTTGCTCCGGAGTATGTAGAGTAACCAAATTGCTCGGAATTATATTCTTTTTGACTCTACTGATTCAAATATTGTGTTCGGAGTAAGATTATTTAAAAATAAAAGGAGTCAACTCCAAAAGTTCCAAAACCTTTGAAATGAGTTATTATCACTCTATTTGGCAAATTTACGCTGAAAAAGAATATTCGAACAGTTAGAATGATATGGAGTACTCTGGAGGGCCCAAGTCATTCCAAATCGTATTCTTTTTGACTCTTTCATATTGCACTAATTGTTTTCAAAGTAAATAAAGTAAAAATATTTGCACTTGCAAGTGTGTTTTAGTTACTCTGTTTACACTAAAAAGTTATTTCTGAACAGTTAGAGCAGCTACTTTATTAGTTCGGGTAAGGTTTTGGAGTAAACGCGCGTTCGATGTAAAAAGAGTAGCTACTTTAGCTGTTCGGAAATGGCTTTTTAGTGTGAATAGAGTGGTTAGAGTAATTAAAACACACTCACGAGGTGAAAGGATCTTACTCTATCTACTCCGAAAACAATAAGTGCACTATAAAAGAGTCAAATAGAGTACAATTTCCAAAGACTTAGGCCCTCCAGAGTACTCCGTATTTGCTCTAACTGATCGATTATTTTTTTTTAGCATCAATATACGGACTAGAGTAATTAGAACTCGCTCTAAAGGTTTTACCACGTGATCTGATACATTTGGAGTTTAGTTTTTTTTGTTAACCGAGTGCAAGTAATCCGACTCCACTCACTCCAAACACAAGATTCAAATCAGTGGATCATAGAATAGTTAAAAGGAGTACAATTTTTGGTACAACTCCGTAAGTACTCCAAGTTCTGTGCTTGAACGTAAATAATCTCACTTCGAGTAAAGTACATAAACCGATCAAGTAGAAAAATGCAAAGAGTAAACTTTAAACGTTCCAATTCGCTTAGAAGTAGAGTCAGAACAGTGTTTTTGGAGTAAAAAGAGCAATTCAGAGCAGTTTTTTAATTTCCTCGTTGTATTCTTCTATACTCCACCGGTAAGAACATTCGATTCCAATTTTCATTCTGGAGTAGAATCAATACAATAGATTTTACTCCGAGTGAAATGTTTAAATCAATGGAGCACTTTTTTGATTTTTTTTTTGCTCTGGGTCAGCCGATAAGCAATCCTGTAAGTGTGTATTATGGGTTGAATGCACTCATCATCATAGTACAAACCGCTGTTTGGCATTATTTAGCTCTGGGTTACTCTGAAAACATTGTTCTGTTTACTCCGAATAGAAATCTTTAGTTCTAAATCCATTTTCAGTGCGCACAGTTTACTTTAGAACCATTCGGAATAAAATTCTAACTCAAAGTAAATTTAGAAAATATAGGTTTTGTGTTCAGGAAAATGAAAATGAATCAATAATCTTCAAAAATGTGTTCCAGAGTAGAAAAAGTAAAGTAACAGTTCCAAAACATTCAAAAAAATGAGAATTTCGAGACAAAATATGACTGTTTTAGAACAAATTATTATTCAGAGCTGTTCCAAACGATTCAAGATCAATGAAATCACTCCTTGATAAGCTTGGAACAATAACAGAACAGCTCTAAAACCATTTGGAGCACGATATATATCAAATTTTTCGCATTTGTGGCTGTTCTAGAACAATTTGGAGTGGGTGCAGCTGAAAGTTTTTACTCTAAATACAAAGTCCGAACCGGTGAAGCTCTTTTCACTCTAATAAAACTGTTCTGACTCTACTCTAGCATGTCATAGTTTACCACTTGAACGGTAATACTCTTACTCTATTCACTCCGAATACAAAACCCAAACCGGTGAAGTTCATTCCAAGATGCCACTTTTTTTTAGCTCGTTTCACTCTAAAAATAGTGTTCCGACTTGGAATATACTCTTTCTACTCCTTTTTTGCTCCGAGTAAAATAACCAAATTGTTGAAATTTTTAATACAAAAACAAAAATAATCTTACTCCGAGCAAAATATCCGAATCATTAGAGTGCAATTTAAGAACAGTGATCTGACATTTTTTTTGCTCTGAGTCAGTGAAAAACTGTTCTGAACACGAAACGTGAATACAAAGCCCGAACAATGGAGTAACTATCACTCATCTAAAATGCTCCCAAATGTCAAGCCAACCCAAGCTCGTTCTACTCCAACGCAAATTGGAGCGTTTAGAGATTACTCTCTTTACTCCTTTTAAATGTTGGAGTAACGTCCGAACAATATTTTTTAGAGTGAGGAGAGCAAAAAAAAAAAACAAAGTAAGATTATTGGCATACGAGTAGAAAGAGCATAATCCAAATATTCCAATTCAATTAAAATTAAAGTCAGAACAGAGCGATCTGGAGCTGAAAAATGTCAATCAGCGACTTTTTTGTATTCGACTATTTTACTCCGAGTAAACGGAGTAAGATTAATAACTCGTTTCTTTTTCAATAATCGGTTTTCAGGTAAAAATCCAAATTTTAAACAATTTTCGAGGTTGCTGAAAACCTAGTTCTAGACGCTCTTATAGTTCTAATTACTCTATTTGTTCAAATTTTTGACAGTTCAAGTTGCTCCGGAGTATGTAGAGTAACCAAATTGCTCGGAATTATATTCTTTTTGACTCTACTGATTTAAATATTGTGTTCGGAGTAAGATTACTCAAGAATAAAAGGAGTCAACTCCAAAAGTTCCAGAATCTCTGAAATGAGTTATTATCACTCTATTTTGCAAATTTACGCTGAAAAAGAATATTCGAACAGTTAGAATGATATGGAGTACTCTGGAGGGCCCAAGTCATTCCAAATCGTATTCTTTTTGATTCTTTCATATTGCACTAATTGTTTTCAAAGTAAATAAAGTAAAAATATTTGCACTTGCTAGTGTGTTTTAGTTACTCTAACTACTCTGTTTACACTAAAAAGTTATTTCTGAACAGTTAGAGCAGCTACTTTATTAGTTCGGGTAAGGTTTTGGAGTAAACGCGCGTTCGATGTAAAAAGAGTAGCTACTTTTGCTGTTCGGAAATGGCTTTTTAGTGTGAATAGAGTGGTTAGAGTAATTAAAACACACTCACGAGGTGAAAGGATCTTACTCTATCTACTCCGAAAACAATAAGTGCACTATAAAAGAGTCAAATAGAGTACAATTTCCAAAGACTTAGGCCCTCCAGAGTACTCCGTATTTGCTCTAACTGATCGATTATTTTTTTTAGCATCAATATACGGACTAGAGTAATTAGAACTCGCTCTAAAGGTTTTACCACGTGATCTGATACATTTGGAGTTTACTTTTTTTCGTTAACCGAGTGCAAGTAATCTGACTCCACTCACTCCAAACACAAGATTCAAATCAGTGGATCATAGAATAGTTAAAAGGAGTACAATTTTTGGTACAACTCCGTAGGTACTCCAAGTTCTGTGCTTGAACGTAAATAATCTCACTTCGAGTAAAGTACATAAACCGATCAAGTAGAAAAATGCAAAGAGTAAACTTTAAACGTTCCAATTCGCTTAGAAGTAGAGTCAGAACAGTGTTTTTGGAGTAAAAAGAGCAATTCGGAGCAGTTTTTTTAATTTCCTCGTTGTACTCTTTTATATTCCACCGGTTCGAATATTGGATACCAATTTTCATTCTGGAGTAGAAACAATACAATAAATTTTACTCCGAGTAAAATGTTTAAATCAGTGGAGCACTTTTTTGAATTATTTTTACTCTGCACTCATTATCATAGTACAAACCGCTCTTTGACATTATTTACCTCGAGGTTACTCTAAAAACACTGTTCTGTTTACTCCGAATATAAATCTTTAGTTCTAAATCCATTTTCAGTGCACAGAGTTTACTCTAGAACCATTCGAAATAAAATTATTTCTAACTTAAAATAGGTTACTTGCTGTTCTAGAGTGGGTTTGTACAGGTACTCGAAAAAACTTGAAAATACAAAGTGCTCCAGAGTGAGTTTTTAAAATTGTTCAGAACAATTTGGAGCATTAAGCAACATCCTTATTGGAACATCTTCACATACGTCGAAGAAAACACTCAAATTGAACTCTTTAAAAGTGCCCCAGAGTAAACTATAAATGTAAAACTCGTCTCGAAACTGTTCTAGAGTGATTTTGTAGAAGAAATCTGGATAACTTAGAACAATGAAAAATGTACAATGACCTTTTAAAAAGTGTTTAGTCAGAAGAACCTGGCCTCAAGACTGTTCGGAACAACTGAAAAGGTTAAAAAAAACAATAAGAAGTTGCTCCAAAGTGTTCTAAACACTGGGTCAAAATAAAGTGCACTAAATGAGAAATTAGAGTTGTTTTCTCGCGGTGGAATTGGTTCAATTAGGCTCGAACCTGTACTTTCTTGAGTTGAATTAGTGACGTCACATTAAACCTGGTTCGAAAAAGTTGGCTTATTCTCCCGTTGACATAAGACTGTGTTCAAAGCTTCCATTTTCCCGCGTTCACCAGTGATGACGTCATCTACAAATTGGTTTAAACCGAAAAAAACTCCTTTAGTTTTTTAAACAAAATTTTATTTACTTAGGAAGAATTTAGTTGAAATTAAAGGATTATTGACATTTTGTCTATGTTCCAGGTCAAAATACATGTGCACCGAGGCGATTTCATTTTTAAAACCTCGTACCAACGTTGATTTCAATTTACCCGATTTCCGAGTGCCTGAAATAGCATTTTCAAGTCGATTTTTATTACACTGGAGCAACAAAACGAAAACTTGTACTTGTTCCGAGTAGAAATTGAGTGCATATAATTGCTAAAAAAGTGTAATTTTGGGGCGATTTCACTTTTAAAATCGCGTATCAAGCACCTGGAATAGAAAAAAAATAACACTCGAACAACAAAACGAAAACGCTACAATTGTCAAAATATTCTCCTGTCAAATATCAGCTGGTTATATAGGGGCGATTACGTAATTACTCCGAATTTACAAAGCCTGCTTGATTTTGATTACCGTAGAAACCAGAGCAATTAGAGTAAGTTTTCAATTTCCTAAACTTGCCCTAGGACTCCTAAATAGCCCCCCTTTGTGTGTTCTAGAATGTTTGCCGCCAAAAGCCTGAAACTGGTTCCCAAATTGGGCACCCGAGGCTTGCAATCCAATGTGCTATCGGGGCCCCCTCGAGTGCACATTACCCCAATGGAAAAACTGGCCCACGGCGTCGCCATCGCCGTAGGAATTTGCACGGTGCCCGCCTGGGTTCTCGTCAACATTAAAAATTACCGGGCCCAAGAATAGAGCCCCGATAATTGTATAGTTTTGTAGGATTTAAACAATAAACTAGAAAAATTGCAACAAGTTGTTTGTTTCCAAAAAGGTTTGAGCTTTTTGGGGCCAGTTTTGGTTGTTGGTTGATCTGCGGCTGGGATGGGGCATGCAAAGGAGCCTCATTGATCCAGTTTTTGAGGTTTTCAAAACAAATTTTGAACGCTTTTCAATGTATCTGCCGATTGCAATTACAATTTCTGGCTCAAACAATTCCAGGACTTCTTTATAAGATTTATCGCAAATTGTTTCCAGCTGTTTGCAGTCCTAGAATCGATTTTTTTTAAATTTTGCTCTAGAGTAAATAGAGTAATAATAATTACTTTTAGGTCAGCTGGGGTGAGGTTTTTACCTGCTCCGTTCATAAAAGCCAAAGGGCAGTAGTTGTAGACGAAGGCATTATGGAAAAATTGCTCGGGTTCCGTGCACAAACCCTGCCAAAACTTCCAGAATCGATCCCCGCTTTGCTCTTTTTTGGTGCAAGCGAAACCTTGCACTGGCCTTTGAGGGCACTCTAGAGCAGGTTTTTGCACCGCTCCCTCGATTTTTAGCCAGTTTTTCACCCAGTTAACGTCCCCAAACGGCACTCCGGTCTGGCACATGCCAGAGGGGCTCGGATTCATGCCCACCAAAAGGATTTTTTGGTTGGAATTTGAATATTTTCTGAAACGATTTTTACTAGTGGCGCCATCTATTATTCAATCAAATAAATTACCTTAAATACAGTTCAAATGGGGCCCTGGCATATTCTGTAGGATTATAAACGTACTCCACTGGAGCCCTACGAAAATCTACTCCACTCAGGGCCTGATTCAGTGCAGATTGAATTTGAATTAGTCGGTCTGCTAAAAGGGGGCCCTCTTGAACTGGGGGCCTAATGTTGGGGAAATACCTGGAAACGTCCGAGGGGGCGCAATTGGGCAACGACAAGTCCAAAACGGCCCCCGTGTTATCGCCGAACAGCTTTTGTCGCAGCATTAATTGTTTATTGCACTAGTAAATAAATAAACAATAACCTTTATTTGTTGACAAATTGAACGTAGCGTTTTCAAAAATCTTCTTGATAATGTAATCCAGTGCACTCTAGAGCAAAACATATAGTGCACCAGAGTAAATTATCAATATTTTGATGCAGTTTTGGATGGCCTGTAAAACAGAAACCTGCACTAATTGCAATTTAATGTAAATGGTTATGGCACATACACACTCTTGTTCTACGCTAAAAAGACTGTACTGGATTCTGAACATTGGCTACGTTCACCAGAACCAAAACGGATTGTGTAAACAGGGCTGAAATCACGACAAATAAAATTCTACTTTTATGACGTCATCCTCGAACTATTTATCGCATACAGTACAGCGATAATGACGGTTACTAGGCAACCTGACGTCATGAAACTAGAATTCTAGTATAATTCTACTTCTCGTGATCCCAGCCCGGTTCACAAATACCAACAGAATACGTTGGGTAAACTCTTGGTTCTGTACTGAACGATTCATCTTTTTAATGATAGAACCTCATCCATCAAATCCCGAATTGTACCAGATTTAGTACATTTACATTTTTAGTACAATTCAACTCTATAATTTTTGAAAAATCATAAAAACCGTTTTTTCCTAATTCAATTAAGGTCAAAATCCATCAAATACCAAATTATACTAGATTTAGTACATTTACATTTTTAGTACATAATTTTTGAAAAATCATAAAACGTTTTTTAATAATTCAATTTAGATCAAAATCCATCAAATTCCTAATTGTACTAGGTTTAGTTCATTTACATTTTTAGTACATAATTTTCGAAAAATCATAAAAACCGTTTTTTAATAATTCAATTCAGGTCAAAATCCATAAAATCCTAAATTGTACTAGATTTAGTACATTTACATTTTTAGTACATAATTTTTGAAAAATCATAAAAACCGTTTTTTAAAAATTCAATCTAGGTCAAAATCCATCAAATCCCTAATTGTACTAGGTTTAGTACATTTACATTTTTAGTACATAATTTTTGAAAAATTACAAAAATCGTTTTTTATAAATTCAATTTATGTCAAAATCCATCAAATCCCAAATTGTACTAGATTTAGTACATTTACATTTTTAGTTCATAATTTTTGAAAAATCATAAAAACCGTTTTTTAATAATTCAATTTAGGTCAAAATCCATCAAATCCTAAATTGTACTAGATTTAATACATTTACATTTTTAGTACATAATTTTTGAAAAATCATAAAAACCGTTTTTTAATAATTCAATTTAGGTCAAAATCCATCAAATTCCGAATTGTACTAGATTTGGTACATTCGTATTTTTAGTAAAATTCAACTTAAATTTTAAAAAAATCATATAAACCGTTTTTTATAAATTGTACTAAATTTTAGTACATTTTTTTACGGTGTGATTTTCTAGTATATTTCCATTTTTTTTATGAAAAATTATAAAAAAACCATGTCTTCAGATTTGAAAAATTCAATTTAGCCCAAAATCCATCAAATCCCGAATTGTACTAGATTTAGTACATTTGATTTCTGGTAAAATTAATCTCTGTTTTTGATATTTTCAAAAATTGTACTAAATCTAGTACATTTCTCTTTTTTTTTCATGAAAAAATAAGTCAAATTGTAAAAAGACACTCTTTCGTCAAACAACGTGAATATGAAAAAAAAAAAATGTCTACTACATTTCAACCTTCTATTTAGTACATTTATATTTTTCTCCGAAAATTGTACTAAATCTAGTACATTTTATTTTCAGTAAAATTTCTCTATATTTCCAAAAAAACAAGCACATAAACCCCTAGGATAATAAATATATTTTTTCAAAAATTGTACTAAATCAATTTTTATTGCCGAAACTTTAGTACATTTCAGTTTTAGTATAATTTATCTTTGATCCGAAGAATTGTACGTACTCTTAAGAATGGATAATATAATGGAATAATGGAAAAAATTCATCAATAATTGTTATAAATTTATTACCATTAATTTTTACTTTCAAAAATTGTACCAAGACTAGTACATTTCATTTTTAGTACAATTTTTCATTTCAGTACAAAAAAACGAAAACACACAAACACACAAAAATCATAAAAACCGTTTTTTACCAATTCAATTTAGGTTAAAATCCATCAAATCCAGAATTGTACTAGGTTTAGTACATTTGTATTTTTAGTACATAATTTTTGAAAATCATATAAACTGTTTATTACAAATTCAATTTAGGTCAAAATCCATCAAATCCAAAATTGTACTAGGTTTAGTATACTTACATTTTTAGTACATAATTTTTGAAAAATCATATAAACCGTTCTTTACTAATTTGATTTAGGTAAAAATCCATCAAATCCCGAATTATACTAGATTTAGTACATTTACATTTTTAGTACAATTCATCTAGAATTTTTAAAAAATCATAAAAACCGTTTTTTACAAATTGTACTAAATTTCAGTACATTTTTTTACGGTGTGATTTTCTAGTACATTTCCATTTTTTTATGAAAAATTATAAAAAACAATGTCTTCTTCAGATTTGAAAAATTCAATTTGGCCCAAAATTCGCAAATCCCGAATTTTACTAGATTTAGTACATTTAATTTTTTGTACAATTAATCTTTGTTTTTGATATTTTTGATTATTGTACTAAATCTAGTACATTTCTCTTTCTTTCATAAAAAAACAAGTCAAATTGTAAAGACACTCTTTCGGCAAACAACATGAATATGAAAAGAAAAATTAATTTTTGGTTCATTTCAACCTTTTATTTAGAACATTCGATTTATAGTACAATTTATATTTTTTTCCGAAAATTGTACTAAATCTAGTACATTTTATTTTTAGTGCAATTTCTCTTTATTTCCAAAAAACGAGCACACAAACTTCTAGGTTGATGAAAAAAATACTTTTTCAGAAATTGTACTAAATCAATTTTCATTTTCGAAACTTTAGTACATTTCAGTTTTAGTACAATTTATCTTTGATCCGAAGAATCGTGCGTACTCTTAGGATAATGGAAAAAATTCATCAATAATTGTAATAAATTTAATACAATTAATTTTTACTTTCAAAAATTGTACTAAGACTAGTATGCACATTTCATTTCTAGTACAATTTCTCATTTTAGTACAAAAAAACGAACACACACAAACTCCCAGGATAATTAAAATATTTTTTCGAAAATTGTACTAAATTAATTTTCATTTCTGAAAATTTAGTACATTTAGATTTTTAGTACAATTCAACTCTATAATTTTTGAAAAATCATAGAAATCGTTTTTTACAAATTCAATTTAGGTCAAAATCCATCAAATGCAGAATTGTACTAGGTTTAGTACATTTATATTTTTCGTACAATACGACTCTATAATTTTTGAAAAATCATAAAAATCGTTTCTCACAAATTCAATTTAGGTCAAAATCCATCAAATCCCAAATTGTACTAGATTAGTACAATTTCATTTTTAGTACAAATCAACTTATATTTTTGAAAAATCATAAAAACGTTTTTTACTAATTCAATTTAGGTCAAAATCCATCAAATCCTGAAATGTATTAGACTTTGTACATTTACATTTTTAGTACAATTTAACTTTATAATTTTTTAAAAATCATAAAAACCGTTTTTTATTAATTCAATTCAGGTCAAAATCCACCAAATCCCGGATTGTACTAGATTTAGTACATTTACATTTTTAGTACAATACAACTCTATAATTTTTGAAAAATAAAAACCGTTTCTCACAAATTTAATTTAGGTCAAAATCCATCAAATCCCGAATTGTACTAGGTTTAGTACATTTACATTTTTAGTACAATTCAACTTAAATTCCATCAAATCCTGAAATGTACTAGATTTAGTACATTTACATTATTAGTACAATTTAACTTAAATTTTTTGAAAAATCACAAAAACCGTTTTTGACAAATTCAATTTATGTCAAAATCCATCAACCCCCGAATTGTACTAGATTTAGTTCATCCACATTTTTAGTACAATTCAACTTAAATTTTTAAAAATTCATAAAAACCGTTTTTTACTTATTTAATTTAGTTCAAAATCCATCAAATCTCGATTTGTACTAGATTTAATACATTTACATTTTCAGTACAATTCAACTTAAATTTTCGAAAAATCATAAAAACCGATTTTTAAAAAATTCAATTTAGGTCAAAATCCATCAAATCCTGAAATGTACTAGATTTAGTACATTTACATTATTAGTACAATTTAACTTAAATTTTTTGAAAAATCACAAAACCGTTTTTGACAAATTTAATTTAGGTCAAAATCCATCAAATCCCGAATTGTACTAGATTTAGTACATTTACATTTTTAGTACAATTCAACTCTACAATTTTCGAAAAATCATAAAAACCGTCTTTTACAAATTCAATTTAGGTCAAAATCCATCAAATCCCGAATTGTACTAAGTTTAGTACATTTACATTTCTAGTACAAAATTTTTGAAAAATCATAAAAACCGTTTTCCACTAATTCAATTAAGGTCAAAATCCATCAAATTCCGAATTGTACTAGATTGAGTACATTTAAATTTTTAGTACAATTCAATTCCATAATTTTCGAAAAATTATAAAATCCGTTTTTTACAAATTCAATTTAGATCAAAATTCATCAAATCCAGAATTGTACCAAGTTTAGTACATTTACATTTCTTGTACAAAATTTTTGAAAAATCATAAAATCCGTTTTTTACAAATTCAATTTAGATCAAAATCCATCAAATCACGAATCGTACTAGACTTAGTACATTTACATTTTTAGTACAATTCAACTCTATAATTTTTGAAAAATCATGAACACCGTCTTTTACTTATTCAATTTAGGTCAGAATCCATTAAATCCCGAATTTTCCTTGATTTAGTACATTTACATTTTCAGTAAAATTCAATTTAAATTTTTGAAAAATCATAAAATTGTTATTTACAAATTGTACTAAATTCTAGTACATTTTTTTACGGTATGTTTTTCTAGTACATTTCCATTTTTTTATGAAACAGATTTGAAAAATTCAATTTGGCCCAAAATCAATCAAATCCCGAATTGTACTAGATTTAGTACATTTGATTTCTAGTAGAATTAATCTCTGTTTTTAACATTTTAAAAAATTGTTCTAAATCTAGTACATTTCTCTTTTGTAATTGTAAAGACACTCTTTCGTCAAACAACATGTATATGAAAAAAAAAATGTATTTCTAGTACATTTCAACCTTTTATTTAGTACATTCGATTTTTAGTGCAATTTATATTGTTCTTCGAAAAGTGTATTAAATCTAGTACAATTTATTTTTAGTATAATTTCTCTATATTTTCAAAAAACGAGCACAAAAACTCCTAGGATAATAGAAATATTTTTTCAAAATTTGTACTAAATTAATTTTTATTTCCGAAACTTTAGTACATTTCAGTTTTAGTACAATTTATCTTTGATCCGAAGAATCGTACGTACTCTTAGGATAATGGAAAAAATTCATTAATAATTGTAATAATAAATTTAGTACAATTAATTTTTACTTTCAAAAATTGTACTAATTCTAGTACATTTCATTTTTAGTACAAATTTCCATTTTAGTACAAAAAAATGAACACACATAAACTTTCAGGATAATGAAAATATTTTTTTCAAAAATTGTACTAAATCAATTTTTATTTTCGAAAATTTAGTATATTTCATTTTTAGTACAATTTATCTTTAATCCGAAAAACCGTACGCACTCTGAGGATATTGGGAAAAATTCGTCAATAATTGTACTTAATTTAGTACAATTAATTTTTACTTACAAATATTAGGTTCTATGAGTGATGACGTCACCTTTCAGGGTTGTGGTCAAGGATATCGACTAAGGGCGGGTATTATAAAACTACTTTGAGAGTTAACTTGAAGTTAACTTTTTGAATTACATGTATTTTCAGAAGTTAACTTTAAGTTAACTCTCAAAGTAGTTTTATAATACCCGCCCTAAGTCGTCTAGCAGGAATCGAACGCATTTTATCTCGAATTTTTCTGACATCTCCTTGTCACTTTTTTCGAGGGTAACATAGTCAAAATGACAGCTGTCAAATTTTTTTTTCCACTCGAATATTGACTCAGTTCTTTGACTTTTCTTGAATTGGTAATTGAGGCAAAATCCAAAATAACACAAAAAAATTTGAACTCAGAATTTTTTTCACGACTCAGAAAAAATATTTTCCATTCGAATATTGATTAAAAATTAGAATTTTCGACTCAGAATTTTTTTTCACAATTTCTGGCTTAAACAATTCTAGTGACTTCTTTATAAGATTTATCGCAAATTGTTTCCAGCTGTTTGCAGTCCTAGAAGCGATTTTTTTTAATATTGCTCTAGAGTAAATAGAGTAATAATAATTACTTTTAGATCAACTGGAGTGAGGTTTTTACCTGCTCCGTTCATGAAAGCCAAAGGGCAGTAGTTGTAGACGAAGGCATTATGGAAAAATTGCTCGGGTTCCGTGCACAAACCCTGCCAAAACTTCCAGAATCGATCCCCACTTTGCTCTTTTTTGGTGCAAGCGAAACCTTGCACTGGCCTTTGAGGGCACTCTAGAGCAGGTTTTTGCACCGCTCCCTCGATTTTTAGCCAGTTTTTCACCCAGTTAACGTCCCCAAATGGCACTCCGGTCTGGCACATGCCAGAGGGGCTCGGATTCATGCCCACCAAAAGGATTTTTTGGTTGGAATTTGAATATTTTCTAAAACGATTTTACTAGTGGCGCCATCTATTATTCAATGAAATAAATTACCTTAAATACAGTTCAAATGGGGCCCTGGCATACTCTGTAGGATTATAAACGTACTCCACTGGAGCCCTACGAAAATCCACTCCACTTAGGGCTTGATTCAGTACAGATTGAATTTGAATTAGTTGGTCTGCTAAAAGGGGGCCCTCTTGAACTGGGGGCCTAATGTTGGGGAAATACCTGGAAACTTCCGAGGGGGCGCAATTGGGCAACGACAAGTCCAAAACGGCCCCCGTGTTATCGCCGAACAGCTTTTGTCGCAGCATTAATTGTTTATTGCACTAGTAAATAAATAAACAATAACCTTTATTTGTTGACAAATTGAACGTAGCGTTTTCAAAAATCTTCTTGATAGTGTAATCCAGTGCACTCTAGAGCAAAACATACAGTGCACCAGAGTAAATTATCAATATTTTGATACAGTTTTGGATGGCCTGTAAAACAGAAACCTGCAGTAATTGCAATTTAATGTAAATGGTTATGGCACATACACACTCTTGTTCTACGCTAAAAAGACTGTACTGAATTCTGAACATTGGCTACGTTCACCAGAACCAAAACGGATTGTGTAAACAGGGCTGAAATCACGACAAATAAAATTCTACTTTTATGACGTCATCCTCGGACTATTTATCGCATACAGTACAGCGATAATGAAGGTTACTAGGCAACCTGACGTCATGAAACTAGAATTCTAGTATAATTCTACTTGTCGTGATCCCAGCCCGGTTCACAAATACCAACAGAATACGTTGGGTGAACTCTTGGTTCTGTGCTGAACGATTCATCTTTTTAATGATAAAACCTCATCCATCAAATCCCGAATTGTACCAGATTTAGTACATTTACATTTTTAGTACAATTCAACTCTATAATTTTTGAAAAATCATAAAAACCGTTTTTTCCTAATTCAATTAAGGTCAAAATCCATCAAATACCAAATTATACTAGATTTAGTACATTTACATTTTTAGTACATAATTTTTGAAAAATCATAAAAACCGTTTTTTAAAAATTCAATTTAGGTCAAAATCCATCAAATCCCTAATTGTACTAGGTTTAGTACATTTACATTTTTAGTACATAATTTTCGAAAAATCATAAAAACCGTTTTTTAATAATTCAATTCAGGTCAAAATCCATAAAATCCCAAATTGTACTAGATTTAGTACATTTACATTTTTAGTACATAATTTTTGAAAAATCATAAAAACCGTTTTTTACTTATTCAATTTAGGTCAAAATCCATCAAATCCCTAATTGTACTAGGTTTAGTACATTTACATTTTTAGTACATAATTTTCGAAAAATCATAGAAACCGTTTTTTAATAATTCAATTCAGGTCAAAATCCATAAAATCCCAAATTGTACTAGATTTAGTACATTTACATTTTTAGTACATAATTTTTGAAAAATCATAAAAACCGTTTTTTACTTATTCAATTTAGATCAAAATCCATCAAATCCTAAATTGTACCAAGTTTAGTACATTTAAATTTTTAGTACATAATTTTTGAAAAATCATAAAAACCGTTTTTTAATAATTCAATTTAGGTCAAAATCCATCAAATCCCGAATTGTACTAGATTTGGTACATTCGTATTTTTAGTACAATTCAACTTAAATTTAAAAAAAATCATATAAACCGTTTTTTATAAATTGTACTAAATTTTAGTACATTTTTTTACGGTGTGATTTTCTGGTATATTTCCATTTTTTTTATGAAAAATTATAAAAAAACATGTCTTCAGATTTGAAAAATTCAATTTAGCCCAAAATCCATCAAATCCCGAATTGTACTAGATTTAGTACATTTGATTTCTGGTAAAATTAATCTCTGTTTTTGATATTTTCAAAAATTGTACTAAATCTAGTACATTTCTCTTTTTTTTTCATGAAAAAATAAGTCAAATTGTAAAAAGACACTCTTTCGTCAAACAACGTGAATATGAAAAAAAAAAATGTCTACTACATTTCAACCTTCTATTTAGTACATTTATATTTTTCTCCGAAAATTGTACTAAATCTAGTACATTTTATTTTCAGTACAATTTCTCTATATTTCCAAAAAACAAGCACATAAACCCCTAGGATAATGAATATATTTTTTCAAAAATTGTACTAAATCAATTTTTATTGCCGAAACTTTAGTACATTTCAGTTTTAGTATAATTTATCTTTGATCCGAAGAATTGTACGTACTCTTAAGAATGGATAATATAATGGAATAATGGAAAAAATTCATCAATAATTGTTATAAATTTATTACCATTAATTTTTACTTTCAAAAATTGTACCAAGACTAGTACATTTCATTTTTAGTACAATTTTTCATTTCAGTACAAAAAAACGAAAACACACAAACTCCCAGGATAATGAAAATATTTTTTCAAAAATTGCACTAAATCAATTTTTATTTCCGAAAATTTAGTACATTTACATTTTTAGTACAATTCAACTATTTAATTTTTCAAAAATCATAAAAACCGTTTTATAAAAATACAATTTAGGTCAAAATCTATCAAATTCCGAATTGTACCAGATTTAGTACATTTACATTTTTAGTACAATTCAACTTAAATTTTTGAAAAACCATGAAAATTGTTTTTTACAAATTCAATTTAGGTCAAAACCCATAAAATCCCGATCTATAATTTTTAAAAAATCATAAAAACCGTTTTTTACTTATTCAATTTAGGTCAAAATCCATCAAATCCCGAATTGTACTAGATTTAGTACATTTACAATTTTAGTACAATTCAACTCTATAATTTTTGAAAAATTATAAAAACCGTTTTTTACTAATTTAATTTAGATCAAAATCCATCAAATCCCGAATTGTACTAGGTTTAGTACATTTATATTTTTAGTACATAATTATTGAAAAATCATAAAAACGTTTTTTACTAATTCAATTTAGGTCAAAATCCATCAAATCCAGATTTGTACTAGGTTTCGTACATTTACATTTTTAGTCCTAAATTTTTGAAAAATCATAAAAACCGTTTTTTACCAATTCAATTTAGGTTAAAATCCATCAAATCCAGAATTGTACTAGGTTTAGTACATTTATATTTTTAGTACATAATTTTTGAAAATCATATAAACTGTTTATTACAAATTCAATTTAGGTCAAAATCCATCAAATCCAAAATTGTACTAAGTTTAGTACATTTTTAGTACATAATTTTTGAAAAATCATATAAACCGTTTTTTACTAATTCAATTAAAAATTCATCAAATCCCGATTTGTACTAGATTTAGTACATTTACATTTTAAGTAAAATTCATCTAGAATTTTTAAAAAATCATAAAAACCGTTTTTTACAAATTGTACTAAATTTTAGTACATTTTTTTACGGTGTGATTTTCTAGTACATTTCCATTTTTTTATGAAAAATTATAAAAAACGATGTCTTCTTCAGATTTGAAAAATTCAATTTGGCCCAAAATCTATCAAATCCCGAATTGTACTAGATTTAGTACATTTAATTTTTGGTATAATTAATCTTTGTTTTTGTCATTTTTGATTATTGTACTAAATCTAGTACATTTCTCTTTCTTTCATAAAAAAACAAGTCAAATTGTAAAGACACTCTTTCGGCAAACAACATGAATATGGAAAAAAAAATTAATTTTTAGTTCATTTCAACCTTTTATTTAGAACATTCGATTTATAGTACAATTTATATTTTTTTCCGAAAATTGTACTAAATCTAGTACATTTTATTTTTAGTACAATTTCTCTTTATTTCCAAAAAACGAGCACACAAACTTCTAGGTTGATGAAAAAAATACTTTTTCAAAAATTGTACTAAATCAATTTTCATTTTCGAAACTTTAGTACATTTCAGTTTTAGTACAATTTATCTTTGATCCGAAGAATCGTGCGTACTCTTAGGATAATGGAAAAAATTCATCAATAATTGTAATAAATTTAATACAATTAATTTTTACTTTCAAAAATTGTACTAAGACTAGTATGCACATTTCATTTCTAGTACAATTTCTCATTTTAGTACAAAAAAACGAACACACACAGACTCCCAGGATAATTAAAATATTTTTTCGAAAATTGTACTAAATTAATTTTCATTTCTGAAAATTTGGTACATTTAGATTTTTAGTACAATTCAACTCTATAATTTTTGAAAAATCGTAGAAATCGTTTTTTACAAATTCAATTTAGGTCAAAATCCATCAAATGCAGAATTGTACTAGGTTTAGTACATTTATATTTTTAGTACAATTCAACTCTATAATTTTTGAAAAATCATGAAAACCGTTTTTCACGAATTCAATTCAGGTCAAAATCCATAAAATCCCAAATTGTACTAGATTTATTACATATACATTTTTAGTACAACTCAACTCTATAATTTTTGGAAATTCATCATAACTATTTTTTACTAATTTAATTTAGGTCAAAATCCATCAAATTCCGAATTGTACTAAATTTGGTACATTTACATTTTTAATACAATTCAACTTCTTTATTTCTGGAAAATCGAAAAAACCGTTTTTTATTAATTCAATTCAGGTCAAAATCCATTAAATCCCGGATTGTACTAGATTTAGTACATTTATATTTTTCGTACAATACGACTCTATAATTTTTGAAAAATCATAAAAATCGTTTCTCACAAATTCAATTTAGGTCAAAATCCATCAAATCCCAAATTGTACTAGATTAGTACAATTTCATTTTTAGTACAAATCAACTTATATTTTTGAAAAATCATAAAAACGTTTTTTACTAATTCAATTTAGGTCAAAATCCATCAAATCCTGAAATGTATTAGACTTTGTACATTTACATTTTTAGTACAATTTAACTTTATAATTTTTTAAAAATCATAAAAACCGTTTTTTATTAATTCAATTCAGGTCAAAATCCACCAAATCCCGGATTGTACTAGATTTAGTACATTTACATTTTTAGTACAATACAACTCTATAATTTTTGAAAAATAAAAACCGTTTCTCACAAATTCAATTTAGGTCAAAATCCATCAAATCCCGAATTGTACTAGGTTTAGTACATTTACATTTTTAGTACAATTCAACTTAAATTCCATCAAATCCTGAAATGTACTAGATTTAGTACATTTACATTATTAGTACAATTTAACTTAAATTTTTTGAAAAATCACAAAAACCGTTTTTGACAAATTTAATTTAGGTCAAAATCCATCAAATCCCGAATTGTACTAGATTTAGTACATTTACATTTTTAGTACAATTCAACTCTACAATTTTCGAAAAATCATAAAAACCGTCTTTTACAAATTCAATTTAGGTCAAAATCCGTCAAATCCCGAATTGTACTAAGTTTAGTACATTTACATTTCTAGTACAAAATTTTTGAAAAATCATAAAAACCGTTTTCCACTAATTCAATTAAGGTCAAAATCCAACAAATTCCGAATTGTACTAGATTGAGTACATTTACATTTTTAGTACAATTCAACTCTATAATTTTTGAAAAATCATGAAAACCGTTTTTCACGAATTCAATTCAGGTCAAAGTCCACCAAATCCCGAATTGTACTAGATTTAGTACATTTACATTTTTAGTACAATTCAACTATAATTTTTGAAAAATCATAAAAACCGTTTTCCACTAATTCAATTAAGGTCAAAATCCATCAAATTCCGAATTGTACTAGATTGAGTACATTTAAATTTTTAGTACAATTCAATTCCATAATTTTCGAAAAATTATAAAATCCGTTTTTTACAAATTCAATTTAGATCAAAATTCATCAAATCCAGAATTGTACCAAGTTTAGTACATTTACATTTCTTGTACAAAATTTTTGAAAAATCATAAAAACCGTTTTCCACTAATTCAATTAAGGTCAAAATCCAACAAATTCCGAATTGTACTAGATTGAGTACATTTACATTTTTAGTACAATTTAACTCTATAATTTTTTAAAAATCATAAAAACCGTCTTTCACTAATTCAATTTAGGTCAAAATCCATTAAATCCCGAATTGTACTAGATTTAGTACATTTACATTTTTAGTACAATTCAACTCTATAATTTTTGAAAAATCATGAACACCGTCTTTTACTTATTCAATTTAGGTCAGAATCCATTAAATCCCGAATTTTCCTTGATTTAGTACATTTACATTTTCAGTAAAATTCAATTTAAATTTTTGAAAAATCATAAAATTGTTATTTACAAATTGTACTAAATTCTAGTACATTTTTTTACGGTATGTTTTTCTAGTACATTTTCATTTTTTTAAGAAACAGATTTGAAAAATTCAATTTAGCCCAAAATCCATCAAATCCCGAATTGTACTTTTTAGTATTTAGTACCTTTGATTTCTGGTAGAATTAATCTCTGTTTTTAACATTTTAAAAAATTGTTCTAAATCTAGTACATTTCTCTTTTGTAATTGTAAAGACACTCTTTCGTCAAACAATATGTATATGAAAAAAAAATGTATTTCTAGTACATTTCAACCTTTTATTTAGTACATTCGATTTTTAGTGCAAATTATATTGTTCTCCGAAAAGTGTATTAAATCTAGTACAATTTATTTTTAGTTCAATTTCTCTATATTTTCAAAAAAGTACGAGCACACAAACTCCTAGGATAATAGAAATATTTTCTCAAAAATTGTATTAAATTAATTTTTATTTCTGAAACTTTAGTACATTTCAGTTTTGGTACAATTTATCTTTGATCGTACGTACTCTTAGGATAATGGAAAAAATTCATCAATAATTGTAATAAATTTAATACAATTAATTTTTACTTTCAAAAATTGTACTAAGACTAGTATGCACATTTCATTTTTAGTACAATTTCTCATTTTAGTACAAAAAAACGAACACACACAAACTCCCAGGATAATGAAAATATTTTTTCGAAAAAAAATAAATTTTCATTTCTGAAAATTTAGTACATTTACATTTTTAGTACAATTCAACTCTATAATTTTTGAAAAATCATAAAAATCGTTTTTTACAAATTCAATTTAGGTCAAAATCCATCAAATGCAGAATTGTACTAGGTTTAGTACATATATATTTTTAGTACAATTCAACTCTATAATTTTTGAAAAATCATGAAAACCGTTTTTCACGAATTCAATTCAGGTCAAAGTCCATAAAATCCCAAATTGTACTAGATTTATTACATTTACATTTTTAGTACAACTCAACTCTATAATTTTTGGAAAATCATCATAACTATTTTTTACTAATTTAATTTAGGTCAAAATCCATCAAATTCCGAATTGTACTAAATTTGGTACATTTACATTTTAAATACAATTCAACTTCATTATTTCTGGAAAATCAAAAAAACCGTTTTTTATTAATTCAATTCAGGTCAAAATCCATCAAATCCCGGATTGTACTAGATTTAGTACATTTATATTTTTCGTACAATACGACTATAATTTTTGAAAAATCATAAAAAACGTTTCTCACAAATTCAATTTAGGTCAAAATCCATCAAATCTCAAATTGTACTAGATTAGTACAATTTCATTTTTAGTACAATTCAACTTAAATTTTCGAAAAATTATGAAAACCGATTTTTAAAAAATTCAATTTAGGTCAAAATCCATCAAATCCTGAAATGTACTAGATTTAGTACATTTACATTATTAGTACAATTTAACTTAAATTTTTGAAAAATCACAAAAACCGTTTTTGACAAATTTAATTTAGGTCAAAATCCATCAAATCCCGAATTGTACTAGATTTAGTACATTTACATTTTTAGTGCAATTTAACTCTATAATTTTTTAAAAATCATAAAAACCGTTTTTTACAAATTCAATTTAGGTCAAAATCCATTAAATCCCGAATTGTACTAGATTTAGTACATTTACATTATTAGTACAATTTCACTCTATAATTTTTGAAAAATCACAAAAATCGTTTTCTACTAATTCAATTTAGATCAAAATTCATCAAATCCAGAATTGTACTAAGTTTAGTACATTAACATTTCCAGTAAAAAAAATTTGAAAAATCATAAAAACCGTTTTTCACTAATTCAATTTAGACTAAAATCCATCAAATCCCGAATTGTACTAGATTTAGTACATTTACATTTTTAGTACAATTCAACTCTATAATTTTTGAAAAATCATGACACCGTCTTTTACTTATTCAATTTAGGTCAGAATCCATTAAATCCCGAATTTTCCTTGATTTAGTACATTTAGATTTTCAGTAAAATTCAATTTAAATTTTTGAAAAATCATAAAATTGTTATTTACAAATTGTACTAAATTCTAGTACATTTTTTTACCGTATGTTTTTCTAGTACATTTCCATTTTTTTATGAAACAGATTTGAAAAATTCAATTTAGCCCAAAATCCATCAAATCCCGAATTGTACTAAATTTAGTACCTTTGATTTCTGGTAGAATTAATCTCTGTTTTTAACATTTTAAAAAATTGTTCTAAATCTAGTACATTTCTCTTTTGTAATTGTAAAGACACTCTTTCGTCAAACAACATGTATATGAAAAAAAAATGTATTTCTAGTACATTTCAACCTTTTATTTAGTACATTCGATTTTTAGTGCAAATTATATTGTTCTCCGAAAAGTGTATTAAATCTAGTACAATTTATTTTTAGTTCAATTTCTCTATATTTTCAAAAAAGTACGAGCACACAAACTCCTAGGATAATAGAAATATTTTCTCAAAAATTGTACTAAATTAATTTTTATTTCCGAAACTTTAGTACATTTCAGTTTTGGTACAATTTATCTTTGATCGTACGTACTCTTAGGATAATGGAAAAAATTCATCAATAATTGTAATAAATTTAATACAATTAATTTTTACTTTCAAAAATTGTACTAAGACTAGTATGCACATTTCATTTTTAGTACAATTTCTCATTTTAGTACAAAAAAACGAACACACACAAACTCCCAGGATAATGAAAATATTTTTTCGAAAAAAAATAAATTTTCATTTCTGAAAATTTAGTACATTTACATTTTTAGTACAATTCAACTCTATAATTTTTGAAAAATCATAAAAATCGTTTTTTACAAATTCAATTTAGATCAAAATCCATCAAATCCAGAATTGTACCAAGTTTGGTACATATACATTTCTAGTACAAAATTTTTGAAAAATCATAAAAACCGTTTTTCACTAATTCAATTTAGACCAAAATCCATCAAATCACGAATCGTACTAGACTTAGTACATTTATATTTTTAGTACAATTCAACTCTATAATTTTTGAAAAATCATGAACACCGTCTTTCACTTATTCAATTTAGGTCAGAATCCATTAAATCCCGAATTTTCCTTGATTTAGTACATATACATTTTCAGTAAAATTCAATTTAAATTTTTGAAAAATCATAAAATTGTTATTTACAAATTGTACTAAATTCTAGTACATTTTTTTACGGTATGTTTTTCTAGTACATTTCCATTTTTTTATGAAACAGATTTGAAAAATTCAATTTGGCCCAAAATCCATCAAATCCCGAATTGTACCAAAATTTAGTACCTTTGATTTCAGGTAGAATTAATCTCTGTTTTTAACACTTTAAAAAATTGTTCTAAATCTAGTACATTTCTCTTTTGTAATTGTAAAGACACTCTTTCGTCAAACAATATGTATATGAAAAAAAAATGTATTTCTAGTACATTTCAACCTTTTATTTAGTACATTCGATTTTTAGTGCAATTTATATTTTTCTCCGAAAAGTGTATTAAATCTAGTACAATTTATTTTTAGTACAATTTCTCTATATTTTCAAAAAACGAGCACACAAACAAACAAAGATAGTAGAAATATTTTTTCAAAATTTGTACTAAATTAATTTTTATTTCCGAAACTTTAGTACATTTCAGTTTTGTACAATTTATCTTTGATCCGAAGAATCGTACGTACTCTTAGGACAATGGAAAAAATTCATCAATAATTGTTATAAACTTGGTACAATCAATTTTTACTTTCAAATATTGTACTAATTCTAGTACATTTCATTTTTAGTACATTACATCATTATTTTTGACATTTTCGATAATTGTACTAAATCTAGTACATTTCTGAAAAAGGCGCCGAAGTGTGTATCAACTTTTATATTATCAAATAGTATTAAAAAACTACTATAATGTGAATATGTATTAAAAAAAAAAAAAAAAAAAAATAAAACTTGGACATGAAACGTTCCGATTGGTCGAAGACAAATTTTGCGGTTTGACATTTTGAAAAAAAAAAAATTAATAACAAAAAATTATTTTAGAATAAAATTATTAGCCGTTAATGTAAACTGAGTCAATTGTACTAAATTCAGTACATTTTTTTCAAATATACAAAGTCTAGTACAATTCCTGAAAAAAATATATCAATAGAGTAGAAAACTGTTTTATAACTCAAATAATGTTTTTGCTAAAAAATCATAATTGTACTAAACTTAGTACAATTCTCAATTTTCTTTGTACAAGCTTAGAAATGGTTTTTCAGTCAGCTGGAGCCAATTTTCTTCGGAATATTTCGTGTTTATCCGTTCGACCACGTGGAAAGTGTAGGCGGGTCGTGATTAGTACCACTGGAAAAAAAAAATTGACTTTTATTAGTGATGACGTCACTTTCAAGGTTACGGTCAAACGTATCTAAACAAACTTTAAACCATCAGGGATAACGTCACATTTTTTGAGGTAATTTTTGAATAAGTTATGGGGTATATGTGTGGTAACTTCACCGTTCAAGGTTAGGGTCAAATCTATCTAAACAAACTTCAAACTATCAATGATGACGTCACATTTTTTGAGGCTAATTTTAAATAAATTTTTGGTTATATGAGTAATGGCGTCACGTTTCAAGTATAGTTAAATGTATCTAATCAAATTTTAGAACATCATTGATGACGTCATATTTCTTGAAGATATTTTCAAACAAATATTAGGTTATATGAGTCATGACGTCACCTTTCAGGGTTGTGGTCAAGGATATAGACTAAGTCGTCTAGCAGGAATCGAACGCACTCTATTTTAAATTTTTCTGACATCTCCTTATCACTTTTTTCGAGGGTGACATTGTCAAAATGACAGCTGTCAATTTTTTTTTTGACTCAGAAAAAATATTTTCTATTTAAATATCGACTCAGAAAAATTTTCTTTGATTTTTTTTGAATTTGTAATTGAGGAAAAATCTAAAAAAATTAGAATTTTCGATTCGAATTTTTTTTCATAACTCAGAAAAAATATTTTCTACTCGAATATTGACTCAGAAAAATTTTCTTTGACTTTTTGTGAATGTGTAATTGAGGAAAAATCCAAAAATATCGCAAAAAAATTAGAATTGTCGACTCAGAATTCTTTTTTTCACAACTCAGAAAAAATATTTTCGTCTCAAATATTGACTCAGAAAAATTTTCTTTGATTTTTTTTGAATTTGTAATTGAGGAAAAATCTAAAAAAATTAGAATTTTCGACTCGAATTTTTTTTCATAACTCAGAAAAAATATTTTCTACTCGAATATTGACTCAGAAAAATTTTCTTTGACTTTTTGTGAATGTGTAATTGAGGCAAAATCCAAAAATAACGCAAAAAAATTAGAATTGTTGACTCAGAATTCTTTTTTTCACAACTCAGAAAAAATATTTTCGTCTCGAATATTGACTCAGAAAAATTTTCTTTAATTTTTTTGAATTTGTAATTGAGGAAAAATCTAAAAAAATTAGAATTTTCGACTCGAATTTTTTTTCATAACTCAGAAAAAATATTTTCTACTCGAATATTGACTCAGAAAAATTTTCTTTGACTTTTTGTGAATGTGTAATTGAGGCAAAATCCAAAAATAACGCAAAAAAATTAGAATTGTTGACTCAGAATTCTTTTTTTCACAACTCAGAAAAAATATTTTCGTCTCGAATATTGACTCAGAAAAATTTTCTTTAATTTTTTTGAATTTGTAATTGAGGAAAAATCTAAAAAAATTAGAATTTTCGACTCGAATTTTTTTTCATAACTCAGAAAAAATATTTTCTACTCGAATATTGACTCAGAAAAATTTTCTTTGACTTTTTGTGAATGTGTAATTGAGGCAAAATCCAAAAATAACGCAAAAAAATTAGAATTGTTGACTCAGAATTCTTTTTTTCACAACTCAGAAAAAATATTTTCGTCTCGAATATTGACTCAGAAAAATTTTCTTTGATTTTTTTTGAATTTGTAATTGAGGAAAAATCTAAAAAAATTAGAATTTTTGACTCGAATTTTTTTTCATAACTCAGAAAAAATATTTTCTACTCGAATATTGACTCAGAAAAATTTTCTTTGACTTTTTGTGAATGTGTAATTGAGGCAAAATCCAAAAATAACGCAAAAAAATTAGAATTGTTGACTCAGAATTCTTTTTTTCACAACTCAGAAAAAATATTTTCGTCTCGAATATTGACTCAGAAAAATTTTCTTTAATTTTTTTGAATTTGTAATTGAGGAAAAATCTAAAAAAATTAGAATTTTCGATTCGAATTTTTTTTCATAACTCAGAAAAAATATTTTCTACTCGAATATTGACTCAGAAAAATTTTCTTTGACTTTTTGTGAATGTGTAATTGAGGCAAAATCCAAAAATAACGCAAAAAAATTAGAATTGTTGACTCAGAATTCTTTTTTTCACAACTCAGAAAAAATATTTTCGTCTCGAATATTGACTCAGAAAAATTTTCTTTAATTTTTTTGAATTTGTAATTGAGGAAAAATTTAAAAAAATTAGAATTTTCGACTCCGAATTTTTTTTTTTAAGACTCAGAAACAATATTTTTTACTTAAATATCGACTCAGAAAAATTTTCTTTCACTTTTCTTGAATTTGTAATTGAGGCAAAATCCAAAAATAACGCAAAAAAAATTAGAATTTTCGACTCAGAAAAAATATTTTCTACTTAAATATCGACTCAGAAACATTTTCTTGACTTTTCTTGAATTTGCAATTGAGGCAAACTCCAAAAATAACGCAAAAAAATTAGAATTTTTGACTCAGATTTTTTTTTTAGAATTGATTTTTTTTTAAATTTTGCTCTAGAGTAAATAGAGTAATAATACCTTTTAGTTCAGCCGGAGTTAGGTTTTTACCTGCTCCGTTTATAAAAGCCAAAGGGCAGTAGTTGTAGACGAAGGCATTATGAAAAAATTGCTCGGGTTCCGTGCACAAACCCTGCCAAAACTTCCAGAATCGATCCCCGCTTTGCTCTTTTTTGGTGCAAGCGAAACCTTGCACTGGCCTTTGAGGGCACTCTAGAGCAGGTTTTTGCACCGCTCCCTCGATTTTTAGCCAGTTTTTCACCCAGTTAACGTCCCCAAACGGCACTCCGGTCTGGCACATGCCAAAGGGGCCCGGATTCATGCCCACTAGAAGGATTTTTTGGTTGGAATTTGAATATTTTCTGAAACGATTTTTACTAGTGGCGCCATCTATTATTCAATCAAATAAATTACCTTAAATACAGTTCAAATGGGGCCCTGGCATATTCTGTAGGATTATAAACGTACTCCACTGGAGCCCTACGAAAATCCACTCCACTTAGGGCTTGATTCAGTACAGATTGAATTTGAATTAGTCGGTCTGCTAAAAGGGGGCCCTCTTGAACTGGGGGCCTAATGTTGGGGAAATACCTGGAAACTTCCGAGGGGGCGCAATTGGGCAACGACAAGTCCAAAACAGCCCCCGTGTTTTCGCCGAACAGCTTTTGTCGCAGCATTAATTGTTTATTGCACTAGTAAATAAATAAACAATAACCTTTATTTGTTGACAAATTGAACGTAGCGTTTTCAAAAATCTTCTTGATAGTGTAATCCAGTGCACTCTAGAGCAAAACATATAGTGTACCAGAGTAAATTATCAATATTTTGATGCAGTTTTGGATGGCCTGTAAAACAGAAACCTGCACTAATTGCAATTTAATGTAAATGGTTATGGCACATACACACTCTTGTTCTACGCTAAAAAGACTGTACTGGATTCTGAACATTGGCTACGTTCACCAGATTCAAAACGGATTGTGTAAACAGGGCTGAAATCACGACAAATAAAATTCTACTTTTATGACGTCATCCTCGAACTATTTATCGCATACAGTACAGCGATAATGAAGGTTACTAGGCAACCTGACGTCATGAAACTAGAATTCTAGTATAATTCTACTTGTCGTGATCCCAGCCCGGTTCACAAATACCAACAGAATACGTTGGGTGAACTCTTGGTTCTGTGCTGAACGATTCATCTTTTTAATGATAGAACCTCATCCATCAAATCCCGAATTGTACCAGATTTAGTACATTTACATTTTTAGTACAATTCAACTCTATAATTTTTGAAAAATCATAAAAACCGTTTTTTCCTAATTCAATTAAGGTCAAAATCCATCAAATACCAAATTATACTAGATTTAGTACATTTACATTTTTAGTACATAATTTTTGAAAAATCATAAAAACGTTTTTTAATAATTCAATTCAGGTCAAAATCCATAAAATCCTAAATTGTTACTAGATTTAGTACATTTACATTTTTAGTACATAATTTTTGAAAAATCATAAAAACCGTTTTTTAAAAATTCAATTTAGGTCAAAATCCATCAAATCCCTAATTGTACTAGGTTTAGTACATTTACATTTTTAGTACATAATTTTTGAAAAATTACAAAAATCGTTTTTTATAAATTCAATTTATGTCAAAATCCATCAAATCCCAAATTGTACTAGATTTAGTACATTTACATTGTTAGTTCATAATTTTTGAAAAATCATAAAAACCGTTTTTTTAATAATTCAATTTAGGTCAAAATCCATCAAATCCTAAATTGTACTAGATTTAATACATTTACATTTTTAGTACATAATTTTTGAAAAATCATAAAAACCGTTTTTTAATAATTCAATTTAAGTCAAAATCCATCAAATTCCGAATTGTACTAGATTTGGTACATTCGTATTTTTAGTAAAATTCAACTTAAATTTTAAAAAAATCATATAAACCGTTTTTTATAAATTGTACTAAATTTTAGTACATTTTTTTACGGTGTGATTTTCTAGTATATTTCCATTTTTTTTATTAAAAATTATAAAAAAACCATGTCTTCAGATTTGAAAAATTCAATTTAGCCCAAAATCCATCAAATCCCGAATTGTACTAGATTTAGTACATTTGATTTCTGGTAAAATTAATCTCTATTTTTGATATTTTCAAAAATTGTACTAAATCTAGTACATTTCTCTTTTTTTTTCATAAAAAAATAAGTCAAATTGTAAAAAGACACTCTTTCGTCAAACAACGTGAATATGAAAAAAAAAAAAAATTTCTACTTCATTTCAACCTTCTATTTAGTACATTTATATTTTTCTCCGAAAATTGTACTAAATCTAGTACATTTTATTTTCAGTAAAATTTCTCTATATTTCCAAAAAAACAAGCACATAAACCCCTAGGATAATAAATATATTTTTTCAAAAATTGTACTAAATCAATTTTTATTGCCGAAACTTTAGTACATTTCAGTTTTAGTATAATTTATCTTTGATCCGAAGAATTGTACGTACTCTTAAGAATGGATAATATAATGGAATAATGGAAAAAATTCATCAATAATTGTTATAAATTTATTACCATTAATTTTTACTTTCAAAAATTGTACCAAGACTAGTACATTACATTTTTAGTACAATTTTTCATTTCAGTACAAAAAAACGAAAACACACAAATTCCCAGGATAATGAAAATATTTTTTCAAAAATTGTACTAAATCAATTTTTATTTCCGAAAATTTAGTAGATTTACATTTTTAGTACAATTCAACTATTTAATTTTCCAAAAATCATAAAAACCGTTTTATAAAAATACAAATTAGGTCAAAATCTATCAAATTCCGAATTGTACTAGACTTGGTACATTTACATTTTGAGTACAATTCAACTTAAATTTTTGAAAAACCATGAAAACTGTTTTTTACAAATTCAATTTAGATCAAAACCCATAATATCTCGAATTGTACTAGATCTAGTACATTTACATTTTTAATACAAATCAACTCTATAATTTTTCAAAAATCATAAAAACCGTTTTTTACTAATTCAATTTAGGTCAAAATTCATCAAATCCCGAATTGTACTAGGTTTAGTACATTTACATCTTTAGTACTAAATTTTTGAAAAATCATAAAAACCTTATTTTTACTAATCCAATTTAGGTCAAAATCCATCAAATCCCGAATTGTACTAAATTTGGTACATTCATATTTTTAATACAATTCAACTTCATAATTTCTGGAAAATCATCATAACTTTTTTTTACTAATTCAATTTAGGTCAAAATTCATCAAATCCCGAATTGTACTAGGTTTAGTACATTTACATCTTTAGTACTAAATTTTTGAAAAATCATAAAAACCGTTTTTTACTAATCCAATTTAGGTCAAAATCCATCAAATCCCGGATTGTACTAGGTTTAGTACATTTACATTTTTCGTACAATACAACTCTATAATTTTTGAAAAATCATAAAAACCGTTTCTCACAAATTCAATTTAGGTCAAAATCCATCAAATCCCGAATTGTACTAGATTAGTACAATTACTTTTTTAGTACAAATCAACTTAAATTTTTGAAAAATCATAAAAATCGTTTTTTACTAATTCAATCTAGGTCAAAATCCATCAAATCCCGAATTGTACTAGGTTTAGTACATTTATATTTTTAGTACATAATTATTGAAAAATCATAAAAACGTTTTTTACAAATTCAATTTAGGTCAAAATCCATCAAATCCCGAATTTTACTAGATTAAGTAGATTTACATTTTTAGTACAATTCAACTCTATAATTTCTGAAAAATCATAAAAAACATTTTTTACCAATTCAATTTAGATCAAAATCCATCAAAACCCGAATTGTACTAGATTTAGTAGATTTACATTTTTAGTACAATTCAACTCTATAATTTTTGAAAAATTATAAAAACCTTTTTTTACTAATTTAATTTAGGTCAAAATCCATCAAATCCCGAATTGTACTAGATTTAGTACATTTACATTTTTAGTACAATTCAACTTAAATTTTTGAAAAATCATAAAAACTCTATTTGACAAATTCAATTTAGGTCAAAACCCATCAAATCCCGAATTGTACTAGATTTAGTAGATTTACATTTTTAGTACAATTCATTAGTACAATTTTCGAAAAATTATAAAAACCTTTTTTTACTAATTTAATTTAGGTCAAAATCCATCAAATCCCGAATTGTACTAGATTTAGTACATTTACATTTTTAGTACAATTCAACTTAAATTTTTGAAAAATCATAAAAACTCTATTTGACAAATTCAATTTAGGTCAAAACCCATCAAATCCCGAATTGTACTAGGTTTCGTACATTTACATTTTTAGTCCTAAATTTTTGAAAAATCATAAAAACCGTTTTTTACCAATTTAATTTAGGTTAAAATCCATCAAATCCAGAATTGTACTAGGTTTAGTACATTTATATTTTTAGTACATAATTTTTGAAAATCATAAAAACCGTTTCTCACAAATTCAATTTAGGTCAAAATCCATCAAATCCCAAATTGTACTAGATTAGTACAATTTCATTTTTAGTACAAATCAACTTATATTTTTGAAAAATCATAAAAATCGTTTTTTACTAATTCAATTTAGGTCAAAATCCATCAAATCCCGAATTGTACTAGGTTTAGTACATTTATATTTTTAGTACATAATTATTGAAAAATCATAAAAACGTTTTTTACTAATTCAATTTAGGTCAAAATCCATCAAATCCCGAATTTTCCTAGATTTAGTACATTTACATTTTCAGTACAATTCAACTTAAATTTTCGAAAAATCACAAAAACCGTTTTTGACAAATTTAATTTAGGTCAAAATCCATCAAATCCCGAATTGTACTAGATTTAATACATTTACATTTTTAGTACAATTCAACTCTACAATTTTTGAAAAATCATAAAAACCGTCTTTTACAAATTCAATTTAGGTCAAAATCCATCAAATCCCGAATTGTACTAAGTTTAGTACATTTACATTTCTAGTACAAAATTTTTGAAAAATCATAAAAACCGTTTTCCACTAATTCAATTAAGGTCAAAATCCATCAAATTCCGAATTGTACTAGATTGAGTACATTTACATTTTTAGTACAATTTAATTCTATAATTTTTGAAAAATCATAAAAACCGTTTTTCACTAATTCAATTTAGGTCAAAATCCATTAAATCCCGAATTGTACTAGATTTAGTACATTTACATTTTTAGTACAATTCAACTATAATTTTTGAAAAATCATAAAAACCGTTTTCTACTAATTCAATTTAGGTCAAAATTCATCAAATCCCGTATTGTACTAAGTTTAGTACATTTACATTTCTAGTACAAAATTTTTGAAAAATCATAAAAACCGTTTTTCACTAATTCAATTTAGGTCAAAATCCATTAAATTCCGAATTGTACTAGATTTAGTACATTCACATTTTTAGTACAATTCACTATAATTTTTGAAAAATCATAAAAACCGTTTCCTACTAATTCAATCTTGGTCAAAATCCATCAAATCCCGTATTGTACTAAGTTTAGTACTTTTACATTTCTAATACAAAATTTTTGAAAAATCATAAAAACCGTTTTTCACTAATTCAATTTAGGTCAAAATCCATTAAATCCCGAATTGTACTAGATTTAGTACATTTACATTATTAGTACAAAATTTTTGAAAAATCATAAATACCGTTTTTCACTAATTCAATTTAGGTCAAAATCCACCAAATCCCGAATTGTACTAGATTGAGTACATTTACATTTTTAGTACAATTAAATTCCAGAATTTTCGAAAAATTATAAAATCCGTTTTTTACAAATTCAATTTAGATCAAAATTCATCAAATCCAGAATTGTACTAAGTTTAGTACATTTACATTTCCAGTAAAAAAAAATTGAAAAATCATAAAAACCGTTTTTCACTAATTCAATTTAGACTAAAATCCATCAAATCCCGAATTGTACTAGATTTAGTACATTTCCATTTTTAGTACAATTCAACTCTATAATTTTTGAAAAATCATGAACACCGTCTTTTACTTATTCAATTTAGGTCAGAATCCATTAAATCCCGAATTTTCCTTGATTTAGTATATTTACATTTTCAGTA
Organism: Ceutorhynchus assimilis; assembly: GCA_917834065.1. Classification (NCBI taxonomy): domain Eukaryota; kingdom Metazoa; phylum Arthropoda; class Insecta; order Coleoptera; family Curculionidae; genus Ceutorhynchus; species Ceutorhynchus assimilis. The sequence continues at coordinate 4,519,495 of OU892292.1, read as the reverse complement.
AAATTCAACTTAAATTTTTGAAAAATCATAAAATTGTTATTTACAAATTGTACTAAATTCTAGTACATTTTTTTACGGTATGTTTTTCTAGTACATTTTCATTTTTTTATGAAACAGATTTGAAAAATTCAATTTAGCCCAAAATCCATCAAATCCCGAATTGTACTAAATTTAGTACCTTTGATTTCTGGTAGAATTAATCTCTGTTTTTAACATTTTAAAAAATTGTTCTAAATCTAGTACATTTCTCTTTTGTAATTGTAAAGACACTCTTTCGTCAAACAATATGTATATGAAAAAAAAAATGTATTTCTAGTACATTTCAACCTTTTATTTAGTACATTCGATTTTTAGTGTAATTTATATTTTTCTCCGAAAAGTGTATTAAATCTAGTACAATTTATTTTTAGTACAATTTCTCTATATTTTCAAAAAACGAGCACACAAACTCCTAGGATAATAGAAATATTTTTTCAAAATTTGTACTAAATTAATTTTTATTTCCGAAACTTTAGTACATTTCAGTTTTAGTACAATTTATCTTTGATCCAAAGAATCGTACGTACTCTTAGGATAATGGAAAAAATTCATTAATAATTGTAATAATAAATTTAGTACAATTAATTTTTACTTTCAAAAATTGTACTAATTCTAGTACATTTCATTTTTAGTACAATTTTCTATTTTAGTACAAAAAAACGAACACACATAAACTTTCAGGATAATGAAAATATTTTTTTCAAAAATTGTACTAAATCAATTTTTATTTTCGAAAATTTAGTACATTTCATTTTTAGTATGTACAATTTATTTTCAATCCGAAGAATTATACGTACTCTGAGGATATTGGGAAAAATTCGTCAATAATTGTATTAGGTTTTTCAATTTTCCAATGGGGTTATTTTCCACTGGAAAAATTTGAAATTTCACTATAATACGCTCCTGACTTTTCTTTTTTTTTCCAGAAAATGTCATAATTTTTCCTTGAATAGTTTTCCAGAAAAAAATAAAATGTTAGATGATGCATTTATGCCTAATTTAGTTGATTTTCATTAATTTCCAATAGGTTTATTTTTCATTTGAAAAATTTGAAATTTTAGGATGATACGCCCCTGACTTTTCTCGTTTTTAATAGTTAATCCGTAGTTGGCAACACTGATTATATATGGTTGGAAGGGCATTAATTTTTTAATAAATCAGTGGAAAATTGAGTTTCATAAGTCAAATAGTTTTTGAGCAATTTAGCCTCAAAATTAAGTTTTGGTTAAAATCCAAAAATTTTAATTTTGTCTCTGATGGAAAATGTTTGGTTCAATAATTGCCAATATCTTTCTTAAACCTAAAACAACCTACAACAAATTATATATCATTGGAAAGAGCATTAAATTCTCTATAAATCAGCGTAAAATTAAGCTCAATAGCTTGAATAGTTTTTGAGCAATTGAGCCTCAAAATCAATTATATTTAAAAAAAAAAACTTACAAAGAATTCAATTATAACATTAACAACGTTACAAGCGAAAAACATTCCGAAGGTTCTTAGAACCAATTTGCATAACGTCGTTTAAAATTACTGGGTCAAAGTTGCAATTAACTTTAAAAGAAAAAAAATTGTTTATTTCATTCGCTTATAATATAGCGATCTAGATGAATTTAATTAATAATGTAATTATGCAAATAATAATAATAATAATGTTGCTTCTTGGTATACGTTTTTGTCATCCAATCTTCAAGGTTGAAATAATGCGGAAAATAACCACTTTCTACACTACTTCTAACAAAAAGCAATTATTTCCTCATTTGAATAACAATATAATCAATTACGCAGATGAGGTATTATTTGTTTAAATAAATGATTAACGACCCATAATTTAGCAAGCCCAAATTAAATTTCCAAGAAATTTTAATCCTTTACCCACTCTTGAAAAAAAAAAAAACCCGAAATATTAGTATAATGAATTCTTCTTTTGCTTATATATAAATATAAAAGCGGTACCATTAAGGTACCACATTTTAGTACTACTGCAAAATGAAGAGTTTCATAATAATCGGGCTTTTTGTCGCAATAATTGCATTGGCTTTGGCCGAAGAAGAAAAGTACACGACAAAGTACGACAACGTGAATATAGATCAGATTATTCAAAACGATCGGTTGATGAGAAGTTACGTCGATTGTTGTTTAGGCAAGAAAAAATGTACCAAAGACGGCGAGGAATTGAAAAGTAATTATGTACAATTATTATTTAATTATAAAGACTTTTGAACTTTTTTTTAATTGATGGTCAATTATTACAAAAACAACTTGCACAAAAACTATTTATAGAGAATTTTTCATTGATATATAATTTGTTTTAGTTTTAAGGAAAATATTGGCAATTATTCATGAGCATGTTAAAATTTTCGAGCCAAACATTTTTCACATTAAATTGCCATTTGGAGTTTTCCACTAATTTAGACCCGTCAAAATTGAACAAAATTGAAAAATAATAGAAAATCGAGTTTTGAATTTTGATTTTAAAATATTCACATCTCAATTGTTCAGTAATCGTTGAATAAATTTAATTGAAATTTTCAGCATTTTTAGCTCGTAATAAGCTCTAATAGTAATTTACAACATTTTCAGATTTATAGTTTTTGAGCAAATTGAGTTTTTGAAAAAAATTAGACTATAAATCAACTTTGAGATTTATTTGCTCGGAAACTATTTGAGTTAGCAAAATACAATTTTGCAAAGATTTATAGAGAATTCAATGCTGTTCCTAATAATATATAATTTATTTAAATTTATTCAAAGTATAACAAGGATATGGGCAATAGTTCATGACCATGTCAAGATTTTGAATATTTGCCTTTATAATTTTTTTTCTGCTTAAAATTGTCATGTGCAACTAATTGATGTTAGAGTTTTTTCCCACTAATTTTGACACGCTTTATCGATTGGTGAAGTCAAAATTGAACAAAATAAAAAAATAGGAAAATCGAAGTTTTCATAAGGGTACCCCTTTCGAATTTTGATTTCAAGATACAGTAGAACCCCGGTTATCCGATGTAACGTGGGTGGAGGGGTACCCACCTCGAATAACTGAAAACTCGGATAATCCGAATACATACATCAGTGCGGCCGTAAAGTAAGGAATAAATTCAATAATTATTCTTCTACGTAATTTTTTTAAAAATCCTTAAACACGTCAATTTTATTTTTTGTCGGGCATGTTTCAGAAAGTAAAATTATTATACAGGGTGGTCGCAAAAAAATTAAACAGGTATATCCTATTCACAATCCGATGTCCACAGGTACAGGTAAATTTATCACCTTTCCCTGTCAAATAACATTGACAAGTGATAAATTTTACCTGTACCTGTGAACATCAGATTGTGAATGAATAATAGTAACTTAATTTTTTTAAATAGACACCCCTAATTTTTTTATATTGTCGCGGCTTTGGGTTGCCTGACAGAAATCTTGGGTTCGTTGTTCGTTTCGTTTATTCCAACTGGAACTACTAAAACAAAATTCATGTGCAAAAGACCAATTTAATGCTGATTTGAAAAATTCAATAATACAGGGGCCACTCCATAAGAAGAATACACATCTTGTGTAATATCTTGGAAACTAGATAAGATAGATAAAAATAAATTGCAACATAGAATTCTACGTTAAAAAATCTGTTAAAAAGTATTTTACAAAATTGCCAAATTTTCATAAATAAAAAAGTTATAGACCCCCTCTGACAAACTGCAAACTTTTCAAAAACCCCTCGTAACTTGAAAACGACTCGACATATCAAAATGCGGATTTCACCAGTCAATTTCTCTTGAAAATTGAGGCTCGCAAGTGGGGGTCAGATTTTTTCCAACTCGTCTAGTTAGGGTTGCCAACTATTAATTTTTGAAATCCAGGACAAACAAGGACACAGAGTGACAAAAAAGGACACCTTATCATATAACGTTTTATTAATTTTGATAAAATAAATTTAAAAAAATTACCTACTGGCTAAAAAAATGAAATAAACATTTTAAAAACCAAAAAAAAACCTTAATTTCTAACTAACTGCGTCGTTCGCAAATGCGCAACAGTGCAATGTTGTCAGATGTCATTATAAATAGTAAAAACATCTTTTATTCTATATTGTTTGAGCAACTGGCTAAAATCCAGAACAAAATGCGTCCTTTTTAAGGGCTTGGAAGGACGAAAGACAAATCTATTAAAATCGTTAGAAAACCAGGACGTCCTACCTAATACAGGACGGTTGGCAACCCTACCTCTAGAAATACTCAAAATTATCGAATGTATAGATGGGGACATTGTGCTCTTAAAAAATATAGAATAAAATATAAAGCATCCCATTTGAAAAAAGCTGGAAGCATTACAAATAAGTGGATTATTGCGGAACTTATGGGTGAACCTCTATAAAACAAGCGCAGCGAGTTCTGCAGCCATCTACCTACTGTTGAACTAGCACCAAAAAAGGCAATTTTTTTCCAATTTACCCGACCTTGTAGCTCTTACCGTTTCGGATATAGCAATAGTAGTATCATTTAAAATATACACCCGGTATAAAACTAGTGAAAACGAAATAAAACCACTTTTGAAAACACCTTTATTTTCATTAAATTTTGAATAGCAATGAGTTATATCCATTAACAATATAAATGGACCATTTTATTGGTATTGGGATCTGTCAACCCCTAAGCGGGGATGACAGGTACCCCCAGAATATCACACAGAAAGGGGGTCGAATGATACGTCATTTGATAGCAATTTTTATTAAAATTATATGCTCGAAATTTCAATTTGCTACTTCTTACCATGCTGAAATGACGGCTTGTCAAAGTTAGGAAACAGTACATTGTATCACTTGAATCCCCTTTCCATTTGAAATTTTGCCAATACTTGTCACCATGTCCCCCACTCAGGGGTTGACATGCAAGGAGTGAAAATACCGATAAAATGTGTCCCCCAAAAAACAAACATTGACGTGTCCGAGCGATTTTTGCTTAATCACTTAACACTTGAGAAAACCCTAGGTGCGAAGCTTTTCGTGTCCCACCCTGTATAACTTACAAACTATCTGGAATTTTTTCATTCCAAACAATAAACATCCTTCAGTAGCAAACTTTATCTAACTTCCGTTGCCTTTTGGGGGTGTCCACTGGCTGCCATTTTGGAAAACCGCCGCCACGGTCGTTGGGGGGCAGTTAGCCGATGGCTTCACATCCAAATACAATCATTTTACATCGGTCTACCTCTGTGCCAAATTTGGTGCCTTTATCAAAAAGAGCACAATATGTTGAAATATCCTAGCTAAGCTGCACATATTGATGAATAGAGGTTTACCCATAAGTTCCGCAACAATCCACTCGTTTGTACTTGAATAACTTGTCACATTACATTACTAGTTTGGTAAAATAACTAATTTCTATTAATAGGCAAATTGACAAAAAGTAAATAATCATAATCTTACAAATTTTCACTTTATATAATAAGTTATTTTTTCAAGTACAAATAAGTGGATTGTTGCGGAACTTATGGGTGGACCTCTGCGGGACGAGCGCAGCGAGTTCCGCAGCCATCTACTCACTAATATACTATATTGAACTGTTCAAGTAAGACATTCACCTGAAATGTGTAGTTTTTGAATTAATAAGAATAATTCACATTTAAATGAATTAAGTTATTATCGTTATTACACAACATATTGATAAATAGATGGCTGCGGAACTCGCTGCGCTCGTCCCGCAGAGGTCCACCCATAAGTTCCGCAACAATCCACTTATTTGTACTTGAAAAAATAACTTATTATATAAAGTGAAAATTTGTAAGATTATGATTATTTACTTTTTGTCAATTTGCCTATTAATAGGAATTAGTAATGTTACTTTACCAAACTAATAACCTAATGTGACAAATTATTCAAGTACAAATGAGTGGATTGTTGCGGAACTTATGGGTGGACCTCTGCGGGACGAGCGCAGCGAGTTCCGCAGCCATCTATTTATCAATATGTTGTGTAATAACGATAATAACTTAACTCATTTAAATGTGAATTATTCTTATTAATTCAAAAACTACACATTTCAGGTGAATGTCTTACTTAAACAGTTCAATATAGTATATTAATGAGTAGATGGCTGCGGAACTCGCTGCGCTCGTCCCGCAGAGGTCCACCCATAAGTTCCGCAACAATCCACTCGTTTGTACTTGAATAACTTGTCACATTACATTACTAGTTTGGTAAAATAACTAATTCCTATTAATAGGCAAATTGACAAAAAGTAAATAATCATAATCTTACAAATTTTCACTTTATATAATAAGTTATTTTTTCAAGTACAAATAAGTGGATTGTTGCGGAACTTATGGGTGGACCTCTGCGGGACGAGCGCAGCGAGTTCCGCAGCCATCTACTCATTAATATACTATATTGAACTGTTTAAGTAAGACATTCACCTGAAATGTGTAGTTTTTGAATTAATAAGAATAATTCACATTTAAATGAATTAAGTTATTATCGTTATTACACAACATATTGATAAATAGATGGCTGCGGAACTCGCTGCGCTCGTCCCGCAGAGGTCCACCCATAAGTTCCGCAACAATCCACTTATTTGTACTTGAAAAAATAACTTATTATATAAAGTGAAAATTTGTAAGATTATGATTATTTACTTTTTGTCAATTTGCCTATTAATAGGAATTAGTAATGTTACTTTACCAAACTAATAACCTAATGTGACAAATTATTCAAGTACAAATGAGTGGATTGTTGCGGAACTTATGGGTGGACCTCTGCGGGACGAGCGCAGCGAGTTCCGCAGCCATCTATTTATCAATATGTTGTGTAATAACGATAATAACTTAACTCATTTAAATGTGAATTATTCTTATTAATTCAAAAACTACACATTTCAGGTGAATGTCTTACTTAAACAGTTCAATATAGTATATTAATGAGTAGATGGCTGCGGAACTCGCTGCGCTCGTCCCGCAGAGGTCCACCCATAAGTTCCGCAACAATCCACTCGTTTGTACTTGAATAACTTGTCACATTACATTACTAGTTTGGTAAAATAACTAATTCCTATTAATAGGCAAATTGACAAAAAGTAAATAATCATAATCTTACAAATTTTCACTTTATATAATAAGTTATTTTTTCAAGTACAAATAAGTGGATTGTTGCGGAACTTATGGGTGGACCTCTGCGGGACGAGCGCAGCGAGTTCCGCAGCCATCTACTCATTAATATACTATATTGAACTGTTTAAGTAAGACATTCACCTGAAATGTGTAGTTTTTGAATTAATAAGAATAATTCACATTTAAATGAATTAAGTTATTATCGTTATTACACAACATATTGATAAATAGATGGCTGCGGAACTCGCTGCGCTCGTCCCGCAGAGGTCCACCCATAAGTTCCGCAACAATCCACTTATTTGTACTTGAAAAAATAACTTATTATATAAAGTGAAAATTTGTAAGATTATGATTATTTACTTTTTGTCAATTTGCCTATTAATAGGAATTAGTAATGTTACTTTACCAAACTAATAACCTAATGTGACAAATTATTCAAGTACAAATGAGTGGATTGTTGCGGAACTTATGGGTGGACCTCTGCGGGACGAGCGCAGCGAGTTCCGCAGCCATCTATTTATCAATATGTTGTGTAATAACGATAATAACTTAACTCATTTAAATGTGAATTATTCTTATTAATTCAAAAACTACACATTTCAGGTGAATGTCTTACTTAAACAGTTCAATATAGTATATTAATGAGTAGATGGCTGCGGAACTCGCTGCGCTCGTCCCGCAGAGGTCCACCCATAAGTTCCGCAACAATCCACTCGTTTGTACTTGAATAACTTGTCACATTACATTACTAGTTTGGTAAAATAACTAATTCCTATTAATAGGCAAATTGACAAAAAGTAAATAATCATAATCTTACAAATTTTCACTTTATATAATAAGTTATTTTTTCAAGTACAAATAAGTGGATTGTTGCGGAACTTATGGGTGGACCTCTGCGGGACGAGCGCAGCGAGTTCCGCAGCCATCTACTCATTAATATACTATATTGAACTGTTTAAGTAAGACATTCACCTGAAATGTGTAGTTTTTGAATTAATAAGAATAATTCACATTTAAATGAATTAAGTTATTATCGTTATTACACAACATATTGATAAATAGATGGCTGCGGAACTCGCTGCGCTCGTCCCGCAGAGGTCCACCCATAAGTTCCGCAACAATCCACTTATTTGTACTTGAAAAAATAACTTATTATATAAAGTGAAAATTTGTAAGATTATGATTATTTACTTTTTGTCAATTTGCCTATTAATAGGAATTAGTAATGTTACTTTACCAAACTAATAACCTAATGTGACAAATTATTCAAGTACAAATGAGTGGATTGTTGCGGAACTTATGGGTGGACCTCTGCGGGACGAGCGCAGCGAGTTCCGCAGCCATCTATTTATCAATATGTTGTGTAATAACGATAATAACTTAACTCATTTAAATGTGAATTATTCTTATTAATTCAAAAACTACACATTTCAGGTGAATGTCTTACTTAAACAGTTCAATATAGTATATTAATGAGTAGATGGCTGCGGAACTCGCTGCGCTCGTCCCGCAGAGGTCCACCCATAAGTTCCGCAACAATCCACTCGTTTGTACTTGAATAATTTGTCACATTAGGTTATTAGTTTGGTAAAGTAACATTACTATGTGATACTGTAAAATATTTACGACGAAATTCGACTCAATATCAATTTTTTTTTTCATCAATTTAAATTAACTGTCAAATGTCAAATGTCAAAATCCAATAAAATGTCGATTTTTTCGAAATGTTGACATGGATTAACATATTGACTCATAACTTTGTCAATTTTGAACCGATTTTAAGATAATTAGGCTTAAAATGAAGCCAATTGAATTATCTACATATATGTGATTTTTGTTTGGCCCCAAATTCAACATAAAATGCCAAAAAAATCCAATTTTTTAAAAGACTTTTACAGTCAATTTTGCAGCAAGTTTTCAATTAAAATTAATGACCCGGCCTGGAATTTTGTGTATTTTTCAAGCAAAACACTTCATTAAATACTTTAAAACACTTCAGAATTGAAATCGCCCCAAAAACTCCAAAATTATGCAAAAAACCCGTGACGTGAGCTCTAAATATCAATAAAAGACGCCATGACAGTACCAACTGATAAAAAAAAAATGCAAAAAAACTTAAAACTTACGAGTTTTAATCGAACTCAAAGGCCCGGCCTGAAATTTTGTGTTTTTTCAATGCAAAACACTCTAATAAACACTCTAAAACACTTTATAGAATTAAAATCGCCCCAAAAACCCCAAAATTGAGCAAAAAAAACACGGGACATGAGCCCCAAATACCATCAAAAGACGCCATGACAGTACCAACTGATAAAAAAAAAATGCGAAAAACTTGAAATTGACTAGTTTTAATCAAAACTAAAAGCCCGCCCTGGAATTTTGTGTATTTTCAACTCAAAACACTCCAATAAACACTCTAACACACTTTTTAGAATTTAAATCGTCCCAGAAACCACAAAATTAAGCAAAAAACCTGGGACATGAGCCCCAAATAACATCAAGAGACGCCATGACAGTACCAACTGATAAAAAAAAAAATGCGAAAAAACTTGAAACTTACCAGTTTCAATCGAAATCAAAGGCCCGGACTGGAATTTTGTGTCTTTTCAACGCGAAACACTCTAACACACTTTTTAGAATTCAAAATCGCTGCAAAAACCCCAAAATTGAGTGAAAAACCCGGGAAGTGAGCTCCAAATAACATCAAAAGACGTCATGACAGTACCAACTGCCAAAAAAAAATCCAAAGCCTACTTGCCCCATTTTATAGTGTTGCCACATCAATATTTTATTATAATTAAAATTGCCTAAAAAAGTCAAAAAATCTCAAACAAATTTTCTTTATTCCAGAACATTTATCCGAAGCCATCCAAACGAGCTGCGCTAAATGCAGCGAGGCGCAGAAACGGGGCAGCCGCAAAATCATCCGCCACCTTTTGAAGAACAAACGCAGCTGGTGGAACGAACTCCAAGCCAAATACGACCCGGAGGGCGTCTACGTTAAAATGCACGCCGAAGAATTAAAGGCCGAAGGAATCACCCTGTAGAATTTAATAATTAATTAATAAATTAATTATGTTTTTTAGACCTTTGATTTGTTATAAATTAATATAAGATGTTTGAGCAGAGGGCATTTTAAGTCAATATACAAAAATGATGAAGCTTCTATTAGTTATTTTATTATTTGTTGCGATTCATGCCCAAGAAACCAAATAGTCGCAGAGACGAGGTCTTAACTGAGACAAAATTTGAGTAACAGGCTGAAAATTTCATATATTATGGTTTTCAACATTCTAAATCGATCTACGCATGAATTTTAACTATTAGTCCCCTGCTTAAGGGTGAAAAAAAATATTTAAGGGTTGAAACTTGAATATTATGCAAACGAATGAGAAATCGGGAAAAAAAACCAAAACAAATGTAAGAGCTTCTAAAATTTCGCGTTAAAAACGTTTGAAGTTTTTTTCTCTATCATTTATCGTTAACCCTTTAGCTAATTTCAAAGTTTCGCTACCGAGAAAAATAGGAGAATCCCGCAGGGGCACCACTGACGCCGCGCTCGGCAAATGCATAACGTGATAAACTTTGGTGATACTCAGTCATTTTTCCATCGACTTTTTTTGTCAGGATTCGAATAATTAAATAACAGACAAAATAAATTCAAGGGACAAAGCACTGTTTTACCTAATAAAAAATTTGTTTCGTTATATTATTCATAATTTATATTCACGTTTCTACAGTGTGTCCACTTAAGTTCGCAGCATATGGAAAACTTTTTTATTATCAATTTTAAGAAAAAAAGTTATTCTTTATAAAAGTTTCTGCTTCTTGAAAAAATAACTACTAAAACTTGGAATAGCATGTACAGAGTGGTCAGAAAATAGAAAAATATAGAGAATTTTTTGGTAAAAAACGGCGAAAGTAGAAAAATAATGACACGAGTTACATACGGCTCTACATTGTATATTTTATTTAATCAGCATATTATTTTTCATTAGCTTGCATTCTGTATTCTCTTTTTGTAGCTTCTACTTGCCGAGCGTCGTCAGGCAGAGCTTTGCATTCACTTTCGACGCTTCGAATTTTAATAAATTTTAAACGTAAAAATATTGTAATAGTTTTAAGTGAAATAAATTTGTTTTTAAAAAATCGTACATCGCGTACTGATTTGTAACTGGCGCAGTCGGTAGGATAGTCAGGAATCAATACATCGAGTATCGATTTATCGTGAAACGGTCAACTGGCTATCCGAAAGAACTTACGGTTCGGGATTTTGATTGAACATCAGAAACTTTCGACCGTGACTACGAAAAGTGTTCGTGTGCGTAAAGCAATTAATTGGGGATTGTTTCGCGACGGCATTTTGAGAATTGATAACAAACTCTATCAATTCTGCGAGGACTTAGTGCTTTTGGACTTGGATTACAAAATTGCCACCAGAGGACTGAGGCCTTATAGTACCACCTAGACATAAGAAGAAAACTCTATGGCACGAAAATTGATAGCATATTTTATGTAAGTGCAATTTGTAAATGTCTGATTTGGACGATTTAATTAACTCTTTTGAAAGTATTGAGATAAACGATAATAGCTCTGACTCCGCTTCAAATACAGAAGTGTTAACTGATCAATCTAATAATCAATTAGAAACTGAAGGTAATATTGATCAATTAGAAAGTGAAAATAATATTTTACCTATTGATAGCTCAAACTTAGATTTAACTGCTTTTGCACAAACTATAACGCTTTTGCGAAGTCAACAAAATTTAAACTTTTCTCCTTTAAATATTGCTACAGTAAATTTACCAGTAACTATGGCTCAATTTAAACCCGAATATTTAAGTTGTGTCCCAAAATTCGAGGGAAACCCTTGCGAGCTAAACAGATATTTAGCGACTTGCAAATCTCTCATAGATAATTTTTATGATACTGTAAATGTAAATTGTTTCCAAAATATATTTTTAATAAACTCTCTTATAGGTAAACTTTCTGGCAATGCTAGATTAGTGGTTAATGTTCAGAATGTCTCCACCTGGGACGGTCTAAAAAATACATTGACTAGACATTTCGCGGACAGACGTGACGAGTCTTGTTTGAATAGAGACCTTGTTTTAACCAAACAAAATGCTAACGAGATCCCTCAATCTTACTATGATAGAATTCTCGAATTACTTAATTTACTCTGCAGTTACGTAGATGCTCACGACGATGTGGCTACTGCCCAAATAAAACGAAATTTGTATACAGAACTTGCTTTAAAAACATTCTTGGCCGGTTTAAGAGAACCTTTAGGCAACACAATTCGTTGTATGTCACCAAAAGATTTAGCTGATGCCATACAACTTGTTATTCGAGAGAGTAACACAAAATATTTCCAAAATCAACCCAATCACAATAATAGCAATGCAAATCATACAAAACCAAAACCTCAACAACATCAATTTCGATTTAATGGCCCAACCAGAAATTTTGGTTATAATAACTATACACCAAATCAGTTTAAGCAGCCCTTGCCGTCACAACCTATCAATATTAGACCTAATGCAAACATCCGCCCACAAAAATTCTTTTCTAACTCCCAAGTTTTTGGTAAACCAAAACCAACAAACGTATTTAGACAAAATCCTGGAAAAATCTTGCCAAAGCCCACACCAATGTCAGGTGTAAGTTTCCAAAACACCCAAAATTTCACACCAGTGGCTCAAGCATCAAATTTCCAGCAACCACAACAACAGTACCAGCAACAGCCCAAATATGCATTTGAAGAATTATTTACTACAGAACTAGATCCAACTTCTGAAGAATATCAATACAGTTATTCAAACGTCATCAATCAAACGTACCCCGAAAATAATGCAAATTATGATGAACAGCAGATCTATAACCCCGAAAATTCTTATTATTATTATGCTGACCCAGCACAGATAAATTATACAAATGAAACTCAAGAAGAACCGACCACATCAAATCAGGCTGTGGAATCAAATTTTCAGGAATCAGCCGAAGACAATCAGAATATTTGACGGAATCGCCCCCAGTGATTTCATTAAATTTAAACAACACCAGTGAACTCTCATACATAGTGTTTCCTGAATACAACGTCAAAATTTTAATTGATTCAGGTTCCACGAAATCTTTTATTGACCCAAATATAGCATTTAAATTATTTCCGAATTTCGTTATTAACGATCCTTTCGTCGTTAGTACGGTATTCCAGAAATCAGCCCATAAATATAGTGCTAACATACCAGCACCTAAAATATTTAATTTACCCAAAAAAGGAAAACTCAAATTTTACCTATTCAAATTCCATAACATTTTTGATGGTTTGATAGGCCTTGACAATTTAAAATTATTACAAGCAAATGTTGATTTTAATAGTGGTTACCTTATTACGCCCTATGCAAAGATCAAATTAAAATATCAACAAACACAAAACGAACTTAATTGCATTACTGTTGAAGCGAGAACAGAAAAAGTAATTAAAATCAAAACATCTATAAAAAATGGCGAAATTATTGTTCCCTATATGAAATTACACAATATTGAAATACCCGAATCACTAACAATCGCAAAAGATGGCTATGCAATAACAACAATCTTAAATAACTCTTGCGAGCCAATTACTTTAGATTTTTCAGAACAAATAGAAGTAGACCCTTTTGAAAGAAATAATATCGAGATGATAGATTTAAATAATTTTGACGAATCACCCAAACAAAGACTAGATTTATCAAAAATTCGTGTTGATCATCTTAATGATGAAGAAAAATACAAAACTTTGGAACTGTGTGAAGAATTTTCAGATATTTTCTATCAAGAAAATACACCTCTATCTTTCACTAGTAACTTGAAACATCATATACAAACGACAGATGAGACTCCAATTTATACTAAAACTTACAGATACCCGTTCATCCATCGCCAAGAAGTAAGAAATCAAATAGAAAAAATGTTAGATCAAAAAATTATAAGACCTTCAAATTCTCCCTGGTCCTCACCAATTTGGGTGGTACCAAAAAAATTAGATGCTACAGGAAAGCAAAAATGGCGTGTAGTCGTGGACTACAGAAAACTGAACGAAAAGACAATCGATAACAAATACCCGCTACCAAATATCACGGATCTTTTAGTTTAGACAAATTAGGTAGATGCCAGTATTTTACAACATTAGACCTTGCATCAGGCTTTCACCAGATTGAAATGAATGAAGCCGACATACAAAAAACGGCCTTCAACACTGAAAATGGGCACTACGAGTACCTTAGGATGCCCTTCGGTCTGAAGAATGCGCCTGCTACCTTTCAAAGCATAATGGATTCAATTTTAAGGGGTATTCAAAATGAAAAATGTTTGGTATACCTAGATGATATCATTATTTTCTCGACATCCTTATAGGAACATCTAAATAACTTGAGAAATGTTTTCCAACGGCTACGTGACTCTAATTTCAAGATCCAGCTTGATAAAAGCGAATTTTTGCGTCGCGAAGTCGCATACCTGGGTCATATTGTGACGCCAGAGGGAGTCAAACCAAACCCCGATAAAATTAAAGCAATTAAGCAGTATCCGATACCGAAGACTACAAAGCAAATTAAAGGATTCCTAGGACTGTTAGGCTACTACCGGAGATTTATTAACAATTTTGCAAAAGTTACGAAACCTCTCACCAAATGTTTGAAGAAAGGCGCTAAAATCAATCATGACGAAGAATTTATTAACTGTTTCAAAATGTGCAAAAATTTACTAACAAATGAACCCATACTCCAGTATCCTGACTTTTCAAAACCTTTTAATTTGACAACAGACGCGAGTAACTTGGCCTTAGAAGCAGTACTTTCCCAAGGGCCAATTGGACAAGATTTACCGATCGCCTATGCCTCACGCACGCTCAACGACTCTGAGTGCAACTATTCTACGATAGAAAAGGAATGTTTGTGTCTTGTTTGGGCAACCAAATATTTCCGCCCTTATCTCTATGGCAGAAAATTTAACATCATTACAGACCACAAACCGCTTCAATGGCTTTTTTCAGTTAAAGAACCAACTTCAAAATTACTTCGCTGGAGAATAAGACTAGAAGAATTTAACTATCAAATTATTTACAAGAAAGGAAAATTAAACACAAATGCGGACGCCCTATCGAGAATAGAAATTCATACTAAAGAAACAACAGAAAATATTTTTGACCTGCAAAAATATGTAGAAGACGTGACTAAAAATTTAGAGGACAACAACCACCAAAATAATGACGAAATTCCTAGCACAAGTCACGAAAATATGGATCAAATATCAGTTGTAGCACAACCGGACAATGACCCACCAGAAATCGCGCAAGATGCCGATGATGCAACTATCCATACAAACGCCGACCAAAACCCTGTAGTAGGAGTACCTATTATTGAAACAGCTGTCAATTATGGTTCTAATCAAATAATATTGCAGCAGGTACACCACTCACCAGCAAGAGCGAAAATAATTGTACTATTTAACAAGAAACGTAGAATAATAGTACAACTATCGCAGGAAAATTTCGAGGAAGACATCATGAAATTTATCAAAGAATTAATAGTGCCAAATAAACCATACCACCTGTACTTTGAAAATCCAGAGGCTTATGAACCATTTTGCCGAGTCATCAAGAACAATTTTAAATGGCCCTCCTTACAATTTAAAAGATGTACTTCAAAACTACTCGACGTTACCAACAAAAATGATATTAAAGAAATCATACAAAATTACCACGAAAGCAAGTCAAACCACCGCGGCATAGAAGAAACAGTTCAAACATTAAAAACAAAATATTACTGGCCCGATCTTAAAAGTTCCGTCCAATCTTACATTAACGAATGCGAAATTTGTATTCGTAGTAAATATGAACGTAACCCAGTAAAGATTCCAATGAACGTTACACCCACGGCATCAAGGCCCTTTGAAATTATTCACATTGATACCTACACTCTAGAAAAAAGTAAATTCCTCACCATCGTCGACAGTTTTTCCAAATATGCGCAAGCATATCCACTTAAATCACTAGCTGCTACTGAAATTGCAGACAGTCTTCTAAGTCATTTTTCTCATCATGGAATTCCAAAACAAATAATTGTAGACAACGGTACAGAGTTTAAAAATACCATAGTGACAGAATTACTGTCCCTACACAAAATAAAAGTTCACTTTTGTTCGCCTTATCACCCGGAATCGAATGGTATCGCCGAGCGTTTCCATTCAACCCTTTCAGAGCACATCAGATTGCTTAACAATCAAAATTTCGCTAACGCAACCATACAAAATAAAATTGTATATGCCGTTCTGGCTTATAATCATACAATTCACTCTACAACCAACCTTAAACCCATTGATGTTGTGCAAGGACATGTTACATCAGATGATACTTTTAATTTAAAATTAGATCAATTAATTTTATCAGATTATATAAATGAACATAAAGAAAAAGCAAAAGTTCTTTATGCGCAATTGAACGAAAAATTAATGGCTAAGAAAGAACACTTAACTACAAAAATTAATGTGAATAAAGACAACCCAGAAATATTTGAACCAAACCAAACAGTATTTACGAAAAAACACATACGACAGAAAAACGCTGACAAATTCAATAAGCCGACCAAAATAGTAAATGTCGACACAGCTAAAAAGACAGCAAAACTCGAATCTCAAGAAAAGATTCACTTGTCAAACATAAAACGTCCATTAAAAAATAAATATAGCTTTGACTAATTGCTATATTCTCTTTTCAGGATACTACAAGTATCAATTGCCCTTGAAGACAAAATTCAATTAGAAAAAATCGCTGATAACCCTGGACTATTGCCAATTAAATTAGGACAAGCCAAACTAGAAGAATATTCATTTACGCTAATTCATTTTTATGACCTCAATCCAATCCTAAATGAAGTCAACAAACTTCAAGAAAAATCAAAAAACTTGACCGATAACGTAAATACGCACGCAGAATATAAGATCGAAACTAGTAATTATATAAAAATACTATTCTTAATTCAGGACCGTGTTGAAACAAAATTAAAAGAATTAATTCCACACCCACAACGCACAAGACGCGGGCTTATTAATGCAGTCGGATCAATTTTCAAAACAATTACTGGTAACCTAGACGCATCAGATGGAGAACGTTATGAACAACTAATTGAAAATTTACAGAGTAATCAAATTGAAATAAAATCAAAAGCCTTAAAGGAAAATGCCATTTCGATTAAGCTGATTGAACAATTTAATAAAACTATTCAACAAATTGGGAAAAACGAGAACTTACTCGAATCCAAATTAAACCAGATTAGTTTAATTATACAAAAAGGCACTTTCCGAGAAAATGCTAATATTATTAAAGATACTCTCAATCAAATAATTAATTTATACGAAATCATTGACTCAATACTGCAAGATGTAGAAAACGCAGTTACCTTTTCGAAACTGAAAATACTACATCCGAGTATCATAAAAACTGAAAATCTATATTTTGAGTTGCAAAGAATCCAAAAAATTGTGAATGCGAAAAGTATGCCCTTAGAGGTTACTCTAGCAAATACATTGTTATACGAGAAATTAGTAAAAATAGAAAGTTTTATTTTAAACAATAAAATTACCTTTCTAATTCGATTTCCTATCACTTATCAAAATAATTTCGACTATTATCATTTATACTCAATACCAATTTACAAACAAAATAAATTCAAAACAATCATTCCAAAAAGTAAATTCTTGGTAAAAAACAAATTGCACTTCTCATATCGATCTACGGAGTGCCAGGAAATCCAGAACCAGTACTATATCTGTGACAAAATGGATCTCACAGAAATCACAACCAAAAATCCATGTGCAATCCAATTATTGGAATCAAGTAACCAAGTCCAATCATGTCAACAAATCGAAGTTAGGATTTCGATCCCAATAGTCAATCAATTGGACCTCTCAAATAAATGGATCATAATTATTCCCAAAGAAGAAACAGTCAAAATGGAATGCAGCGACCAAGAAGAATATCAAAAATTATTTGGTACATATTTTGCCGAAATCCCAAAAAATTGCAAACTAACTAATCACAGCAATCAAGAAGTGATTATAAACAACGCACACGTAGGCCAAACAAAAACCCAGCCTATATTATTTCCTAATTTGAATAATCAAGAAGAACTACTACTGCCAACACTTAACTTGAGTGTTCATCTAGATGACCTGAAATTAGATGACCTCCAAAAAATCGAAAACCAAATTAAGGACAATCAACTTAATTTTACACCGTTTCCCGAAATCGTCGAAGCCCCAAATATTTGGACTATCTTCATTTACCTACTAATGGTAATTTTCGTCAGCTACTGCACCTACAAGAAACTGACTCAACTTAGACGAAGACCACGAAGAGCTCAAGAAGCCAATCCAGAAGACCCAATCCAAGAACCAATTATTCAACTACCCCTTCAACATGTTTAGTTGAATCTAATGAGGGAGGAGTTACATACGGCTCTACATTGTATATTTTATTTAATCAGCATATTATTTTTCATTAGCTTGCATTCTGTATTCTCTTTTTGTAGCTTCTACTTGCCGAGCGTCGTCAGTCAGAGTTTTGCATTCACTTTCGACGCTTCGAATTTTAATAAATTTTAAACGTAAAAATATTGTAATAGTTTTAAGTGAAATAAATTTGTTTTTAAAAAATCGTACATCGCGTACTGATTTGTAACTCACGTCACTATTTTTTAAAACCTTTGATATTTTTTTTAGATTTAGCAAGTCATATTACAGTCAAAAGATACCTTTCGTTATCACAAACAGATCTGTCAAATTTGAAAAAAAAATTGGAAAATGGATTTTTGAGCTAAAAAACGATTTTTTCTAAAACCTCGACACCATGTATCTCAGAAACTACGCATTTCCGGACACATGTTTATGGGAACTTTTTTTCTTAAAATATTGAAGTTACGAACCGAACTCAAGAAATACCTTGTATATTTTTCTATTTTCTGACCACCCTGTACATGCTATTTCAAGTTTTAGTAGTTTAATATTATTTTTTCAAGAAGCAGAAACTTTTATAAAGAATAACTTTTTTTTTTTAAATTGATAATAAAAGTTTCTCATATGCTGCGAACTTAAGTGGACACACTGTATAATTATTCATTAAAAAACAAATAACGAAAAAAAATCATTTCAATCTAACATTGTTAATATTCTTCAGACAGGAATGGAATAAGATCTACGTGACTTTTTAGATAGGTAATCTAGTTCTTCATCTTTTTTTTCCAAAATTTTCAATTGCACATTATAGTTATTTATGATGTAAGTGTTAAAAGTACATTTTCAAGACACGCATGTGAAAGGCACATAAGTGCCTTAAAAATACTTTTAACACAAATATCACAATATTTTTTCTACAAACGGAAATAAAAAGCAATAACCAATAACAAATTAGATTTTTAAATCTATATATATATATATATATATATATAAAAATCAAAGTTCACGGGGTATCCGGATATGCGCTCAAGAAAAAATATTTTCGACTCGAATATCGACTCAGAAAAATTTTCTTTGACTTTTCTTGAATTCGTAATTGAGGCAAAATCCGAAAAAATTAGAATTTTCGACTCGAATTTTTTTTTCACGACTCAGAAAAAATATTCTTTACTTAAATATTGACTCAGAAAAATTTTCTTTGATTCTTCTCGAATTTGTAATTGAGGCAAAATCCAAAAAAAATAGAACTTCTGACTCGGAATTTTTTTTCGCGACTCAGAAAAAATATTTTCGACTTGAATATTGACTCAGAAAAATTTTCTTTAACTTTTCTTGAATTGGTAATTAAGGCAAAATCCAAAAATAACGCAAAAAAATTAGAATTCCAAACACAGAATTTTTTTTCACGACTAAGAAAAAATATTTTCGACTCGAATATCGACTCAGAAAAAATTTCTTTGACTTTTTTTGAATTCGTAATTGGGGCAAAATCCGAAAAAATTAGAATTTTGGACTCAGAATTTTTTTTCACGACTCAGAAAAAATATTTTCTACTGAAAAATCGACTCAAATTTTTTTTCTTAATTTTGCTTAAAAAAGCCAATTTTCCAGAATTTTTCCTGGAGTGATTTTCCACTGAAAAATTTTGAAATTTTCCAATAATAAGCTCCTCGCTTTCCTCTTTCTCTTGGAAAATTTTCAAATTTTTCCATTTTTCCAGAAAAAAATTTAAATGTAAGAGGATGAATTTTCCTCAATTTTGCATGAAAAAGTCAATTTTCCAGAATTTTTCCTAAAGTGATTTTCCACTGAAAACGATAAAGGAGGAGCGCACGTCACTGTCCTAATCAATTTTTTCCAAAAATCGATATCGCAAAAATCGATATCTCGATATCGACGAAAACATCGATATTGATTATTGACCAAAAGACGAATATCGATAAAATAAATCGGTATCGATGAAATTTGCAAAAAAAATAAACAATTTAAATTATAATTCGATATCGACTTAAAAAAATCTATATTAATTTTTATATTTTTAATTTAATTTTTAAATCAATATTGACCTAAAAAGATATTAACCTGAAAATCGATATCGATAAAAAAATTGAACCTGAATAAAACTCGAAATTGACAAAAAAAATTGATATCGACAAAAAAATCGATAATCACCAAAAAATCAATTTCGTCAAAAAAATCGATAACAAAAAAAATTTATACGGATAAAAAATTTCAATATCGACAAAAAAATAATATCGACAACAATATCGATATCAAAAAAAAATCGATTGCTCACATGTATAGAAATCAAAGGCGAAAGAATTTAATTTAAAATGTCAACTTTATTTAATTTTTAATCTTAGATATCGACAAAAAAATTGATATTGACTCAAAAATTTATATTGACAAAAAAATCGATATTGACTTGAAAATCGATATCGATTTGAAAATTAATATCGACTAAAACTCGATATGTATCGACAAAAAAATTGATATCTATAAAAAAAAATCGGAATCGACAAAAAAATTGATATCGGCAAAAAAATCAATATGTATTGTAAAATAATCGATATCGTCAAAAAATTGATATCGACAGAATATCGATAATAACAAAAAAAATTGAAATTGATATAATTTATTATTGATTAAGAATCGATCAATTATAAATATGTATCGAAAAAAAATTATTTTAAATTTCAATTATATTCAATTTAATTTTAATTTTATTTAATTTAGAATTTAATTTTGTCAAGATATCAATAATTGATATCGATTTTCAAGTCGATATCGACAAAAAACGATATTGACTTAAAAATCTCCATCGACCAAAAATTGATATCCATCAAAATAATCGATAAAACAAATCGATATCGATAAAAAAATCAATATCGACAAAAAAATATCTATATCGACAACAAATCGATCGTTCACATGTATAAAAATTAAAGCCGAAAGAATTAAATTTCAACTTTATTCAATTTAATTAGGCTTTATCAAGTTTTAGCCAAACAAATTTTTTGAATATCAAGAAATTCAAAAATATATGATTTTATTAATTTTCATGGTTTTTTCGAATTTTTGTGATTTTCATAAATGTTTACTTGATTCAAAAATATAAAAAAAAATTTAAAACTTGAAAAATTTAAAAAATTCAAAAATATAACAAAATTGAAAAGATTGAACAAATTTAAAAAAAAATTAAAAATCTTATAAAATTCAAAAAAACTGAAACTCGAGAATATAAAAAAATGTCAAAACATGAAAAACTCAAATAAATTAAAAAACTGGACAAATTTTCAAAAAATTGAAAAATATTTAAAAAAAATCAAAAAACTCAAAAATATGAAAAAAAAAAAAACTCGAAAATACATATAGAAAAAAGTTTAAGATTTCAAAAACTCAAAAAAATTGAAATAATTTGGCAAATCCAAAATAATTCCAAATTATGAAAAAAAATTAAAGAAATTTAATTTCAAAAATTTTTAAAAAATCCAGACTTGAAAAATTCAAAAATACACAAAAATTCAAATAACTGGACAAATCCAAAAAAATTCATAGATATGAAAAAAATTCAAAAAAACTTTCAAAAATTCAGGATCTGAAAAATTCAAAAAATTCCAAAATTTCAAAAAACTGGATAAATTCAAAAAAATATGAAAAAAATTCAAAAACATTTACATAATTGAACCGAAAATATGAAAAAATTACAAAACTTGAAAAATTAAAAAAAATACAAAATATATGAAAAAAAATTTTAAAAAACTGAAAACACTGAACAAATCCAAGAAAATTCAAAAATATCAAAAAACCTAAAAAAAAAATAAAAAAAAAAACTTAATAAACTCAAAAATATAAAAAATATATAAATATGAAAAATTCAAATAAGTCAAAAAACTTTTTTGTTTATATTTTCGAATTTAAGTTTTTTTTGTATTTTTTTCATAATTTTGAATTTTTCAAGTTTTGTAATGTTTTTATATTTTCAAGGCTTTTGTTTTTTTTTTTTTGGGATTTTTCAAATTTTTAGATTTGGATCTTTTTGAATTTTTTCCGATGTACCAAAGAAATTCAAAAATATGAAAAAAAAAAAACTCAAAAATACATGTAGAAAAAAGTTTAGGACTTCAAAAATTCTACTATTTATAATATTTAAAGTGTGTTTTCGTTTTTAAAGATAACTCCCCAAGTCAAAAATTTAGTAACTATGTTGGCAACACAAGCCTTTTCTACATAAAAAATTTAAAAGCATTGACAATTTTACATTGTATTACCAACATAATGTCATTTTGACTTTTATCTTTAAAAAAAAACACACTTTACATAAAATTATTGAATTTGATATTTGTCAAAAAATCCAAGCAACCAATAGCATCTTGTTTTACAGGTAATGAAATGCCTTGTCAGTTTCTTGAAAGTCTGTCGTGGTCAGTATGCTTTTTACTAAAAATGCAACAAAATACAAAAGAAAAAGAGGGTTGCATCAATTCCTTGAAAATATAGATGAGGCGGCCAATCGGGCTACATCAGTTGTTCAAATTTCACCATTAATATCAATGTAAATAACTAAAAATACAACCTTTTTTTGACGTTCGCTCTCAAAATTTGATGTTTCATTTTTAACACTAGTGCTATAAAGATTTTATGGTACTAGTGCGATAAAGTAACATTTTTAATGCTACGGGAGGGTGTTAAAAATTGCATTTTTAACACGTTTGTAGAAAAAATCTTTTTCATCAAAATAGTTGCCATAATTGAGCATTTAATCGTCTTCATTCATCGTATCAGCCTCATGCTCTTGATCTACTTCATCCAGGGCAGTGGACAATTCGTTAATAACAGCCTCCTCTATGTCAGGCTTTATGATGGAAGCATTGTTACAACTAAGACCATTGCAGTTTTTACACAGTTGAGAACATCGCATTCCAGCTTTAGCGCACCCGCACCATGAGTAAGCACAGTCTGTTGTGCAGCCACAAGAAATCTGTCGATAGAAAAAATATAAATCATTTCCCAGGGGTGTAAATCGCAATGCCACCCAAGCAGTGGCACGTATAATGGCCATCTAACGAGCCGACATTATGATCCGTGTTGTCGAATACGTGCTGAACATGGACCCCATCTTCAATGGTCATGTCAGGTGGATTTAATATAATAGACGTTTCGTATTGTTGCAAATGGTGATATGACACAGAGACACCCATTTGATCTAACATATCGATAATTTGCCTTGAGCCAGTCTTCCTATAAATATAAGTACCACCTGCTAACTGCAATGTTGAAATGAATGTGCGAGAACGAATTGCTGAAATTATGGAATGTGAAATAATCTTTCTCTTCACAAGATAATCATCACTTGTGCGTTTTCAATCAATGCACTAAGGAAATATCGGAGTGAATCAGGAACGTCCTTATCAATGTCATCAAGAAATTGCGTGGCTGGTGGAAAATTCTCTACATTATATTGCTTGGCCTTTATATCTGTCCTAAGTAACCGAGCCGCAGTTTTGAGAACTACCTCTTTCTCATATTCATCATAGTCTTCATCCCAATAAAGAATGTTGCACATACTCCCTATATTGAAATATTTGTAATAAATAATTGTTGGTTTCCCTTGCTGCTGACGAATATAAATCGATTTGCCATATTTATTGTGTAACATTTTATAGAGAGTCCTTCTGTCAAGGCAGTTCCGTGTCATTACGTTTTGTTATTGTGGTAGAGTAAATTCAAATTTGCCACTTTCTTCAATGTAATTACAAACAATGTCAAATGATTTTTTGTTTAAAGCAGTCGCAGGGGATGGGGCACGTGCGGTTTGGTTCGCTTTAAAAAATAATAAATAACATTTCGAGTGATATCTGGCTTGTACGTCAACCAAGGAGGTAATTCCATCAAGCCTGTGTAAGACTGTTGCTGCTAAACTATCATCTCGAGTTGTAGCTGCATCTAATATTTTATCCAGAATGAAATTCTGTTTTACTGACCTCCATTGATTTTGGTTTTGTTTTGTATTGCAATCACCACCACAAAGAAAACATAATTTGACGAAATCAAAATCTTTCGCATCCTGAAGTGTGACTGATGACGTGTTGGTTAGAAGATTTGCTGATGCTCGAATTGCAGTTGAGGGTGCCATTGAGATGTCAGGTGTGCAAGATGTCCTTGGAGATGATATTGTGGAGTCATTCGTAGATATTGTTGATTTAGCTACAGGCGAAGTCAAATAGCGCAATCGACTAGAAGTGTGAGAGAGCAGTTCTGTTAAGCCAGTCCAATGTATCCATTTATCATCACTTTTCGATTTACTCTTTTCAATTAGCGTTGCCAAACCCTTTGTCTTAACGATTACTTTATCCCTATGACTATTCACAGGACCCTTGCAAAAAGGACATGATTGATGTGATTCGACCAGATCCATATCTAGCCAAAAAAATAGAAATTATAATTGAAAAACAAAGTAAAATATCGCATCAAAATGTTATTTCGTTGAACGAAATTCTCTGAAATATTCAAATTCAAAGATATTAGGGAAAGAAATACGGGGTGTCAATTTGAAAACTTCCCACATTATCTCGGAGTAGAAAAATTTTCGAAAAAATCCCTGAAACACGTCGACTATAATTTGAAAGGGGATGATTTTTTATGAAAAATTAACCTCCCCTCTTTCAACCCCCCAGAACCACCCCCTAGAAAATATTAAATGGGAAGTGGGGTCAAGTGATACATCATTTTGCAGTGTTTTTAATTCCATACATTTTGGTACCAAATTTCAATACCTGAGTTCAACTGTTTTAGAAATATCGACAGTTGAAAATTGACGTTTTTGCAACTTTAACAGGCTCTAAAACCTAAACGGTTAATTTTAGAGAAAAAACGATCTTACATTCTTGTCTTAGATTTTCATAAGCTATCATTTTTGACACCAACTTTGAATTTAATCCATGATCAAAAATTCCGGTTAAAAATTTAATCTTCGGTTAAATTCAAAGTTGGTGTCAAATAATAGTTTATGAAAATCCAAGACAAGAATGTAAAATCGTTTTTTTCTCTAAAATTAACCATTTAGGTTTTACAGCCTGTTTAAGTTGCAAAAAAGTCAATTTTCAACTATCAATATTTTCAAAACAGTTGAGCTCAAGTATTGAAATTTGGTACCAAGATGTATCGAATTGAAAACGCTGCAAAATGATGTATCACTTGACGACCCCCCTTTCCCATTTAAGATTTTCTAGAGGTTGGCTCTGGGGTTTGGGGGGTTGAAAGAGGGGAAGTGAATTTTGCATAAAAACTCATCCCCCTTCAAATTAAAGTTGACGTGTTCCAGGGATTTTTTTGATTATTCCACTCATGTGTTAGATATTCCATAAGACAATTGACGATTTTCAGAATTACAGCGAAAATTCTCTTTTCCATTTGTTTAATTACAGAGAATTACAGCGATAATTCTCCCATGTTATTGTATACATGGTTGTCATGCTAATTTTTGATAAAAACAAACGGTTCCTGATAGCAACCATTTATTTGTATTGATTGTTAAGATGTTCAAATCGTTTAATACATATTTATTTCCATATTTTTTGCATTCTCATACGTAAAATAATCCTCTAAATACCACTTGAACTTTAAAATGAATCAGATAATTTTTCACTCGTCCTACGGACTCGTGAAATTATAGAAAACACGCAATCGTGAAAAATTATCGGTAATTTTGAAGCTCTCGTGGTATTATCCCCGAAAATTTTTCCACTCCGAGATAATAGGGGTGGGAAGTTTTCAAATTGACATCCTGTATTCTGTATTGGTACCTCTTGGCTGTATAATTTGTCTTCTGGCAAGGGAAAGCCCACTTCTGGGTAAATATTAAGTTGTTTGTTTCTTATTCATGTATTTTATTTATTTTAATAGGCTGCCATCTATAAGATTTTTTTTTTCGTGTTTATTCACAAGATTTTTCAATATTTTGCAATCAATGAAAAAATAATCGAACACTTACCTATATAATATATATGCAATACAACTACAATGCAAATGCACAATAACAATAACAATAATATTAACAATAATCAACTTCACTATGATATACTTATTGAACAATTTGCTCTTTAAACCAACTAGAAAAGAAATTAAACAACTATTGAATTCTAGTTGTTTTTTTTTTTCATAAACTGTAAATACCGTTAAAGAGAATTTTCACGTTAATTTGTCGCGCGCACTGCGAAAACAGAATATTTGCCGAATAATAAAGAACATAATAATTCTCCCTGGGCACGTCAACGGCGCCCAGCGCTTTTTTTTTCATTTTTGTAGGTAGCGAAACTTTGAAATTAGCCAAAGGGTTAACGATAAATGATAGAGAGAAAAACTTCAAACGTTTTCTACGCGAAATTTTACAAGCTCCAACATTTGTTTGAAATTTTTCCCGATTTCTCATTCATTTGCGTAATATTTGAGTTTCAACCCTTAAATATATTTTTTCACCCTCAAGCAGGGGACTAATAATTAAAATTCATGCGTAAATCGATTTGGAATGTTGAAAACCATAATGTATGAAATTTTCAGCCTGTTACTCAAATTTTGTCTCAGTTAAGACCTCGTCTCTGCGACTAAAATATACTGATAAGTATGATAATATTGATGTAGATGGTATACCATTTAAAACGAAACAGGCTAAACATCTGATGTCATTTTTATTTATTTTTTTTTAAAATCATTCGTATACGTAATTTAATTGTGTTTGAAACATTTTCAGCACTAACTTAACCCTCTAGTGGAGGCGGGACCAACCCTTACCATTCCAAATGGAACAGGGGTTCGAGTGATACGCTGTTTCAAAAGAGCGCTCAATTTTCTTACAAATGACATTAAATAAAAGAGAATTGAATACTCTTTTGAAAGTGGTATCACTCGACCCCTTGTTCCATTTGAAATAGTGAGGGATGGTTCAACCCCGCCTAAAAGGGTTGAAGTTGATATGTTGAAATTGCAAAAAACTTCCTCCTTTGAAAATTAAATTACGTGTACAAACGATTTTTTAAAAAATAAAAATTGCATCAGATATTTAGCATGTTTCGTTTTAAATGGTACACCCTGTATGTATGTACAGAGTGTTTTTTTTATGTATTGACACCCCACCTACACCCTTTACCTTTACAGGTAGATGGAAAGGTGTAAATACAAAAGTTGTACAGTATTGACTAAATTTTTAGAATCCATGGTCAGAAATATTTTGCTTGCTTTTAGCTTTTTTTAAATGGGATGCCCTATATTTGGTGGGCATTCTGCTCTTCAAGAATATACAGGGTGTGTCAGAAATGATGTTACAAACTTCAAGAGCAGATAGAAAATTAAAATGTAAAAAGTGAATTTTCCTTAATTTTACCTGAATAAGTTAATTTTCCAGAATTTTTCATGGAGTGATTTTTCACTGAAAAATTTCGAAATTTCCCTATAATAAGCTTCTCATTTTTTTCTTTTTCCAGAAAAATTTTCTCTTTGCCAATTTTCCTAAAGAAAATTAATATGTGAAAAGGAAAATTTTTCTTAATTTTGTTTAAATAATTCAATTTTCCAGAATTATTCCTAAAATAATTTTTCACTGAAAATTTCGAAATTTTCCTATAATGAGCTTCCCACTTTTATCTTTTTCCTGGAAAATTTTCAAAATTTTCCCTTCGCTAATTTTCCAGAAAAAAAATAAAATGTAAGAAAATGAATTTTTCTTAATTTTACTTAAATAAATCAATTTTCCAAAATTTTTTCTCGAGTGATTTTTTATTGGAAAATTTTAAAAATTTACTATAATGAACTCCTCACTTTCCTCTTTTTTCTAAAAAATTTTCACAATTTTCCTTTCGCCAATTTTCTAAAAAAAAAATAAAAAATAAGAAAATTTTGCCCAAAATAAGTCAATTTTCCAGAATATTTCCTGGAATGTTTTTCCACTGAAAAATTTTCAAATTTTCCTATAATAAGCCCCTCACTTTCGTCTTTCTCCTGGAAAAATTTCACAAGTTTTGCTTTGCCAGTTTTCCAGAAATAAATTGAAAAGTGAGAAGATGAGTTTTCCTCAATTTTGCTTGAAAAAGTCAAATTTTCAGAAATTTTCCTAGAGTGATTTTTCACTGGAAAATATTGAAATTTTCCTACAATGAACTCCTCACTTACTTCTTTCTCCTGGAAAAATTTCACAATTTTTGCTTTACCAGTTTTCCAGAAAAAAAACTGAAACGTGAGAGGATGAATTTTTCCTAATTTTACTTGAAAAAGTCAATTTTTCAGAATTTTTTACTGGGAAATTTTAAAATTTTCCTATAAAGAAATCTTCACTTTCCTTTTTCTTTTGGAAACATTTTATAATTTTTGCTTTGCCAATTTTCCAGAAAAAAATTGAAATGTGAAAAGATGAATTTTACTTAAAAAAGTCAATTTTCCAGAACTTTCCTTGGAGCGATTTTTCACTATAAAATTTTCCTATAATGAGCTCCTTATTTTCTTCTTTTTCCTGGAAAAATTTCACAAATTTTACTTTATTAGTTTTCCAGAAATAAAGTGAAATGTGAGAGAATGATTTTATCTCAATTTTACTTAAAAAACAAAATTTTTCAGAATTTTTCTTGGAGAAATTTTCCATTGGAAAATTTTGAATTTTTTTTATAATGAGCTCCTGACTTTCCTCTTTTTTCTCTTTTGCTGGTTATTCAGAAAAAAATTGAAATGTGAGAGGATGAATTTTCCTTAATTTTACTTGAAAAAGTCAATTTTCCAAAATTTTTCCTGGAAAATTTTCAAAATTTTTCTTCTGCCAGTTTTTTTATTGTTATTTAATTTTTTAAGTTTAAATAAAATTATCTTTCTAAGGGACGCCTATAAACGTCCAAATTTCGAGAAAGTCAATCCTTTCGAGTGACGCCTATAAATGTCTAAATTTTTAAAATTTTGAGAAAATAATAAAACTCATCCTCTCACATTTCAATTTATTTCTGGAAAACTAATAAAACAACACTTATGAAATTTTTCCAGGAGAAAGAAGAAAATAAGGAGCTCATTATAGGAAAATTTTTTAGTGAAAAAACATTCCAAAAAAAGTTATGGGAAATTGATTTTTTTAAGTAAAATTCATCTTTTCACATTTCAATTTTTTTCTGGAAAATTGGCAAAGCAAAAATTGTGGAATGTTTCCAAAAGAAAACTTTTGTGATTTTCGCAATTTTTTGTGTTTTTTTAAATTTGTATGATTTTCTTGAATTTTTTGATTTTTATAAAATTTATATATTTCTAAATTTTCATAATATTTATGATTTTCGTAAATTTTTATGATTTTTTGAATTTTCATAATTTTTGTGATTTCTTCAATTTTTTTTTTGTTTTTAATGCAATTTTTCAAATTTTTGATTTGTTTTTCGTAAACTTTTGTGGGTTTTTGTGATTTTTTCTGTACTTTTAAATTTTTGTGATTTTTATAATTTTCTGAAATTTTACGATTTTCATAAATTTTTATGATTTTTTGGTTTTTCGAAATAATTTTTATAATCCTCGTTCATTTTCAGGATTTTCATAAATTCCTATGATTTTTTTTGAATTTTTTATAATTTTTTTGAATTCTTATGATTTTCAATAATTTTGATTGATTTTTGTAAATCTTGATCTATGATTTTCTGAATTTTTATTATTTTTTTAAATTTTTATGACTTTCATTAATTTTTATGATTTTTTTTTTTAATTTCTGTTATTTTCAATTTTCATTTTTATGATTTTCTTGAACTTTTGTGATTTTCGTAAAATTTTGTGAATTTCTAAATTTATTGTTTTCTTAAATTTTTATAATATTTTCATGATTTTCATAATTTTTGTGATTTTCAAAGTTTTTATGATTTTTTAAAATTTTTGTAATTTTGTAATTTTCATAAATTTTTATGATTTCCATGAATTTTTGTAATTATCATAAATTTTTATAATTTTTGTGATTTTTTGTAACTTTCCGTTATTTTACTTATTTTCTGAATTTCTATGATTTTAATAAATCCTAAAGAATTCACAAAATTGATAAATTACAAAATTTACAAAAATTCACAAAATTTACTAGAAATTTATAAAAATCAAAAATCCTAAAAATTTACAAAAATTATAAAAATTTAAGAAAATAAAAATTTACAAAAATTCGAAAATACCATAGTATGTAATCAGAAAAATTACAAAAATCACGAAAATCATAAAAATTTACAAAAATCATAAAAATCATGATAATTTCCAAAAATCATAAAAATTCACAAGTCATGAAAATTTCTAAAAATCATGAAATGCACAAAAAATAATAGAAATTTACAAAAATTACGAAAATCATAAAAATTTATAAGAATCACAAAAATCATAAAAATTTTCCATTGGAAAATTTTGAATTTTTTTTATAATGAGCTTCTGACTTTCCTCTTTTTTCTCTTTTGCTGGTTTTCCAGAAAAAAAAATGAAATGTGAGAAAATAAATTTTTCTTAATTTTACTTGAAAAAGTCAATTTTCCAAAATTTTTCCTGGAAAATTTTCAAAATTTTTCTTCTGCCAGTTTTTTTATTGTTATTTAATTTTTTTAGTTTAAATAAAATTATCTTTCTAACGCCTATAAACGTCCAAATTTCGAGAAAGTCAATCCTTTCGAGTGACGCCTATAAACGTCTAAATTTTTAAAATTTTGAGAAAATAATCTTTTTGAGCGACGCCTATAATTTTTCAAATTTTTTAAATTTTGATCTTCCCGAGCGACACCTGTAAACGTCCACTTTTCAAAAATGTCAATTGAATCAAATTTTTCTGTTCAGAAAGTTTTTTTTTCGCTATAATTTTTTTGTTGAAATTTTTTCGCTCAGAATTTTTTTTTGTTTTTTTTTCGAGAATTTTTATTTTTTTTTCCGAAAAAAATGTTTGTTTCTTTTTTTCTCAAAAATTTTTGAGAAAAATGTTTGAATTTTTTTATTTGAAAAATAATTTTGATTTTTTTTTCCGAGATTTTTTTTTTTTTGTTTTTTTTTCTGAAAAAAATTTCTGATTTTTTTTTTTCAAATTTTTTTTTTTCCCAGAAAATTTTTTAAGTTTTTTTTTTCTGAAAGATTCATGATTTTTGGAAATTATCATGAATTTCGTGATTTTTGTGAATTTCATGATTTTTGTAAATTTTCACGCTTTTTGGAAGTTTTCATGATTTTTGAGAATTTTCATGATTTTTATGATTTTCATGAATTTTTATGATTTCTGTAAATTTTATGATTTTCATAAATTTCTATGATTTTTTGTGATGATTTTTGCAAATTTTCATGATTTTTGTAAATTGTCATGATTTTTGTAAATTTTCATGATTTTTGTGATCTTATAAAATTTTATGATTTTCGTGATTTTTGTAAATTTCTATAAATTTTTGTGCATTTCATGATTTTTAGAAATTTTCATGAATTTTGTGAATTTTTATGATTCTTGGAAATTATCATGATTTTTATGATTTTTGTAAATTTTTATGATTTTCGTGATTTTTGTAATTTTTCTGATTACTATGGTATTTTCGAATTTTTGTAAATTTTTTTTTTCTTAAATTTTTTGTAATTTCATGATTTTTATCAATTTTGTGAATTCTTTAGGATTTAATAAAATCATAAAAATTCAGAAAATAAGTAAAATAACGAAAAGTTCCAAAAAATCACAAAAATTATAAAAATTTATGAAAATTACATGTAAGAGTTTAAGAAAATCATAAAAATTTATGATAATTATAAAAATTCATGGAAATCATAAAAATTTATGAAAATTACAAAATTACAAAAATTTAAAAAAATCATAAAAACTTAGAAAATCACAAAAATTATGAAAATATTATAAAAATTTAAGAAAACAATAAATTTAGAAATTCACAAAATTTTACGAAAATCACAAAAGTTCAAGAAAATCATAAAAATGAAAATTGAAAATGACAGAAATTAAAAAAAAAATCATAAAAATTAATGAAAATCATAAAAATTTAAAAAAATATTAAAAATTCAAAAAATCATAGATCAAGATTTACAAAAATCAATCAAAATTATTGAAAATCATAAGAATTCAAAAAAATTATGAAAAATTCAAAAAAATCATAGGAATTTATGAAAATCCTGAAAATGAACGAGGATTATAAAAATTATTTCGAAAAACACAAAAAATCATAAAAATTTATAAAAATCGTAAAAATTCAGAAAATTATAAAAATCACAAAAATTTAAAAGTACAGAAAAAATCACAAAAGTTTACGAAAAACAAATCAAAAATTTGAAAAATTGCATTAAAAACAAAAAAAAAATTGAAGAAATCACAAAAATTATGAAAATTGAAAAAATCATGAAAATTTACGAAAATCATAAAAATTATGAAAATTTAGAAATATATAAATTTTATAAAAATCAAAAAATTCAAGAAAATCACACAAATTTAAAAAAACACAAAAAATTGCAAAAATCACAAAAGTTTTCTTTTGGAAACATTCCACAATTTTTGCTTTGCCAATTTTCCAGAAAAAAATTGACATGTGAGAGGATGAATTTTCCTTAATTTTACTTGAAAAAGTCAATTTTCCAAAATTTTTCCTGGAAAATTTTGAAATTTCCCTATGATGAGCTCCTCACTTTCCTCTTTTTCCTGGAAATTTTCCAAAATTTTACTTCTGCCAGTTTTTTTATTGTTATTTAATTTTTTAAGTTTAAATAAAATTATCTTTCTAAGGGACGCCTATAAACGTCCAAATTTCGAGAAAGTCAATCCTTTCGAGTGACGCTTATAAACGTCTAAATTTTTAAAATTTTGAGAAAATAATCTTTTTGAGCGACGCCTATAATTTTTCAAATTTTTTAAATTTTGATCTTCCCGAGCGACACCTGTAAACGTCCACTTTTCAAAAATGTCAATTGAATCAAATTTTTCTGTTCAGAAAGTTTTTTTTTCGCTCATAATTTTTTTGTTGAAATTTTTTCGCTCAGAATTTTTTTTTGTTTTTTTTTCGAGAATTTTTATTTTTTTTTCCGAAAAAAATTTTTGTTTCTTTTTTTCTCAAAAATTTTTGAGAAAACTTTTTTTTATTTTCGAGAAAAATGTTTGATTTTTTTTATTTTTTATTTGAAAAATAATTTTGATTTTTTTTTCCGAGATTTTTTTTTTTTGTTTTTTTTTTCTGAAAAAAATTTCTGTTTTTTTTTTTTCAAAATTTTTTTTTTTTCCCAGAAAATTTTTTAAGTTTTTTTTTCTACAACTGTCTAAAAATGATGATGTTCGCACACTCATGACAGTTTGCGAAGTGACACTTTTTT
The DNA here is from genome assembly GCA_917834065.1 of Ceutorhynchus assimilis. NCBI lineage: Eukaryota > Metazoa > Arthropoda > Insecta > Coleoptera > Curculionidae > Ceutorhynchus > Ceutorhynchus assimilis. Next base: position 4,485,550 of record OU892292.1, on the reverse strand, counting down.
TCCCAGGTATTGATTTTTTAACGTTCCCATGACACCAGTGTGCGAACTAGCTATTTCGCACCCTAGTGTGCGAAATAGCTAGTTCGCACACTGGTGTCATGGTGACACATACCTGTCAGGATGCCAAAAATGCGACGAATTTTTATGATTTCTGTAAATTTCATGATTTTCATAAATTTCTATGATTTTTTGTGAATTTTCATGATTTTTGTAAATTTTCATGATTTTTATAAATTGTCATGATTTTTGTAAATTTTCATGATTTTTGTGATTCTTATAAAATTTTATGATTTTCGTGATTTTTGTAAATTTCTATAATTTTTTGTGCATTTCATGATTTTTAGAAATTTTCATGACTTTTGAGAATTTTTATGACTCTTGGAAATTATCATGATTTTTATGATTTTTGTAAATTTTTATGATTTTCGTGATTTTTGTAATTTTTCTGATTACTAAGGTATTTTCGAATTTTTGTAAATTTTTATTTTCTTAAATTATTGTAATTTTTGTAAATTTTTAAGATTTTTATAAAGGACCCCCGCACACTTCTTATGGGATTTCTGACCGCGGTCAAATTTAACCAAATTTCGGCATGTTATAGATCTCACCTTTCTGATCAATAACTCTCATTGCCACAACTTAATCCTATGACTAGTTTCTGAGATACAGGTAGTTTAATGTCCAAGAAATGCACACATTTTATATGCATTTACATCTACCTGTCATCTAAAAATGCCAGGATGAACAGGTATCCTCACGCTCAGGTGACAGGTAGATGTGAATGCATATAAAATGTGTGCATTTCTTGGACATTAAACTACCTGTATCTCAAAAACTAATCATAGGATTAAATTGTGCCCATGGTAGTTAATGATCAGAAAGGTGAGATCTATAACATACTAAAATTTGGTTAAATTTGACCGCGGTCAGAAATCCCATAAGAAGTGTGCAGGGTCCTTTCTAGTAAATTTTGTGAATTTTTGTAAATTTTGTAATTTATCAATTTTGTGAATTCTTTAGGATTTAATAAAATCATAGAAATTCAGAAAATAAGTAAAATAACGGAAAGTTACAAAAAATCACAAAAATTATAAAAATTTATGAAAATTACATATAAGAATTTAAGAAAATTATAAAAATTTATGATAATTACAAAAATTCATGGAAATCATAAAAATTTATGAAAATTACAAAATTACAAAAATTTAAAAAAATCATAAAAACTTGGAAAATCACAAAAATTATGAAAATCATGAAAATATTATAAAACTTTAAGAAAACAATAAATTTCAATAAGTCAATTTTCTAGAACATATTTGAGATTTCAGTCATAAAAAAAAAGAATCACTCTTTGCCGTTTGTACATGATATTTAGAAACACCCTGTATAATACGCCGTTAATTAATTTATATACAGGGTGTCCCAATAGAAAGTGACCGATTTTAAATGCTTATAACTTTTAAACCAGGTGTGCTAGCTACCGGCGATTTGGGCCATTCGACATTTCTTGGCCTAAAGTTTTTTTTTTCAGTTGGTTGAAAATTTTTTTCACACCTATACAGGGCGAGTAAAAAAAATGCCATTTTTCAACATCGAAATTCTCCACTATTTCAATGGATGATATGTTGCAACGCCAAAATTAAGAGTCGTGACCAAGGTATTCATTTGCCAATAAATGTCGGCCTTTTTTGAACCTAAAAAAATGCATTTATTTTTGGGCCAGATTTCTATTTCAATTTTTTAGGGCTTCCATGCCCGATGTTTATTGGTACATCAATACCTTGTACACGACTCTTAATTTTGGCGTTGCAACATACATGGTGTTTCAATAAAAAATAGTGGAGAATTTCGATGTTGAAAAACGGCATTTTTTTACTCGCCCTGTATAAGTGTAAAAAAAATTTGCAACTAACTGAAAAAAACTTTAGGCCAAGAGAAGTCGAATAGTGCAAATCGCAGGTAGCTAGCACACCTGGTTTAGAAGTTGTAAGCATTTACAATTGGTCACTTTTTATTGGGACACCCTGTATTACTAGTTTGGTAAAGTAACATTACTAATTCCTGTCAATAGACAAATAGACAAAAAGTGGATAATCTCACAAATTCTGACTTTATATATATAATAAATTATTGTTCAAGTACAAATAAGTCGATTGTTGCAGAATTTATGGGTGGACCTCTGCGGGACGAGCGCAGCGAGTTCCGCAGCCATCTACTCACTAATATACTATATTGAACTGTTTAAGTAAGACATTCACCTGAAAGGTGTAGTTTTTGAATTAATAAGAATAATTCACATTTAAATGAGTTAAGTTATTATCGTTATTACACAACATATTGATAATTAGATGGCTGCGGAACTCGCTGCGCTCGTCCCGCAGAGGTATACCCATAAGTTCCGCAACAATCCACTCGTTTGTACTTGAATAATTTGTCACATTAGGTTATTAGTTTGGTAAAGTAACATTACTATGTGATACTGTAAAATATTTATGACGAAATTCGACTCAATATCAATTTTTTTTTCATCAATTTAAATTAACTGTCAAATGTCAAATGTCAAAATCCAATAAAATGTCGATTTTTTCGAAATGTTGACATGGATTAACATATTGACTCATAACTTTGTCAATTTTGAACCGATTTTAAGATAATTAAGCTTAAAATGAAGCCAATTGAATTATCTACATATATGTGATTTTTGTTTGGCCCCAAATTCAACATAAAATGCCAAAAAAAATCCAATTTTTTAAAAGACTTTTACAGTCAATTTTGCAGCAAGTTTTCAATTAAAATTAATGACCCGGCCTGGAATTTTGTGTATTTTTCAAGCAAAACACTTCATTAAATACTTTAAAACACTTTAGAATTGAAATCGCCCCAAAAACTCCAAAATTATGCAAAAAACCCGTAACGTGAGCTCTAAATATCAATAAAAGACGCCATGACAGTACCAACTGATAAAAAAAAAATGCAAAAAAACTTAAAACTTACGAGTTTTAATCGAACTCAAAGGCCCGGCCTGAAATTTTGTGTTTTTTCAATGCAAAACACTCTAATAAACACTCTAAAACACTTTATAGAATTAAAATCGCCCCAAAAACCCCAAAATTGAGCAAAAAAACACAGCAAACACCATCAAAAGACGCCATGACAGTACCAACTGATAAAAAAAAAATGCGAAAAACTTGAAACTGACTAGTTTTAATCAAAATTAAAAGCCCGCCCTGGAATTTTGTGTATTTTCAACTCAAAACACTCCAATAAACACTCTAACACACTTTTTAGAATTCAAAATCGCTGCAAAAACCCCAAAATTGAGCGAAAAACCCGGGAAGTGAGCTCCAAATAACATCAAAAGACGTCATGACAGTACCAACTGCAAAAAAAAAAAATCCAAAGCCTACATGCCCGATTTTACAGTGTTGCCACATCAATATTTTATTATAATTAAAATTGTTATTTGAAATTGACTTAGATTAGGGTTAGTTTTCACCCATTTTCAAACAAAAATTCCCTTTATTCCAGAACATTTATCCGAAGCCATCCAAACGAGCTGCGCTAAATGCAGCGAGGCGCAGAAACGGGGCAGCCGCAAAATCATCCGCCACCTTTTGAAGAACAAACGCAGCTGGTGGAACGAACTCCAAGCCAAATACGACCCGGAGGGCGTCTACGTTAAAATGCACGCCGAAGAATTAAAGGCCGAAGGAATCACCCTGTAGAATTTAATTATTATTTAAATTAATTATGTTTTTTAGACCTTTGATTTGTTATAAATTAATATAAGATGTTTGAGCTGAGGGCATTTTAAGTCAATATACAAAAATGATGAAGCTTCTATTAGTTATTTTATTATTTGTTGCGATTCATGCCCAAGAAACCAAATATACTGATAAGTATGATAATATTGATGTAGATGGTATACCATTTAAAACGAAACAGGCTAAACATCTGATGTCATTTTTATTTATTTTTTTTTAAATCATTCGTATACGTAATTTAATTGTGTTTGAAACATTTTCAGCACTAACTTAACCCTCTAGTGGAGGTGGGACCAACCCTTACCATTCCAAATGGAACAGGGGTTCGAGTGATACGCTGTTTCAAAAAAGCGCTCAATTTTTTTAAAAATGACATTAAATAAAAGAGAATTGAATACTCTTTTGAAAGTGGTATCACTCGACCCCTTGTTCCATTTGAAATAGTGAGGGATGGTTCAACCCCGCCTAAAGGGTTGAAGTTGATATGTTGAAATTGCAAAAAACTTCCTCCTTTGAAAATTAAATTACGTGTACAAACGATTTTTTAAAAAATAAAAATTGCATCAGATATTTAGCATGTTTCGTTTTAAATGGTACACCCTGTATGTATGTACAGAGTGTTTTTTTTATGTATTGACACCCCACCTACACCCTTTACCTTTACAGGTAGATGGAAAGGTGTAAATACAAAAGTTGTACAGTATTGACTAAATTTTTAGAATCCATGGTCAGAAATATTGCATGCTTTTAGCTTTTTTTAAATGGGATGCCCTATATTTGGTGGGCATTGTGCTCTTCAAGAATATACAGGGTGTGTCAGAAATGATGTTACAAACTTCAAGAGCAGATAGAAAATTAAAATGTAAAAAGTGAATTTTCCTTAATTTTACCTGAATAAGTTAATTTTCCAGAATTTTTCATGGAGTGATTTTTCACTGGAAAAATTTCGAAATTTCCCTATAATAAGCTTCTCATTTTTTTTCTTTTTCCAGAAAAATTTTCTCTTTGCCAATTTTCCTAAAGAAAATTAATATGTGAAAAGGAAAATTTTTCTTAATTTTGTTTAAATAATTCAATTTTCCAGAATTATTCCTAAAATAATTTTTCACTGAAAATTTCGAAATTTTCCTATAATGAGCTTCCCACTTTTATCTTTTTCCTGGAAAATTTTCAAAATTTTCCCTTCGCTAATTTTCCAGAAAAAAAATAAAATGTAAGAAAATGAATTTTTCTTAATTTTACTTAAATAAATCAATTTTCCAAAATTTTTTCTCGAGTGATTTTTTATTGGAAAATTTTAAAAATTTACTATAATGAACTCCTCACTTTCCTCTTTTTTCTAAAAAATTTTCACAATTTTCCTTTCGCCAATTTTCTAAAAAAAAAATAAAAAATAAGAAAATTTTGCCCAAAATAAGTCAATTTTCCAGAATATTTCCTGGAATGTTTTTCCACTGAAAAATTTTCAAATTTTCCTATAATAAGCCCCTCACTTTCGTCTTTCTCCTGGAAAAATTTCACAAGTTTTGCTTTGCCAGTTTTCCAGAAATAAATGAAAAGTGAGAAGATGAGTTTTCCTCAATTTTGCTTGAAAAAGTCAAATTTTCAGAAATTTTCCTAGAGTGATTTTTCACTGGAAAATATTGAAATTTTCCTACAATGAACTCCTCACTTACTTCTTTCTCCTGGAAAAATTTCACAATTTTTGCTTTACCAGTTTTCCAGAAAAAAAACTGAAACGTGAGAGGATAAATTTTTCCTAATTTCACTTGAAAAAGTCAATTTTTCAGAATTTTTTACTGGGAAATTTTAAAATTTTCCTATAAAGAAATCTTCACTTTCCTTTTTCTTTTGGAAATATTTCATAATTTTTGCTTTGCCAATTTTCCAGAAAGAAATTGTAATGTGAAAAGATGAATTTTACTTAAAAAAGTCAATTTTCCAGAACTTTCCTTGGAGCGATTTTTCACTATAAAATTTTAAAATTTTCCTATAATGAGCTCCTTATTTTCTTCTTTCTCCTGGAAAAATTTCACAAATTTTGCTTTATTAGTTTTCCAGAAATAAAGTGAAATGTGAGAGGATGATTTTATTTCAATTTTACTTGAAAAACAAAATTTTTCAGAATTTTTCTTGGAGAAATTTTCCATTGGAAAATTTTGAATTTTTTTTATAATGAGCTCCTGACTTTCCTCTTTTTTCTCTTTTGCTGGTTATTCAGAAAAAAATTGAAATGTGAGAGGATGAATTTTCCTTAATTTTACTTGAAAAAGTCAATTTTCCAAAATTTTTCCTGGAAAATTTTCAAAATTTTTCTTCTGCCAGTTTTTTTATTGTTATTTAATTTTTTAAGTTTAAATAAAATTATCTTTCTAAGGGACGCCTATAAACGTCCAAATTTCGAGAAAGTCAATCCTTTCGAGTGACGCCTATAAACGTCTAAATTTTTAAAATTTTGAAAAAATAATAAAACTCATCCTCTCACATTTCAATTTATTTCTGGAAAACTAATAAAGCAACACTTATGAAATTTTTCCAGGAGAAAGAAGAAAATAAGGAGCTCATTATAGGAAAATTTTTTAGTGAAAAAACACTCCAAAAAAAGTTATGGGAAATTGATTTTTTTAAGTAAAATTCATCCTTTCACATTTCAATTTTTTTCTGGAAAATTGGCAAAGCAAAAATTGTGGAATGTTTCCAAAAGAAAACTTTTGTGATTTTCGCAATTTTTTGTGTTTTTTTAAATTTGTATGATTTTCTTGAATTTTTTGATTTTTATAAAATTTATATATTTCTAAATTTTCATAATATTTATGATTTTCGTAAATTTTTATGATTTTTTTGAATTTTCATAATTTTTGTGATTTCTTCAATTTTTTTTTTGTTTTTAATGCAATTTTTCAAATTTTTGATTTGTTTTTCGTAAACTTTTGTGGGTTTTTGTGATTTTTTCTGTACTTTTAAATTTTTGTGATTTTTATAATTTTCTGAAATTTTACGATTTTCATAAATTTTTATGATTTTTTGGTTTTTCGAAATAATTTTTATAATCCTCGTTCATTTTCAGGATTTTCATAAATTCCTATGATTTTTTTTGAATTTTTTATAATTTTTTTGAATTCTTATGATTTTCAATAATTTTGATTGATTTTTGTAAATCTTGATCTATGATTTTCTGAATTTTTAATATTTTTTTAAATTTTTATGACTTTCATTAATTTTTATGATTTTTTTTTTTAATTTCTGTTATTTTCAATTTTTATTTTTATGATTTTCTTGAACTTTTGTGATTTTCGTAAAATTTTGTGAATTTCTAAATTTATTGTTTTCTTAAAGTTTTATAATATTTTCATGAGTTTCATAATTTTTGTGATTTTCCAAGTTTTTATGATTTTTTAAAATTTTTGTAATTTTGTAATTTTCATAAATTTTTATGATTTCCATGAATTTTTGTAATTATCATAAATTTTTATAATTTTTGTGATTTTTTGTAACTTTCCGTTATTTTACTTATTTTCTGAATTTTTATGATTTTAATAAATCCTAAAGAATTCACAAAATTGATAAATTACAAAATTTACAAAAATTCACAAAATTTACTAGAAATTTATAAAAATCAAAAATCCTAAAAATTTACAAAAATTATAAAAATTTAAGAAAATAAAAATTTACAAAAATTCGAAAATACCATAGTATGTAATCAGAAAAATTACAAAAATCACGAAAATCATAAAAATTTACAAAAATCATAAAAATCATGATAATTTCCAAGAATCATAAAAATTCACAAAAGTCATGAAAATTTCTAAAAATCATGAAATGCACAAAAAATTATAGAAATTTACAAAAATCACGAAAATCATAAAATTTTATAAGAATCACAAAAATCATAAAAATTTTCCATTGGAAAATTTTGAATTTTTTTTATAATGAGCTTCTGACTTTCCTCTTTTTTCTCTTTTGCTGGTTTTCCAGAAAAAAAAATGAAATGTGAGAAAATAAATTTTTCTTAATTTTACTTGAAAAAGTCAATTTTCCAAAATTTTTCCTGGAAAATTTTCAAAATTTTTCTTCTGCCAGTTTTTTTATTGTTATTTAATTTTTTAAGTTTAAATAAAATTATCTTTCTAAGGGGACGCCTATAAACGTCCAAATTTCGAGAAAGTCAATCCTTTCGAGTGACGCTTATAAACGTCTAAATTTTTAAAATTTTGAGAAAATAATCTTTTTGAGCGACGCCTATAATTTTTCAAATTTTTTAAATTTTGATCTTCCTGAGCGACACCTGTAAACGTCCACTTTTCAAAAATGTCAATTGAATCAAATTTTTCTGTTCAGAAAGTTTTTTTTTCGCTCATAATTTTTTTGTTGAAATTTTTTCGCTCAGAATTTTTTTTTGTTTTTTTTTTCGAGAATTTTTATTTTTTTTTCCGAAAAAAATTTTTGTTTCTTTTTTTCTCAAAAATTTTTGAGAAAACTTTTTTTTATTTTCGAGAAAAATGTTTGAATTTTTTTATTTTTTATTTGAAAAATAATTTTGATTTTTTTTTCCGAGATTTTTTTTTTTTTGTTTTTTTTTCTGAAAAAAATTTCTGATTTTTTTTTTTCAAATTTTTTTTTTTCCCAGAAAATTTTTTAAGTTTTTTTTTTCTGAAAGATTCATGATTTTTGGAAATTATCATGAATTTCGTGATTTTTGAATTTCATGATTTTTGTAAATTTTCACGCTTTTTGGAAGTTTTCATGATTTTTGAGAATTTTCATGATTTTTATGATTTTCATGAATTTTTATGATTTCTGTAAATTTTATGATTTTCATAAATTTCTATGATTTTTTGTGAATTTTCATGATTTTTGTAAATTGTCATGATTTTTGTAAATTTTCATGATTTTTGTGATCTTATAAAATTTTATGATTTTCGTGATTTTTGTAATTTTTCTGATTACTATGGTATTTTCGAATTTTTGTAAATTTTTTTTTTCTTAAATTTTTTGTAATTTATCAATTTTGTGAATTCTTTAGGATTTAATATTCATAAAAATTCAGAAAATAAGTAAAATAACGAAAAGTTCCAAAAAATCACAAAAATTATAAAAATTTATGAAAATTACATATAAGAATTTAAGAAAATCATAAAAATTTATGATAATTACAAAAATTCATGGAAATCATAAAAATTTATGAAAATTACAAAATTACAAAAATTTAAAAAAATCATAAAAACTTTGAAAATCACAAAAATTATGAAAATCATAAAAATTTAAAAAAATATTAAAAATTCAAAAAATCATAGATCAAGATTTACAAAAATCAATGAAAATTATTGAAAATCATAAGAATTCAAAAAAATTATAAAAAATTCAAAAAAATCATAGGAATTTAAGAAAATCCTGAAAATGAACGAGGATTATAAAAATTATTTCGAAAAACACAAAAAAACATAAAAATTTATGAAAATCGTAAAAATTCAGAAAATTATAAAAATCACAAAAATTTAAAAGTACAGAAAAAATCACAAAAGTTTACGAAAAACAAATCAAAAATTTGAAAAATTGCATTAAAAACAAAAAAAAAATTGAAGAAATCACAAAAACTATGAAAATTCAAAAAATCATGAAAATTTACGAAAATCATAAAAATTATGAAAATTTAGAAATATATAAATTTTATAAAAATCAAAAAATTCAAGAAAATCATACAAATTTAAAAAAAAACACAAAAAATTGCGAAAAACACAAAAGTTCTTTTGGAAACATTCCACAATTTTTGCTTTGCCAATTTTCCAGAAAAAAATTGAAATGTGAAAGGATGAATTTTACTTAAAAAAATCAATTTCCCATAACTTTCCTTGGAGTGTTTTTTCACTAAAAAATTTTCCTATAATGAGTTCCCTATTTTCTTCTTTCTCCTGGAAAAATTTCACAAGTTTTGCTCTATGTATTAGTTTTCCAGAAATAAATTGAAATGTGAGAGGATGAGTTTTTCTTAATTTTACTTGAAAAAGTTATTTTTTCAGAATTTTTCCTGGAGTGATTTTCCACTGAAATTTTCCTATAATGAGCTTCTCACTTTTCTCTTTTTTCTGGAAAAATTTCACAATTTTCTTTTCGCCAAATTTCTAAAAAAAAAAATAATTATAAGAGGGTGAATTCTTCTTAATTTTGCTTAAAAAAGTTAGGTAGTTTTTCAAAATTTTTCCTGGAATGAAATTTTCGAATTTTCAAAATTTTTGCTTTGCTAGTTTTCCAGAAAAAAAATGAAAATGTAAGAGGTTGAATTTTCTTAAATTTTGCTTAAATAAGTCAATTTTCTAGAACATATTTCAGATTTCAGTCATAAAAAAAAAAGAATCACTCTTTGCCGTTTGTACATGATATTTAGAAACACCCTGTATAATACGCCGTTAATTAATTTATATACAGGGTCCCAATAGAAAATAAATGCTTATAACTTTTAAACCAGGAGTGCTAGCTACCGGCGATTTGGGCCATTCGACATTTCTTGGCCTAAAGTTTTTTTTTTCAGTTGGTTGAAAATTTTTTTCACACCTATACAGGGCGAGTAAAAAAAATGCCATTTTTCAACATCGAAATTCTCCACTATTTCAATGGATGATGCAACGCCAAAATTAAGAGTCGTTACCAAGGTATTCATTTGCCAATAAATGTCGGCCTTTTTTGAACCTAAAAAAATGCATTTATTTTTGGGCCAGATTTCTATTTCAATTTTTTAGGGCTTCCATGCCCGATGTTTATTGGTACATCAATACCTTGTACACGACTCTTAATTTTGGCGTTGCAACATACATGGTGTTTCAATAAAAAATAGTGGAGAATTTCGATGTTGAAAAACGGCATTTTTTTACTCGCCCTGTATAAGTGTAAAAAAAATTTGCAACTAACTGAAAAAAACTTTAGGCCAAGAGAAGTCGAACAGTGCAAATCGCAGGTAGCTAGCACACCTGGTTTAGAAGTTATAAGCATTTACAATTGGTCACTTTTTATTGGGACACCCTGTATTACTAGTTTGGTAAAGTAACATTACTAATTCCTGTCAATAGACAAATAGACAAAAAGTGGATAATCTCACAAATTCTGACTTTATATAATAAATTATTGTTCAAGTACAAATAAGTCGATTGTTGCAGAATTTATGGGTGGACCTTTGCGGGACGAGCGCAGCGAGTTCCGCAGCCATCTACTCACTAATATACTATATTGAACTGTTTAAGTAAGACATTCACCTGAAATGTGTAGTTTTTGAATTAATAAGAATAATTCACATTTAAATGAGTTAAGTTATTATCGTTATTACACAACATATTGATAAATAGATGGCTGCGGAACTCGCTGCGCTCGTCCCGCAGAGGTCCACCCATAAGTTCCGCAACAATCCACTCGTTTGTACTTGAATAATTTGTCACATTAGGTTATTAGTTTGGTAAAGTAACATTACTAATTCCTAATAATAGACAAATTGACAAAAAGTAAATAATTATAATCTTACAAATTTTCACTTTATATAATAAGTTATTTTTTCAAGTACAAATAAGTGGATTGTTGCGGAACTTATGGGTGGACCTCTGCGGGACGAGCGCAGCGAGTTCCGCAGCCATCTACTCACTAATATACTATATTGAACTGTTTAAGTAAGACATTCACCTGAAATGTGTAGTTTTTGAATTAATAAGAATAATTCACATTTAAATGAGTTAAGTTATTATCGTTATTACACAACATATTGATAAATAGATGGCTGCGGAACTCGCTGCGCTCGTCCCGCAGAGGTCCACCCATAAGTTCCGCAACAATCCACTCGTTTGTACTTGAATAATTTGTCACATCAGGTTATTAGTTTGGTAAAGTAACATTACTAATTCCTATTAATAGGCAAATTGACAAAAAGTAAATAATTATAATCTTACAAATTTTCACTTTATATAATAAGTTATTTTTTCAAGTACAAATAAGTGGATTGTTGCGGAACTTATGGGTGGACCTCTGCGGGACGAGCGCAGCGAGTTCCGCAGCCATCTACTCACTAATATACTATATTGAACTGTTTAAGTAAGACATTCACCTGAAATGTGTAGTTTTTGAATTAATAAGAATAATTCACATTTAAATGAGTTAAGTTATTATCGTTATTACACAACATATTGATAAATAGATGGCTGCGGAACTCGCTGCGCTCGTCCCGCAGAGGTCCACCCATAAGTTCCGCAACAATCCACTCGTTTGTACTTGAATAATTTGTCACATTAGGTTATTAGTTTGGTAAAGTAACATTACTATGTGATACTGTAAAATATTTATGACGAAATTCGACTCAATATCAATTTTTTTTTCATCAATTTAAATTAACTGTCAAATGTCAAATGTCAAAATCCAATAAAATGTCGATTTTTTCGAAATGTTGACATGGATTAACATATTGACTCATAACTTTGTCAATTTTGAACCGATTTTAAGATAATTAGGCTTAAAATGAAGCCAATTGAATTATCTACATATATGTGATTTTTGTTTGGCCCCAAATTCAACATAAAATGCCAAAAAAATCCAATTTTTTAAAAGACTTTTACAGTCAATTTTGCAGTAAGTTTTCAATTAAAATTAATGACCCGGCCTGGAATTTTGTGTATTTTTGAAGCAAAACACTTTAATAAACACTTTAAAACACTTTTCAGAATTGAAATCGCCCCAAAAACCCCAAAATTATGCAGGGACGTGAGCTACAAATACCATCAAAATGCGGAAAAACTTTAAATTTACCAGTTTTAATCAAATTCAAAGGCCCGGCCTGGAATTTTGTGTTTTTTCAACGCAAAACACTCCAATAAACACTCTAACACACTTTTTAGAATTTAAAATCGCTGCAAAAACCCCAAAATTGAGTGAAAAACCCGGGAAGTGAGCTCCAAATAACATCAAAAGACGTCATGACAGTACCAACTGCAAAAAAAAAAAAATCCAAAGCCTACATGTCCGATTTTACAGTGTTGCCACATCAATATTTTATTATAATTAAAATTGCCTAAAAAAGTCAAAAAATCTCAAACAAATTTTCTTTATTCCAGAACATTTATCCGAAGCCATCCAAACGAGCTGCGCTAAATGCAGCGAGGCGCAGAAACGGGGCAGCCGCAAAATCATCCGCCACCTTTTGAAGAACAAACGCAGCTGGTGGAACGAACTCCAAGCCAAATACGACCCGGAGGGCGTCTACGTTAAAATGCACGCCGAAGAATTAAAGGCCGAAGGAATCACCCTGTAGAATTTAATAATTAATAAATTTAATTATGTTTTTTAGACCTTTGATTTGTTATAAATTAATATAAAATGTTTGAGCTGAGGGCATTTTAAGTCAATATATAAAAATGATGAAGCTTCTATTAGTTATTTTATTATTTGTTGCGATTCATGCCCAAGAAACCAAATATACTGATAAGTATGATAATATTGATGTAGATGGTATACCATTTAAAACGAAACAGGCTAAATATCTGATGTCATTTTTATTTATTTTTTTAAATCATTCATATACGTAATTTAATTGTGTTTGAAACATTTTCAGCACTAACTTAACCCTCTAGTGGAGGCGGGACCAACCCTTACCATTCCAAATGGAACAGGGGTTCGAGTGATACGCTGTTTCAAAAAAGCGCTCAATTTTTTTAAAAATGACATTAAATAAAAGAGAATTGAATACTCTTTTGAAAGTGGTATCACTCGACCCCTTGTTCCATTTGAAATAGTGAGGGATGGTTCAACCCCGCCTAAAGGGTTGAAGTTGATATGTTGAAATTGCAAAAAACTTCCTCCTTTGAAAATTAAATTACGTGTACAAACGATTTTTTAAAAAATAAAAATTGCATCAGATATTTAGCATGTTTCGTTTTTAAATGGTACACCCTGTATGTATGTACAGAGTGTTTTTTTTATGTATTGACACCCCACCTACAGCCTTTACCTTTACAGGTAGATGTAAAGGTGTAAATACAAAAGTTGTACAGTATTGACTAAATTTTTAGAATCCATGGTCAGAAATATTGCATGCTTTTAGCTTTTTTTAAATGGGATGCCCTATATTTGGTGGGCATTGTGCTCTTCAAGAATATACAGGGTGTGTCAGAAATAATGTTACAAACTTCAAGAGCAGATAGAAAATTAAAATGTAAAAAGTGAATTTTCCTTAATTTTACCTGAATAAGTTAATTTTCCAAAATTTTTCCTGGAGTGATTTTTCACTGGAAAATTTCGAAACTTTCCTATAATAAGCTTCTCATTTTTCTCTTTTTCCAGGAAAATTTTGCCTTCGCCAATTTTCCTAAAGAAAATTAATATGTGAACAGGAGAATTTTTCTTAATTTTGTTTAAATAATTCAATTTTCCAGAATTATTCCTAAAGTAATTTTTCACTGGAAATTTCGAAATTTCCCTATAATGAGCTCCCCACTTTTATCTTTTTCCTGAAAAATTTTCCTTTTGCTAATTTTCCAGAAAAAAAAATAAAATGTAAGAAAATGAATTTTTCTTAATTTTGCTTAAATAAATCAATTTTCCAAAATTTTTTTTCGAGTGATTTGTTACTGGAAAATTTTAAAAATTTGCTATAATGAACTCCTCATTTTCCTCTTTTTTCTAGAAATTTTCACAATTTTCCTTTCACCAATTTTCTAAAAAAAAAATAAAAAATAAGAAAATGAATTTTGCCCAAATAAGTCAATTTTCCAGAATATTTCCTGGAATGATTTTCCACTGGAAAATTTTCCTATAATAAGCCCCTCACTTTCGTCTTTTTCCTGGAAAAATTTCACAAGTTTTGCTTTGCCAGTTTTCCAGAAAAAATTGAAATGTGAAAAGATGGATTTTGTTTAAAAAAGTCAATTTTCTAGAACTTTCCTTGGAGTGATTTTTTTCTAGGAAATTTTAAAATTTTTCTACAATGAGCTCCTCATTTTCTCCTTTCTCCTGGAAAAATTTCACAAGTTTTGCTTTATTAGTTTTCCAGAAATAAATTGAAATGTGAGAGGATGAATTTTCCTAAATTTTGCTCAAATAAGTCAATTTTCCAGAATTTTTCTTAAAATTATTCACTGGAAAATTTTAAAATTTTCCTATAATAAGCTTCTCATTTTCGACTTTCTCCTGGGAAAATTTCACAATTTTTGCTTTGCCAGTTTTCCAGAAAAAAGTTTAAAAATGAGAAGATGAATTTTCCTCAATTTTACTTGAAAAAGTCAATTTTTCAGAAATTTTCCTAGAGTGATTTTTCACTGGAAAATATTGAAATTTTCCTACAATGAACTCCTTACTTACTTCTTTCTCCTGGAAAAATTTCACAATTTTTGCTTTACCAGTTTTCCAGAAAAAAAACTGAAACGTGAGAGGATGAATTTTTCCTAATTTTACTTGAAAAAGTCAATTTTTCAGAATTTTTTACTGGGAAATTTTAAAATTTTCCTATAAAGAAATCTTCACTTTCCTTTTTCTTTTGGAAATATTTCATAATTTTTGCTTTGCCAATTTTCCAGAAAAAAATTGTAATGTGAAAAGATGAATTTTACTTAAAAAAGTCAATTTTCCAGAACTTTCCTTGGAGCGATTTTTCACTATAAAATTTTCCTATAATGAGCTCCTTATTTTCTTCTTACTTTACTTTACTTACTTTACTTTATTAGTTTTCCAGAAATAAAGTGAAATGTGAGAGAATGATTTTATCTCAATTTTACTTAAAAAACAAAATTTTTCAGAATTTTTCTTGGAGAAATTTTCCATTGGAAAATTTTGAATTTTTTTTATAATGAGCTCCTGACTTTCCTCTTTTTTCTCTTTTGCTGGTTATTCAGAAAAAAATTGAAATGTGAGAGAATGAATTTTCCTTAATTTTACTTGAAAAAGTCAATTTTCCAAAATTTTTCCTGGAAAATTTTCAAAATTTTTCTTCTGCCAGTTTTTTTATTGTTATTTAATTTTTTAAGTTTAAATAAAATTATCTTTCTAAGGGACGCCTATAAACGTCCAAATTTCGAGAAAGTCAATCCTTTCGAGTGACGCCTATAAATGTCTAAATTTTTAAAATTTTGAGAAAATAATAAAACTCATCCTCTCACATTTCAATTTATTTTTGGAAAACTAATAAAGCAACACTTATGAAATTTTTCCAGGAGAAAGAAGAAAATAAGGAACTCATTATAGGAAAATTTTTTAGTGAAAAAACACTCCAAAAAAAGTTATGGGAAATTGATTTTTTTAAGTAAAATTCATCTTTTCACATTTCAATTTTTTTCTGGAAAATTGGCAAAGCAAAAATTGTGGAATGTTTCCAAAAGAAAACTTTTGTGATTTTCGCAATTTTTTGTGTTTTTTTAAATTTGTATGATTTTCTTGAATTTTTTGATTTTTATAAAATTTATATATTTCTAAATTTTCATAATATTTATGATTTTCGTAAATTTTTATGATTTTTTGAATTTTCATAATTTTTGTGATTTCTTCAATTTTTTTTTTGTTTTTAATGCAATTTTTCAAATTTTTGATTTGTTTTTCGTAAACTTTTGTGGGTTTTTGTGATTTTTTCTGTACTTTTAAATTTTTGTGATTTTTATAATTTTCTGAAATTTTACGATTTTCATAAATTTTTATGATTTTTTGGTTTTTCGAAATAATTTTTATAATCCTCGTTCATTTTCAGGATTTTCATAAATTCCTATGATTTTTTTTGAATTTTTTATAATTTTTTTGAATTCTTATGATTTTCAATAATTTTGATTGATTTTTGTAAATCTTGATCTATGATTTTCTGAATTTTTATTATTTTTTTAAATTTTTATGACTTTCATTAATTTTTATGATTTTTTTTTTTAATTTCTGTTATTTTCAATTTTCATTTTTATGATTTTCTTGAACTTTTGTGATTTTCGTAAAATTTTGTGAATTTCTAAATTTATTGTTTTCTTAAATTTTTATAATATTTTCATGATTTTCATAATTTTTGTGATTTTCAAAGTTTTTATGATTTTTTAAAATTTTTGTAATTTTGTAATTTTCATAAATTTTTATGATTTCCATGAATTTTTGTAATTATCATAAATTTTTATAATTTTTGTGATTTTTTGTAACTTTCCGTTATTTTACTTATTTTCTGAATTTCTATGATTTTAATAAATCCTAAAGAATTCACAAAATTGATAAATTACAAAATTTACAAAAATTCACAAAATTTACTAGAAATTTATAAAAATCAAAAATCCTAAAAATTTACAAAAATTATAAAAATTTAAGAAAATAAAAATTTACAAAAATTCGAAAATACCATAGTATGTAATCAGAAAAATTACAAAAATCACGAAAATCATAAAAATTTACAAAAATCATAAAAATCATGATAATTTCCAAAAATCATAAAAATTCACAAGTCATGAAAATTTCTAAAAATCATGAAATGCACAAAAAATAATAGAAATTTACAAAAATTACGAAAATCATAAAAATTTATAAGAATCACAAAAATCATAAAAATTTTCCATTGGAAAATTTTGAATTTTTTTTATAATGAGCTTCTGACTTTCCTCTTTTTTCTCTTTTGCTGGTTTTCCAGAAAAAAAAATGAAATGTGAGAAAATAAATTTTTCTTAATTTTACTTGAAAAAGTCAATTTTCCAAAATTTTTCCTGGAAAATTTTCAAAATTTTTCTTCTGCCAGTTTTTTTATTGTTATTTAATTTTTTTAGTTTAAATAAAATTATCTTTCTAACGCCTATAAACGTCCAAATTTCGAGAAAGTCAATCCTTTCGAGTGACGCCTATAAACGTCTAAATTTTTAAAATTTTGAGAAAATAATCTTTTTGAGCGACGCCTATAATTTTTCAAATTTTTTAAATTTTGATCTTCCCGAGCGACACCTGTAAACGTCCACTTTTCAAAAATGTCAATTGAATCAAATTTTTCTGTTCAGAAAGTTTTTTTTTCGCTATAATTTTTTTGTTGAAATTTTTTCGCTCAGAATTTTTTTTTGTTTTTTTTTCGAGAATTTTTATTTTTTTTTCCGAAAAAAATGTTTGTTTCTTTTTTTCTCAAAAATTTTTGAGAAAAATGTTTGAATTTTTTTATTTGAAAAATAATTTTGATTTTTTTTTCCGAGATTTTTTTTTTTTTGTTTTTTTTTCTGAAAAAAATTTCTGATTTTTTTTTTTCAAATTTTTTTTTTTCCCAGAAAATTTTTTAAGTTTTTTTTTTCTGAAAGATTCATGATTTTTGGAAATTATCATGAATTTCGTGATTTTTGTGAATTTCATGATTTTTGTAAATTTTCACGCTTTTTGGAAGTTTTCATGATTTTTGAGAATTTTCATGATTTTTATGATTTTCATGAATTTTTATGATTTCTGTAAATTTTATGATTTTCATAAATTTCTATGATTTTTTGTGATGATTTTTGCAAATTTTCATGATTTTTGTAAATTGTCATGATTTTTGTAAATTTTCATGATTTTTGTGATCTTATAAAATTTTATGATTTTCGTGATTTTTGTAAATTTCTATAAATTTTTGTGCATTTCATGATTTTTAGAAATTTTCATGAATTTTGTGAATTTTTATGATTCTTGGAAATTATCATGATTTTTATGATTTTTGTAAATTTTTATGATTTTCGTGATTTTTGTAATTTTTCTGATTACTATGGTATTTTCGAATTTTTGTAAATTTTTTTTTTCTTAAATTTTTTGTAATTTCATGATTTTTATCAATTTTGTGAATTCTTTAGGATTTAATAAAATCATAAAAATTCAGAAAATAAGTAAAATAACGAAAAGTTCCAAAAAATCACAAAAATTATAAAAATTTATGAAAATTACATGTAAGAGTTTAAGAAAATCATAAAAATTTATGATAATTATAAAAATTCATGGAAATCATAAAAATTTATGAAAATTACAAAATTACAAAAATTTAAAAAAATCATAAAAACTTAGAAAATCACAAAAATTATGAAAATATTATAAAAATTTAAGAAAACAATAAATTTAGAAATTCACAAAATTTTACGAAAATCACAAAAGTTCAAGAAAATCATAAAAATGAAAATTGAAAATGACAGAAATTAAAAAAAAAATCATAAAAATTAATGAAAATCATAAAAATTTAAAAAAATATTAAAAATTCAAAAAATCATAGATCAAGATTTACAAAAATCAATCAAAATTATTGAAAATCATAAGAATTCAAAAAAATTATGAAAAATTCAAAAAAATCATAGGAATTTATGAAAATCCTGAAAATGAACGAGGATTATAAAAATTATTTCGAAAAACACAAAAAATCATAAAAATTTATAAAAATCGTAAAAATTCAGAAAATTATAAAAATCACAAAAATTTAAAAGTACAGAAAAAATCACAAAAGTTTACGAAAAACAAATCAAAAATTTGAAAAATTGCATTAAAAACAAAAAAAAAATTGAAGAAATCACAAAAATTATGAAAATTGAAAAAATCATGAAAATTTACGAAAATCATAAAAATTATGAAAATTTAGAAATATATAAATTTTATAAAAATCAAAAAATTCAAGAAAATCACACAAATTTAAAAAAACACAAAAAATTGCAAAAATCACAAAAGTTTTCTTTTGGAAACATTCCACAATTTTTGCTTTGCCAATTTTCCAGAAAAAAATTGACATGTGAGAGGATGAATTTTCCTTAATTTTACTTGAAAAAGTCAATTTTCCAAAATTTTTCCTGGAAAATTTTGAAATTTCCCTATGATGAGCTCCTCACTTTCCTCTTTTTCCTGGAAATTTTCCAAAATTTTACTTCTGCCAGTTTTTTTATTGTTATTTAATTTTTTAAGTTTAAATAAAATTATCTTTCTAAGGGACGCCTATAAACGTCCAAATTTCGAGAAAGTCAATCCTTTCGAGTGACGCCTATAAACGTCTAAATTTTTAAAATTTTGAGAAAATAATCTTTTTGAGCGACGCCTATAATTTTTCAAATTTTTTAAATTTTGATCTTCCCGAGCGACACCTGTAAACGTCCACTTTTCAAAAATGTCAATTGAATCAAATTTTTCTGTTCAGAAAGTTTTTTTTTCGCTCATAATTTTTTTGTTGAAATTTTTTCGCTCAGAATTTTTTTTTGTTTTTTTTTTCGAGAATTTTTATTTTTTTTTTCCGAAAAAAATTTTTGTTTCTTTTTTTCTCAAAAATTTTTGAGAAAACTTTTTTTTATTTTCGAGAAAAATGTTTGAATTTTTTTTTTTTTTATTTGAAAAATAATTTTGATTTTTTTTTCCGAGATTTTTTTTTTTTTTTTTTTTTTTTCTGAAAAAAATTTCTGTTTTTTTTTTTTCAAAATTTTTTTTTTTCCCAGAAAATTTTTTAAGTTTTTTTTTCTACAACTGTCTAAAAATGATGATGTTCGCACACTCATGACAGTTTGCGAAGTGACACTTTTTTTCCCAGGTATTGATTTTTTAACGTTCCCATGACACCAGTGTGCGAACTAGCTATTTCGCACCCTAGTGTGCGAAATAGCTAGTTCGCACACTGGTGTCATGGTGACACATACCTGTCAGGATGCCAAAAATGCGACGAATTTTTATGATTTCTGTAAATTTCATGATTTTCATAAATTTCTATGATTTTTTGTGAATTTTCATGATTTTTGTAAATTTTCATGATTTTTATAAATTGTCATGATTTTTGTAAATTTTCATGATTTTTGTGATTCTTATAAAATTTTATGATTTTCGTGATTTTTGTAAATTTCTATAATTTTTTGTGCATTTCATGATTTTTAGAAATTTTCATGACTTTTGAGAATTTTTATGACTCTTGGAAATTATCATGATTTTTATGATTTTTGTAAATTTTTATGATTTTCGTGATTTTTGTAATTTTTCTGATTACTAAGGTATTTTCGAATTTTTGTAAATTTTTATTTTCTTAAATTATTGTAATTTTTGTAAATTTTTAAGATTTTTATAAAGGACCCCCGCACACTTCTTATGGGATTTCTGACCGCGGTCAAATTTAACCAAATTTCGGCATGTTATAGATCTCACCTTTCTGATCAATAACTCTCATTGCCACAACTTAATCCTATGACTAGTTTCTGAGATACAGGTAGTTTAATGTCCAAGAAATGCACACATTTTATATGCATTTACATCTACCTGTCATCTAAAAATGCCAGGATGAACAGGTATCCTCACGCTCAGGTGACAGGTAGATGTGAATGCATATAAAATGTGTGCATTTCTTGGACATTAAACTACCTGTATCTCAAAAACTAATCATAGGATTAAATTGTGCCCATGGTAGTTAATGATCAGAAAGGTGAGATCTATAACATACTAAAATTTGGTTAAATTTGACCGCGGTCAGAAATCCCATAAGAAGTGTGCAGGGTCCTTTCTAGTAAATTTTGTGAATTTTTGTAAATTTTGTAATTTATCAATTTTGTGAATTCTTTAGGATTTAATAAAATCATAGAAATTCAGAAAATAAGTAAAATAACGGAAAGTTACAAAAAATCACAAAAATTATAAAAATTTATGAAAATTACATATAAGAATTTAAGAAAATTATAAAAATTTATGATAATTACAAAAATTCATGGAAATCATAAAAATTTATGAAAATTACAAAATTACAAAAATTTAAAAAAATCATAAAAACTTGGAAAATCACAAAAATTATGAAAATCATGAAAATATTATAAAACTTTAAGAAAACAATAAATTTCAATAAGTCAATTTTCTAGAACATATTTGAGATTTCAGTCATAAAAAAAAAAGAATCACTCTTTGCCGTTTGTACATGATATTTAGAAACACCCTGTATAATACGCCGTTAATTAATTTATATACAGGGTGTCCCAATAGAAAGTGACCGATTTTAAATGCTTATAACTTTTAAACCAGGTGTGCTAGCTACCGGCGATTTGGGCCATTCGACATTTCTTGGCCTAAAGTTTTTTTTTTCAGTTGGTTGAAAATTTTTTTCACACCTATACAGGGCGAGTAAAAAAAATGCCATTTTTCAACATCGAAATTCTCCACTATTTCAATGGATGATGCAACGCCAAAATTAAGAGTCGTTACCAAGGTATTCATTTGCCAATAAATGTCGGCCTTTTTTGAACCTAAAAAAATGCATTTATTTTTGGGCCAGATTTCTATTTCAATTTTTTAGGGCTTCCATGCCCGATGTTTATTGGTACATCAATACCTTGTACACGACTCTCAATTTTGGCGTTGCAACATACATGGTGTTTCAATAAAAATAGTGGAGAATTTCGATGTTGAAAAACGGCATTTTTTTACTCGCCCTGTATAAGTGTAAAAAAAATTTGCAACTAACTGAAAAAAACTTTAGGCCAAGAGAAGTTGAATAGTGCAAATCGCAGGTAGCTAGCACACCTGGTTTAGAAGTTATAAGCATTTACAATTGGTCACTTTTTATTGGGACACCCTGTATTACTAGTTTGGTAAAGTAACATTACTAATTCCTGTCAATAGACAAATAGACAAAAAGTGGATAATCTCACAAACATTACTAATTCCTAATAATAGACAAATTGACAAAAAGTAAATAATTATAATCTTACAAATTTTCACTTTATATAATAAGTTATTTTTTCAAGTACAAATAAGTGGATTGTTGCGGAACTTATGGGTGGACCTCTGCGGGACGAGCGCAGCGAGTTCCGCAGCCATCTACTCACTAATATACTATATTGAACTGTTTAAGCAAGACATTCACCTGAAATGTGTAGTTTTTGAATTAATAAGAATAATTCACATTTAAATGAGTTAAGTTATTATCGTTATTACACAACATATTGATAAATAGATGGCTGCGGAACTCGCTGCGCTCGTCCCGCAGAGGTCTACTCATAAGTTCCGCAACAATCCACTCGTTTGTACTTGAATAATTTGTCACATTAGGTTATTAATTTGGTAAAGTAACATTACTAATTCCTATTAATAGGCAAATTGACAAAAAATAAATAATCATAATCTTACAAATTTTCACTTTATACAGGGTGGTCCATTTAACTTGAGACAGTCTAATATCTCGAAAACGGTGCGTTTTTGGAAAAAAAAGTTCAAATAAAAGTTACATGGTATCATGTGGGAAACAAAATGGTGGTACTGATTTTTGACTTTGACAACGTTTTCAAGGTTATTTCAAGGTCAACTCTTTTTTTTTCAATGGAAATATATTTTTTTATTACAGAATCTTATTCTACAGAAAAAAACAAGTAATTTTTACTTGAAGCATTTTTCGATCCGGTTTCAATTTAAGCTGATAAAAAAGAACGAATAATTTTTTTTTTCCTCCTCACAAAATCGAAAAGTAGAGAAAGGTTACCAAAAATACCTCAAAAAATATAACAATTGATCAAATTGACGACCGCCAACTTCAACACACTTGTTAATTCGCTGTAAAAAGCTTTCATGGCACCAAATTACAGTTTCTTTACTGACAGCTCTAAGCATTTCTTATGTGTTCCATCATATTATCCGGTGTTGTGGGAACCTCTTGATAAACTGTGTGTTTGATTTTTAAAGTGAATTGACAAGTGTGTTGAAGTTGGCGATCGTCATTTTGATCAATTGTTATAGTTTTTGAGGTATTTTTGGTAACCTTTCTCTACTGTTCGATTTTGTGAGGAGAAAACAAAAAAAATATTCGTTCTTTTTTATCAGTTTAAATTGAAACCGGATCGAAAAATGCTTCAAGTAAAAGTTACTTGTTTTTTTCTGTAGAATAAGATTCTGTAATAAAAAAATATATTTCCATTGAAAAAAAAAGAGTTGACCTTGAAATAACCTTGAAAACGTTGTCAAAGTCAAAAATCAATACGCCATTTTGTTTCCCACATGATACCATGTAACTTTTATTTGAACTTTTTTTTTCAAAAACCTACCGTTTTCGAGATATTAGACTGTCTCAAGTTAAATGGACCACCCTGTATAATAAGTTATTTTTTCAAGTACAAATAAGTGGATTGTTGCGGAACTTATGGGTGGACCTCTGCGGGACGAGCGCAGCGAGTTCCGCAGCCATCTACTCACTAATATACTATATTGAACTGTTTAAGTAAGACATTCACCTGAAATGTATAGTTTTTGAATTAATAAGAATAATTCACATTTAAATGAGCTAAGTTATTATCGTTATTACACAACATATTGATAAATAGATGGCTGCGGAACTCGCTGCGCCCGTCCCGCAGAGGTCCACCCATAAGTTCCGCAACAATCCACTCGTTTGTACTTGAATAATTTGTCACATTAGGTTATTAGTTTGGTAAAGTAACATTACTATGTGATACTGTAAAATATTTATGACGAAATTCGACTCAATATCAATTTTTTTTTCATCAATTTAAATTAACTGTCAAATGTCAAATGTCAAAATCCAATAAAATGTCGATTTTTTCGAAATGTTGACATGGATTAACATATTGACTCATAACTTTGTCAATTTTGAACCGATTTTAAGATAATTAGGCTTAAAATGAAGCCAATTGAATTATCTACATATATGTGTTTGGCCCCAAATTCAACATAAAATGCCAAAAAAATCCAATTTTTTAAAAAACTTTTACAGTCAATTTTGCAGCAAGTTTTCAATTAAAATTAATGACCCGGCCTGGAATTTTGTGTATTTTTCAAGCAAAACACTTCATTAAATACTTTAAAACACTTCAGAATTGAAATCGCCCCAAAAACTCCAAAATTATGCAAAAAACCCGTGACGTGAGCTCTAAATATCAATAAAAGACGCCATGACAATACCAACTGATAAAAAAAAAATGCAAAAAAACTTAAAACTTACGAGTTTTAATCGAACTCAAAGGCCCGGCCTGAAATTTTGTGTTTTTTCAATGCAAAACACTCTAATAAACACTCTAAAACACTTTATAGAATTAAAATCGCCCCAAAAACCCCAAAATTGAGCAAAAAAAAACACGGGACATGAGCCCCAAATACCATCAAAAGACGCCATGACAGTACCAACTGATAAAAAAAAAATGCGAAAAACTTGAAATTGACTAGTTTTAATCAAAACTAAAAGCCCGCCCTGGAATTTTGTGTATTTTCAACTCAAAACACTCCAATAAACACTCTAACACACTTTTTAGAATTTAAATCGTCCCAGAAACCACAAAATTAAGCAAAAAAAACACGGGACATGAGCCCCAAATAACATCAAGAGACGCCATGACAGTACCAACTGATAAAAAAAAAATGCGAAAAAACTTGAAACTTACCAGTTTCAATCGAAATCAAAGGCCCGGACTGGAATTTTGTGTCTTTTCAACGCGAAACACTCTAACACACTTTTTAGAATTCAAAATCGCTGCAAAAACCCCAAAATTGAGTGAAAAACCCGGGAAGTGAGCTCCAAATAACATCAAAAGACGTCATGACAGTACCAACTGCCAAAAAAAAATCCAAAGCCTACTTGCCCCATTTTATAGTGTTGCCACATCAATATTTTATTATAATTAAAATTGCCTAAAAAAGTCAAAAAATCTCAAACAAATTTTCTTTATTCCAGAACATTTATCCGAAGCCATCCAAACGAGCTGCGCTAAATGCAGCGAGGCGCAGAAACGGGGCAGCCGCAAAATCATCCGCCACCTTTTGAAGAACAAACGCAGCTGGTGGAACGAACTCCAAGCCAAATACGACCCGGAGGGCGTCTACGTTAAAATGCACGCCGAAGAATTAAAGGCCGAAGGAATCACCCTGTAGAATTTAATAATTAATAAATTTAATTATGTTTTTTAGACCTTTGATTTGTTATAAATTAATATAAGATGTTTGAGCTGAGGGCATTTTAAGTCAAATATACAAAAATGATGAAGCTTCATCTATTGGTTGTTTTATTATTTGTTGCAATTCATGCAGAAGAAACCAAATATACTGATAAGTATGATAATATTGATGTAGATGAGATTTTACATAGCGATAGATTGTTGAAGAATTACTTCAATTGCCTTATGGATAGAGGCAGGTGCACACCAGTTGGCTCTGAAATTAAGAGTAAGTTATTTTTTGTTTGAATATAAACTTTGTTCCAACCGTAATATTATCTTCAGAAATAAAGTGGTTCTGGGTTGGGATCATGACAAGTAAAATACTACTTTCATGACGTCACTTACGACCTATTTATCGCGTACACTACAGGTGATGATGAGGGTTCCTATGCAACCTGACGTCATGAAAATAGAATTCTACTTGTCATGATTCCAGCCCTGGAACGATTTTTTGACGAACAATTACTTAATTTTGTCACAATTATTTTCCAGAAAATCTACCAGACTCGTTGGAAAACGAGTGTCAGAAGTGCAGCGAAAAACAGAAAAACATCGGCAAGAAAATCCTGAAATACATGATCGAACAAAAACGTGAAATGTTCGACGAAGTCGAAAAAAAGTACGACCCAAACGGAGTGTACCGTAAGCGTTACGAGGCTGATTTAAAGAAAATCGGTATAAAGTTGTAAATAAAATAAATATATATATATATTTCGCATATCAATTATTACAATTTGATGTTTTCCTTTTTAGCTTCAGCTTCATATTTCTTCATATAAGTCCCGTTGGGATCGTATTTAGCAGCTAATTCATTCCATTGCTCCCTTTTATGCTCGATCAGATAATGAATCACCTTTTTAGCTCCATCTCTTTGCTTAGAGCTACATTTTGAACAATCATTTTCCAAAGCATCTGGTAGATTTTCTAAAAAGAATATTCCAGAATTAAAAATAATCATTTTATCTATAAGTACAACTACTTACTCTTTAATTCTGATCCATCAGGAGTGCATTTGCCTCGATCCATAAGGCAATTCAAGTAGTTCTTCAACAATCTATCACTGGCTAAAATTTGATCCAAATCTACATTGTCGTACTTTGAAGTGTATTTTTCTTCGGCACTGCAAAGCAGTACCAGTAAAGCGCAAATAATTAGGACTTTCATGGTAGTACTGCGGTCTTTTAATTAAAACAACAGGAAACCGTTTGTATTTATAGATTCAAATGGTCGTTTTTTGTACGGTACTGATTGACGACCAAATTTGAACTTTGTAATGGTTTAATTGATGGGTCATTTATTTAATTGATGGGTTTTTTATTCGGTGCGCGTCTAAAGTACATAAGTTAATTATATATCGCTTAATTCAATAGAAACAATAATTAATTAATTGATTGGCGCCAAAACAAACAAAAATTTTGAATTTTTAAAAAGACAGTTTTCTACTTTATCGATATCGGTTGCTGTTTCCAAAACATTTAAAACTGATTAATTAGACATTTAAATGCATTAAAATCAACGTAATTATTCAATTGAATAAGCCTCAAAACTATTTTTAAATAATTTGGGTGTAATAAAGACACTCATTTGTTACAAGATGGCGCCACTATAACATGATAAATGCCCCAAAATCCAATAAATAACTAATTACGCTTTAAATAGAGACCTAAGTACGCTTAAATGTCATAAAATAAGCCCCAATCTTAACTTTGGAACAATGATTTTGGATTTAGTGCAGGTTATATTTATGTTGGAGTAAATAGTGAGGGTTGGGTCAAATAGAACTGGTTCTAATAGAACAAAAAACCGAAAGAGCTATTATTGCGAATCGTGTTCTGAATCAAATAATCAAATAAGTAGAGGTGACGATATCTTCCAGCTTTTTTCAAATGGGATGCTTTATATATTTCATTCTATATTTTTGAATCACAATGCCCCGATCTACAGTGTGTCCCGCTTAAGGATTGACCACCCTTCTGAAATTTTTATTTTTCAACCGATTCAATTCATTTTTTTTTACAAGCTTTTATTTAAGTTCACCTGTATGTATGTATGTATGTATGTAATCAAATCTTGCAACCAGTGGCGGATTTAGCATGAAGCAAACGACGCACTGTGCGTCGGGCCCCCAGAGCTGAGGGGCCCCCAAACAACCAGATTCTAAAGGGACCGATAAAAACAAATAAAAAAAAAATTAACTCGTAGATATAAAAAAAAAAAAACGAAAATTAAATTTTGAAAGAGACGGCAACGTTGTATACCAGGATGCCTATTCTTGAAACCGGGGAACAGCGTTCTCACGAGAAAGAACGATTGCTCAGTCTTTGTCAGTGTTATCTCCTGTTTCGACAATAAAGGTCCTGTAGGGAATCCAGGGCTGGAATCGTGACAAGTAGAATTCCACTTTCATCACGTTATTCCCGACTCATTTATCGCGTACAGTACGACAATTGTTAGGCAACCTGACGTCATAAAAGAGAAATACTAGTAGAATGTCGTAATCCCAGCCCTGATGCACTCGACGCGATAATGCGATAATGCGGCAACCGCGGACGCGTCGACTTTAGGCGGCCTTTTTAGCTATAAGGCAATTTTTCGCAAGGAAAATCAAGCATAATTTGATTATCCCTGCGGTTTTATTCTCATCAAATTTTACCGATGGGTCCACCTTTCTATGACGGTCATTGTCATTTTCTATTCACTAAACAAAGATAGCTAACTCATCGGTGAAGTCACCGATGAGAATAAAAACGAGGGGTATGCTGGGTTATGTGATGTGTCAATTGTAATTGTATCATATTCCCCTAACTCCTCTACATCAAATTCTGGGCCTGCGAGTGACGTCACTACTATCAGCCGCTTGTAGTGATGACGTCACCCGCAGACCTCGATGGAATGCTTGCAATTCAGGCTGTGCTAGTGTTAATTTTTTCGTCGATTTTAAATGTAGAAAAGGTAATTTTCCTTGATCCTCGAGTATCCCAGAATTTGATGGTGGGGGAGTTAGGGGAGTATGACACAAATGACACATCATATCGTCGGTCTCATGACATAAGGCCCTATCTCGAGATAGGGCCAAAATGAGTTAAGTTCATAGATTGGTTGCATTTAGTGTATTCTTGTTTTTAGCCAAGGGTCTTATCTTAAAATCAGTTCATTTCGTTAAAAAAGTGAGAAAATCAGTGGCGTAGCCAGTAGGGGGGCAGGGGGGGCGACGGCCCCCCCCGCCCCTACAAGTATGGCGCCCCTACCGCTCTTAAAAAGCAAAAACAATAAATTATAAAATTATGCTGTTTCTTATTTATTTTATTGATCCCTTTATTCTTTAACGTAAGTTGGCTGTTGGCAAATGGTTCAGTTCAATCAAAAGAAACATAATAGTTTCTGTTTTGATGACTGATGTGGTTGAAAAAGGGAGTGACTACTGCACTGTCCAGACAGTGATGACTGAAAACTATCTGCACTAACCAGACAGTGCCGACTAAAATCTATCTGCACAGTCAAGACAGTGCTGACTAAAAACCATCCGCACTGTCCAGATAATTTCATCATCATAACATCATATCATATAAAGTTCAAAATGGCTTGGCTTCCTTGCTGGGATTCAGTATGTTAATATGCCCTAGGTAGTTATTTTTGTATTGAGTCCGCAAAATGAGTGTTTTTTTAATGGTACCTGAGAGTGTCAATTTCCACAGGTCAGGTCTAGGCGAGGCCATATAGTTATTTTCCTAACCCAACAAGTGCTCAAAGTATTACTTTGAGCACGGACATGCGTGCGGAAAAGTACTAATTTGTAGGAAGAATGTTGTCTGTATTTTGTATGCGACATTTGTGGTAATTGACAGCTCTGAATGAATTTTTGGCCTCGTCCTGACATGTGAAAATTGACACAATTAGGTACTGGGTATTTGTTTATAACTGGTACACTCGATAAACTTTCTTATTTTTGAAAATAAAGGGCATGTTCAACACGTAGTTGGCAAATTTCTTGGGAAATCGCAACCTTAAGCGATACAACGCCATTTTTTTTTGCTGTCTTCATAGGTATACAGAGTGCGCCAAAAAGGTATTTATTTCAAATGGAACGCCCCATATATTTTTGTTATCCAAATAGTGTTTGATATTTTTGTGAAGTTAATTTTCTTAGAATTTTAAAAATACAAAAATGTGCTTACAAAAAATTACTTTTTTGGCGCACTCTGTATACCTATGGCGACAAAACAATATTGTTGTAGCGATTGAGATCGTCGCAATTTACCAAGAAGTTTTCCAATTTAAACATGTCCTTTATTTTCAATAGTAAAAAAGTTACTGAGTGTTCCAGTCACTGGCGCCGACTACATGGGGGCATCGGGGCTGGTGCACCCATGAGCAACCTCTCATGGGGAATGCGGAAGTACAAACCACAAACGTGTTTAATGGCCATTCCAACGGTGGTTCAGCTGTAAGTACTTGATATTTGGCTTACTTTTTACTTACTTTTTGATTTTGTTTTTCTTCTTCTTGTACCTTTTTCTTTGACTGTACAGTGTATCCCATTTTGGAAGTACATAAGGGATATCTCAGAATCTCAGTTGCTATTGGAGTTAGAAGGATGCGGTTTTCGCTCGGGTTTTCGGGAACGTTAGCTACTCTTCTGTCAAATGAAAGATGCCGTTAACAAAATTGTACTCGCCTTTTCGTTCTTAAGATACAAGGTGTTTTCTAAAATATTGCATTTTGGGACATCCTTTGTAGGTAACTCCGCTCTCTCATAAGTGATCGAAAACGTGACAACGGGTTTCTATAGATATTTTTACGTAGATTCCAGAAGCATTGTCAGTTTTTCTCTAAAAGTGATAGTTTTTGAATTATGAATCAAACATACGTTATTTCAAATGAGACGCCTTACATATAATAAATTCATTGGATAGCTTTGCTTTTGCTGATTTCAATTCAATCAAAATTCGATACCTTTATCTCTGACAGTTTTCGAGCAGAAAAAATTTATCTGTTTTTGTCATGAGAAACAGTGTTGCGTACTTGAAATGACATTTACGTAGAAATACTTGAAAAAATTATTTAGGTATTTTTTATTTCAAGTATCATTCCAATTAAACTAACAAATTAAATTATTGCTATCGATAATCTTAAAGGGGATGTGACCCAAAAATAAAAATTTTAGAAAAAAAAATCCAAGAACGAATTTTCAAGCCGCACTAGGCTTCGGCCAACCGTTGCGAAGATACCGCCACTCCTAGCACTGTGACGTCATATGCACAAACTGAGTCTGACAATATTAGCTGTGTTCCAACCGACATGAGAACCGTTCCAGAAGCAGCAATTTCCAGTTGCTCACCTAAGTTGAACGTTCATCCTACTTGACAAATGAATTGATCGACTGGAAACTACCGTTTTAGGACGTTTCTCATATCAGTTGGAACAGAGCTATTATGGACATTATCGTATTGTTTTTGCGTTCTCACACCTATTTCTGCGTCAGTGTGTTTATGACGTCACACGATGAATAAACAAAACTTTATTTAGTCGTCAAGTAAATTTTAAAGCATTTAAAAATACTTCAATTAAAAATATTTACTTCAAGTAATTTCACTGGTACTTAAGTAATTTAATATCACTTAAGTACAAATTTTCAAAACCTTTCAAGTAAAATATACTTGACTGATATTTTAAGTATTAAGTACAAGTAAAATTTGAAAAACTTGAAATTGCAAGTACAAGTACCAATGTTTGGATTAGTACTTAAGTCAAATAAGGTAAACGTTCCTATTATCGGCACCTTAAGCACCTTACATAGCCTAGGGCATAGTTTTGTTTCATTTTAGTAAATAAAATACCCGAACATCCAATATTTTGATTATCGATTTTGATGACAAAAGGCGTCATATTACGTACGAATTATTTATTTCAACCCAAAACTAATGCGTAATATTTATGGAAAGCAATAAATATAAAAAAATGTATGCCCTTATTAACGGCATCCTAAAATAAATTCATGTTCCAATTTTCGGCATCCAAAAGATCCTTTTATCGGCACAGAATCAGGTTACCCAAATTCTATTAAGTTATCTATAGTCATCAATGTGAAAAGGAGATACAACTAAGAAAATTCCTATACTTCTGTGAGCCATTGACAAATGCGGTTTTCTGTTAGGGTATTTCTAGCACACGTGAAATTTTGGGAAATTCTTGCCTCAGTTCCAGGTGCCTTTTCAAAAATAATTCATACCATTTCTGGCCAGGCCTTCGATCTGTAAAATGATTAGGTCTATCCATCTATATCTATATCTATTCTTTAGCTAGTAGTTGAACACTATCTAACAACTGTGTTTTCGTTGCAAGAAATCCACAGTCCGCAATTCGATATAGCCATGCTGCTACCAGTAAATTTTCTTCTCCGTTTGTTAGTACCGTTTCTGGTCCACATTTCTTTTCTGAAAGTGTTCTACCCTTTACTTTATCTTGAAGAATCGATCTAGGTATCTTATATAAATTGCTAGCAGTTTTGAATGGCATTGGCATTCCTGATCGAACAGCGTCAACAGCTATACTAATAGCTTCAACAGAATATTTAATTCGTTTTTTCTATTCCAGCGACCGTTAAAAAATACATTTCTAATTATCGGCACGTGAATGTGTGTATTATCGGCACAGTTTTCAAGTTAAAAAAAAGGCTAGTATCTAGTAGAAATATGGGGTGCCGAAAATTGGTCCGGAATATCATCGCTTCATATTGCATATAATGACCAAACATTTCTTATGATAAGCTAAAAGTTAAAGCTATAATCGATCTCAATACCAACCTATACAAACAACCAATTATCGGCACAGCTGCCGATGATTGGGTCAGCAACTTATATTAACGTACCCATTATCGACACCCATAAAATATTTGGAAAAACATGAAAAAAAATAGTTTTAAACCTTACAAATAATGAAAATAATGATATCTAAACATACAAAACCTAATAAAACGTTCATACAAAAGTGTTATGTATGCCACTGACTATATAATTGAAAGGTTGGTTAGCAACCAGAATAATAGGCAGGACAGTTAAAAAAGGTAGTGTGTACATTAACATATCCTAGCCCTGAGTTCCCAAAGTAATTATCCTCATACTGAAGTTAATATATCCTAGAAGTTACTCAACGTGTTTTCTTCAATTCCTCAGAAATACACTACATTTGGCGACGAGGATGGGATGGTTTTATTGAAATTGTTTGAGGGTAATTGAGGGTAAGTTTGGCAGTTTGGGAACGTCAAGTTAGAGACGTTGACATTGAGTGGTGAACGGTACGAACAGCGAATCGAGTATACAATAACTATCTGTTCCAGAGTACATTTCTTTTTTTTTTTACTTAAATGAAAGTTAACGGAAGAAAATGGCATTAATTGGACACATTGAACCTTTCAAGGGAAATCAAGGGGAAGAATTCGAATCTTATATGGAAAGAATGGAACATCTGTTTAAGGTTAATGTGGTAGAAGAGGGACTTAAAGTTTCACTTTTTATAACTCTGGCAGGTACAAGTGTTTATCAAACTTTAAAGAATTTAGTAGTTCCAGGAAAACCTACAGACTTTACATATGCTCAGATTAAGGATAAACTATTGAAACATTATTCACCTCCAGTGTCAGAAATTTATGAACTGTTTGTTTTTAATAAATGTAATCAGAAGAGTGAACAATCAATAGCTGATTATATTATAGAACTGCGAAAATTAGCAAGTTCTTGTAGCTTTGGACAATTTTTAGATGATGCTCTTAGGGACAGATTTGTGTGTGGCATACGCGCAGAAAATATTCAAAAAAAATTATTATCAGATGTTGGGTTAACATTTAGTAGTGCTTGCCAAATGGCTCAAGCCTCGGAGATCGCACAAAAGCAAGTTAAAACTCTAGTAGATACGTCAGCTGGCACAGTGAATAGTTTTTATAAAAAACCGTATAAATTTAATCAGGGACAGTACACTAATAATTCTAAATTAGAGCCTAAAGTAAGAGATTTTCAGCAAAATAAGCCTGTTGAGGGAAAGTGTTTCAAATGTGGTCGAGCCCATCCAAAGAATAAGTGCCCAGCTGTGAATTGGAAGTGTTTCAGATGTCTGAAACTTGGCCATGTCAAGCAACTGTGTCCTCAACAAAAAAAATCTACAGTTGGTGCTGTAGAAGTATTATCTGAGAGTGAAGAGGTAGATTTTGATGGTAGTGATTTGTGGTGTATAAACAATATGCAAGGTAAGAATGTTCCTGCATATCATGTAAAGTTGAAGATTAATAATATAATTGTGAATTTTGAGGTAGATACAGGTGCATGTAGATCAGTTATGTCTATTTGTCAGTTTCGTAATTTTTTTAATATTAAATTAAGTCCGGTGTCTTATAAACTTAATGTAGTTTCTGGTCAGGATATTAAGGCTATTGGGGAATGTATTGTTGAGGTTGAGTTAGGCAAAATTCATACTGGTTTACCATTAACGATTATTGAATCTGGGAAAGTCTTTACACCTTTGTTGGGGCGGAATTGGCTCAATATTCTGTTTCCTGGGTGGCAGAAAAATTTCGGAGATAATTTTATAAATAACTTGCATTTTAATGACTTAGTTTGTCAAATTAAAAATAAATATAAGTCTGTTTTTGATGGTGACTTATGTTCTCCGATTAAAAAGTTTGAAATTAAATTTAATATCAAGGAAAATGCAATTCTGGTAGTTAAAAAAGTTTATAACATGCCATATGCTTTAAAACCCAAAGTAGAAACAAAACTTAAGCAAATGCTAAAAGTAGGTATAATAAAACCAGTCTCTTTTAGTGAATGGGCATCACCAATAGTGGTTGTACCTAAGAAAGGTACCGATGATGTTCGTATATGCACAGATTTTAAGTTAACTGTTAATAAAGTTTTGAATATAGATCAATATCCTTTACCTACACCAGAGGATATATTTGCAAGTTTGGCAGGGGGGTCTATATTCTGTGTACTTGATCTTACAGGGGCGTATCAACAACTTAGGGTTCATCCCGATTTTCAAAAATATCTTACTATAAATACACATATGGATATGTTTAGGTATACGCGTTTAACTTATGGGGTGGCTTCAGCTCCAGCTTTATTCCAATCAGTAATGGATCAAATTCTAGGTGGTATTCAAGGAGTCTATTGTTATCTAGATGATATTTTAGTTTCTGCGACTGATTTCGAACATGCATATAAATTACTGGAGTTAGTTTTAGGTAGATTAGATAGGTATAATGTCAAGGTTAATTTGGACAAGTGTAAATTTTTTGAAAATCAAGTAGAATATCTGGGGCATAGAATAGATCAAGAAGGTATACATCCTACAGATGATAAGTTGCGTGCAATATGGGAGGCACCTGAGCCTGTTAATTTGACTCAGTTGCGGTCATACTTGGGTTTGTTAAATTATTATTCGAAATTCATTCCAATGTTGTCCTCTCAGTTGCATCCATTGTATCAATTATTGGAAAAAGATAAAGAATTTGACTTTAATAAAGATTGTAAAAATGCTTTTCAGCTAAGTAAGCAGCTAATAAAAGATAATCAGGTTTTAACCCATTATGATCCAAAAAAAACTCTGATAATATCATGTGATAGTAGTAGTTATGGTGTTGGGGGTTTATTGAGTCATAGAGATTCTGCTGGCCAGGAAAAGCCTGTTTGTTTCGCATCGGGAACGCTGTCGAAAGCAGAACAAAATTATTCGCAATTGGAACGAGAAGCTCTTGCAATTATATTCAGTGTAAAAAATTTTTATAAATATGTCTTTGGGCGATCATTTATATTAGTTTCCGATCATGAACCATTAAAAATGATTTTTAATCCAGATCGTAGTATTTCAGTAATGTCGGCGTCGCGTATTGTAAGATGGAGTATAATTTTATCAGCTTATCAGTATAAAATTGAGTATAGAAAGGGTTCAAAAATGTTTGAAGCAGATATGCTTTCACGTTTGCCTTTGCCTGATTCTACAGAAATAGATAGCTCTTTAAATTCATTCAATTTGTCAAATGAATTACCACTATCTTATGAGGATATTGGTAGAGTTACCAGTAAAGATTCCATTTTGATAAAAGTTATGAGTTTTGTTAGAACAGGTTGGCCTCAGAAAGTTGAGGATGGAGACTTAAAACCTTATTTTTTAAAAAGAAATGAGCTATCTATTGAAGATAAGTGTTTAATGATAGGGATAAGGGTTGTGATTCCTCTATTGTTACGTAAAGACGTTTTAAATATTATCCATGAAAACCACATTGGTATAGTGCGAACAAAAATGTTAGCTAGATCAGTTTTCTGGTGGCCTGGGTTACAGCAGGATATTGAGGCAATGGTTTCGGCTTGTAGCACTTGTAGATTAGTTCAGAATGATCATGAAAGAGCGTTAATATCCTGGCCGAAAACAGAAAATGTTTTTCAAAGAGTTCATATTGATTTTTTTCATAAAAATGGAAAAACATTTTTGTTATTAGTTGATAGTAAGTCTAGGTGGATAGATATACATTTTATGAATAAAGGTACAGATGTTAGTCAAACAATAGAAAAATTAAAATTGACATTTTGCTTGCTGGGATTACCAGATACAATAGTATCTGATAATGGTCCTCCGTTCAACTCTAATGAGTTTAATCGTTTTTGTCATATTAATGGCATTAATGTTCTAAAAAGCCCTCCTTACCATCCGCAATCTAATGGATGTGCAGAACGTCATGTACAGACGGTAAAAGCTTCATTGAATAAGTATATTGCAGAAAATTCAACTATGACAGTTGAACAGCAAATCGTTAATTTTCTCTTTAGTTTTAGAAATACTCCTTGTTCAGTTACAGGACTTAGTCCTAATGAAATGATTTTCAAAATTAAACCTAAAACTCGTTTGGATTTACTAAAACCTAAAACGAGAGGAAAAGTATTGTTTAATAAAAATTTTGATTATATTAAACCGATCATTTTTGTAACAAACGAAAAAGTATTAGTTGGAAAGTTAGGTCCTTATAGTAAAGAAAAATGGGTTGAAGGAGTTATTGAGAAATGTATTAGTTCTGTTACATATTTGGTTAGAGTAGGTGAGAGACTTTTATATAAGCATGTAAACAGTTTAAGAAAAATGCATAGTTTTGGTGAGGTGCTGGATAAAAATTTGACTACACAGTATGTACCAAATGTTTCTGATACAGTTCCATTAAAATTAAAATATGATAATATCCAAGATGCTCAAATGTCAGAAGTGCCTTCTCAAATATTACCAAATAACAGTGTAGAAAAAGAATCATTAAGTCAAGATGATAGAAATATCAATTGTAAAAGTCCAGTTAGGTTACCTATAAACGAGCCTGTTAATTTGGAAGTTCTCTCTAAGAATAGTACTGATGAGGTAAATTTGAGACGCAGTACTAGACAACATAAAGCACCTCAACGTTTAGATTTATAGTTATGTACCTATCTTAAGTGGGAAGGAAATGTTATGTATGCCACTGACTATATAATTGAAAGGTTGGTTAGCAACCAGAATAATAGGCAGGACAGTTAAAAAAGGTAGTGTGTACATTAACATATCCTAGCCCTGAGTTCCCAAAGTAATTATCCTCATACTGAAGTTAATATATCCTAGAAGTTACTCAACGTGTTTTCTTCAATTCCTCAGAAATACACTACAAAAAGATTAAGCAGGAAGTATAACACGATGTAGCTTACCTGTTTCTTAACACATGTAACAAGAAAAGCTTGACACAAGAGTTTGGCGCCAACTGACCAATATATTTTTGACAGTTGTCATTACCGATTTAGGCTGAAGATCGGTAAATTTTGCAAGGGCGTAGATCAAGGTCCGCAGAAACGCGTAAAATACTTTTTCTCAACTATCTTCCGGTAGAAACCTTATTTTTAAGGGTTGTACAGAATAAGTGCCGATAATTGGGGTAGTGCTGATAATAGGAACTTTTACCTTACTTAAGTATATTTTTGTACACAAGTATTTACTTCAAGTATTTAAAATACTCAGTACAACAGCTCTGTTAGAAAGAGACCTTCCTCATTTTCCTTCTGAAACATTATTCCTTATGACAAAAACAAACAGGATGGAGATAAACCTATCCAACGAGCTATTAATCCAAGGTGTTTCATTTGAAAAAACCTATGTATGGTTCATTATCCAAAAACTGTCACTTCTAGAGAAAAACTGACTTTGCTACTAGAATCTACGTAGAAAGATCTATAGGAACCCCTGTTGTCTCCTTTTCGATCACTTATGAGAGAACCGAGATACAAGAGGTGTCCCAAAATGCAACTTTTTCAAAAACACCTTGTATCTGAAAAACGAAAAGGGCAATGACAATTTTCTTGACGGCATCTTTTTAACAGAAAAGTAGCCAACGTCAGCGCACTGATTGACAAATGGAAATCGCCATAGGTCTGTTTCTGCAAAAATCACAAACCAGTCGGAGTGAATTTCATTGGTTGAAACTAGTTTTCTGACTGTTTTCAACCAATGAAATTCGCTCTGACTGGTTTGTGATTTCTGCAGAAACAGACCTCATATAAAAGCGCGAATGACAGTTCGATGGCCATCAGTCAGCCAGTGTTACCAACTTCCGATAAGTAAAAAAGGAGTGTGACAAAAAGCTTCTTTTTCTATTATGGTGTCATATCGAAATCTTTTCGACACTAAAAGTAGTTTCGAAAAGAAGCTCTTTGTGACACTCTTTTTTTACTTATCGGAGGTTGGTAACACTGGTTGACTGATGGCCATCGAACTGTTATTCGCGATTTTAAAATAGAAAATTTCTATATTTGGCATATGTAGTGTTACCAATTTAAACATATTGAATCAGGAAATATGAGAATAAAATTTCCAAGAAAAATTTGTTTTTTTTTAATTAAACAATACCAAAATAGAAAAAATAGTATAAAATATTCGTTTCATAAGACATTATATCGCACTCGCCCTTTATATAGGGCTCGTGCGATAAAATGACGTTTTATGAAACTTGTATTTTAATGTACTATTTCGAAACTACTTTTAGTGTCGAAAAAACTTCGATATGACATCAAAATAGAAAAATGTTTGTTTAAAATTTATACTACCTATCCAGGCATACGGGGGGGATAAAAATCGTATACAAAAATTGAACGAGGGTTGCTCTAGTGCTGCCCGAATTTAGCAATCGGAAACACTATAAAATAGACGTTTTTGGGCGTGGCATCCCGAAAAAAATTTTCGCCCACCCCCTTCCCCTATAAACAAATTTATAAAGTTATTTATTATTATCCTGCACCCATGAGGACTTTCAAAAGTCGGCGCCGCTGGTTCCAGTTATGAACATGAACAAACACCCTGTACCATTCAAAAAACACTCATTGTCCGAACTTAATACAGTGGATCCCGAGGAATATAACTATAACTTTAGGTATATGATATGATAATTAAATTATCCGGACAGTGCAGATGGTTTTTATTCGGTATTGTCTAGACATCAGTGCAAATAGATTTCAAATTTCAGTGTCTAGACAGTGTTGATATATTTTAGTCGACACTGTCCGGTCAGTGCAGATAGTTTTCAGTCGGCACTGTCTGGACAGTGCAGTAGTCACTCCCTAAAATAAAAGTACCGAGTACCGTATAGGTACCACCGATTTTTTCTGCCACTTCACTAATAATTTCTGAAAAACAAAATTGATTTTTTTTTTATATGAATTTCAATATATTTATTTGTTTATCAAACTAGAAGCTGTCATCCCTCCGAATTTCCACGAATTTGTTCTAATTTTCAAGGCGTCCGGAGATGTCCGGCAAGATTTTTTTAAGTTAACGTTATGTCCACACATAACTTCTTTTAATACATAAATGTTTTTCGGAGTGGCACCCCAAAAAAAATTGTTTTTGAAGACTTAAAATAAACTTTTTTGGGCGTGGCACCCGGGGAAATTTTTCGCCTCCGGCGGGCTTTTCGTCTTCAATATTTTCCCCCAATAAGCAAATAGTACAAACATTCATTTGTTACCCCCCCCCCCCCTCCCCTCCTCCAAAAAAATTATGTGCCCCCTCATATCTTTGCCCCTCCCGCCCCGCAAGGCTGGCTACGCCACTGGAGAAAATCCTTGGCATTATCTTGCAATATGAATAGGTATTAGTATTCTTCTAATTGCTCTCCTGAAAACTTGTTAAAAATGAGATAGGGCCTTATGTCATGAAACCGACGCAGGGTCGGATTAAGGTCTTTTGGGGCCCGGGGCTATTTTCACAAAAGGGGCCCCTAGGTCCCTGAAATAAATTCAAACGTCACTCAAAATTTTACCTTGCAGATTAAAAAAATGTAATTTTGGACAAACTGTTTGATTTGGAAATTTTTTTTCTTGAATAAATATTTCTGAATTATCCACCACTATCACCGTACTTAGTAACATTTCTAAAATTTGTTTTTTAAATCAAAATAAAAATTAAAAAATTTGCAAATAAAAATTATTGCCATGTAATCAGCTAGATATAGTAAAGTTTGTTTCACCAGGGTTTGTACTTGCCACCAGCATTTGTCCAGTGGCGTAGCTAGGCGTCGGCGACTGCCGACGGCCTCGCGCCTTAAGGAGCCTCGCAAAAAATAGGTTACCGAACCTGAAAATTGGTACTTTTCGATTTCCCAAAATAAAACGTAGAGAACAAATAAGCATATTCCTATATACGAAACTTCTTAATATCATAGAATTCACTAAAAATTATTATTATCTCCAAACGTCAGAAAAACGTCACTTTGTTAACCCCTGTCAAGATGTCAGAAATTTGATTTCTATGCTGCTAGGCAAATCCAGCGGGTTAACACCTGTCGAGGTGGTAGAAACTTAATTTCTATGCTGCTTGGCAACCCCAGCGGCAGCAAAAGTACTTTTAGTGCCGCTGGAGCGGCAGTAGAAGTACTTTTAGTGCCGCTCGTACTTTTACTGCCGCTCAACCATTCACTTGCCCCCAAGCTTATCCCATTGGTTTGGAGAAAAAATAGCGTGTTGCATACGGAGTAGAAGCACTTTTTTGTGCTTCAGCAGTATTGCAAGCCTCACTACGTTCGGCTCGCAAACCTTCTGCTTCAGCACAAAAAAGTAAAGCTTCTACTCCTAATACAACAATATACTATTTTTACTGCAAATTAACCTAGAACTCTCAAACCATAAATATGGTACATAAGGCACTTTCCCTAACTGGCAACCGACCGAGACATAAACATAGGGTGACCATACATACAGTAAGTATTTCGGTGTATTGTACAGGGTATGTTCTTCATAATTAGTGCGACTTCTACAACTTGAACAAAACAAAAAAATTAAAAAAAGTTAAATACAAAAGTTGTAGGGTTTCATCTATTCCTGGTATTCTTGATTCTGATCACATGAAGTTAGTTCATGAGGCGTCAACAGTTGGCCAATGAAATCGTTGTAGCACCGGATGAAAAATGTTTGTCAGTTTGTTCAGATCGAAAGAATACGCCTAGTATCTTTTGCACATGTCAAAACGGGCAAATGACAAGTACTAACTGTCATAATGACAGCACATGCAGTTTTTTAAATAGTTAACCCGGTATAGTTTTGGCTAGAATGAAAGATTTTTGTCTTCCGATTCCAAATATATTATCATATATGCTGCTATTTGGTTCAGCTGTTTTTGCGCTATTTAAGTTTAAAGATGCATTGAAATTACCCCAAATTAGGTCTGTTCCCGGTTCCTTATACACTTTTTTTTACTAATTTAATGCAATTTTCATGCAGTTGTAAACTTAAATAGCGCAAAAACAGCTGAACCACATATCAACATACTTAGATGGTATATTTGGAATCAGCAGACAAAAATCTTTCATTCTAGCCAAAAATATACAGTGATCCATTTAAAAAATGTATGTACTTGTCATTATGACAGTTGACACTTGTCATTGCTCGTTTTGACATGTGCGAAAGATAATTGAGATGAAACCCTAAAACTTTTGTATTCAACATTTTCTTAAATTTTTTTTTGTTTAAGTTGTAGAGTCCACACTAATTATAAGGAACAGACTCTGTACATTTTGTTTTTGTACAGCAAACATGCTAACATATAGAGATTTGGAAATTATTTAGGTTTCCTAAAAAATTGCCTGATTCCTACCAAAAATTGTCGGTCCATGTTTGTGTAATACTGTAATAAATGAGAAATTTATTTTTGATTGGAAGGATTTGTTAGCCTGAAAAAAGAGATGTGACTCTCAAAGAATTCTCACCTTCGGCGGGCCTGCTAGCAACTACCCGTCCCTGTCGTTATATCCAGCTTTTTGTCACAAGAAATATGGCCACCCTACAGTGGCGGATCTATAGCACCATTCTGAGGGATGGAGCTTCTCAACCAGTGGCGGCTCGTGATTTATACCTGAAGGGGTTAACACCTAAAGTAGGACCACGTGATGCCCACCGCAAATGCCCCGGAGGTAGAAATTTTTTTCGGGTGCCACGCTCAAAACTTTTAAGCCTCCAAAAAAATAATTTGTGTGTTTTTCTAATATTTAAAATTTTCTTGGGTCTCTCTGGGAGGGAGGGGGGGGGAGAAAATACCCCCTTTACCCCTCCACCCGTGGATCCGCCACTGCTACCCTACATAAAAAGGGCGTCGCAATTCGGATGTCGCCGACGTCCACGTTTGGTTTGGCTACGCCACTGCATTTGTCTTCCTTGTTTAACAAATAAAAATTGACTCAAACAAATCAATGATGTCAAAAACATTCGTCGGTTCTTAAACTAGACGTCATTCATTTAAATTTGTCAAAAAAATTGAATGAGTCATATGAATTAATCTACGACAACCCTTTTTTTTTTCAAGTTTCAAGGTCAAGTATGAACCCTGGTGAAACGAACTTTAGTTCTCTACAACTTTCTCGTATAAATATTTTTGATATTATGCATATTAACGCCAAAAAGTTATGATTACAGAATTACTGGTGGTTAACGCTCTCAAATTGTAAAGGGGCCCACATACTGCGTTTTTGTTGGACAGTATTTTTGTACGTGCAAATCTGATCTAGCAAAAACGATACAAAACCGAAGTGTGTGCACATAAAGAAAAAATATTTCCAATTAAACCAATTTGATTTGCCGTAAAATAATAAGTGATTTATATATAACGAAAAAAATATATTCTTCTTGTAAGTAAAGGGATTGCTTGCGTATATTATTTCATGAAAAGAAAATATTTTATTTCCTTAAAGAATTTTCCATATATTTAAAGGAAATTAGTCATGTATTCAATTCAAACAAATTCGCATAAAATGAATTTCCAATAGAGAATTTTATTTATTTAACTCAAATCAATATTTTCTTAGAATTAGTATGCGGGTATAAAATTGGAGAATACAGTTTCTTGATTTTAGAATACTTGTTCTTGTATGAAGCATCGTTTTTTCAAATATAGTTTTCATTCAAGAATATCATCACCTATTCATATTTTCAAAATAAGAATAATTGTGCTTTGATATTAGGTACCTATTATATTTTTGTTTAGAGGATGTTTCAAAATTACGTATACAAAAGGTGAGCACAGATACCCTACATCACAATAGGGTGAGTTTATATGGATTTAGTGTACTATCTTTTTCCACTTCAAAGCTTCAAAAATACATCGATGTTTGTCACTTCAAGGGACTACATATCAGAAAAATGAAGCAAATTTTAGGAATAGGTGAGTCCAATTAAACTCGCCATATTTTTATTTTCAGTTATGGTATCTATAAGTACTCACCTTTTGTACACGTAATTTTGTTACATCAGGTAGAAAAAAATATATACTAGGTACCTAAAATCAAGCACAATTATTATTGTACTGGGTATAACTAGGTGTAAAAAAAAAAAAAATTTCTGGCAAATTTTATTTTTCTTTATTAAAAAAACAATGTAACTAAACTAGAGGGTGACGAAACTTTATAACTGTGTTAAGTATAAACAACCTAGAATAAATTTAATTTGAGTTTGTACTTTCAGATTTGATAGTTTACAAATCATTAATCTACTTTCAAATACAGCCATTGAAAAACAAAAAAACGAAAAATAACAAGTAAAATAAAATAAGAGTAGTGTGATAATTTGAGTATTCAACCTAACACTAATAAAAATAAAAATAAATAACACTTTCAAATATTCACATCTTAAATCTGCTTTTGGTAGTCTTCAAATTATCAGTCTTCTTTCAAATACAGCCATTGGAAAAAAAGGAAAATAACTCTTAAAATAAAATAAGAATAGTGTGATAATTTGAGTTTTAAACCCAACACTGATGAAAATAAAAATAAATACCACTTTCGTACATTCGAAATAAAGTGAAAACTGTGTCAAAGGCAAACATATTCACAACTCAAATCCACTTATTACTTTATTCTTTATTCATTCCCGAAGTGACACATATTCACTATTTCCAACTTTGTGAATGATGGTAGGCAATATGGAAAAACACTCCTCCAATCTAACTGTAATTTTTGATTGCAATTTTGCGGAATTAATTTTAAATGCTTTAAAATGTTCACAGTAACCGATAATACTTAAAGGAGAACATTCCATATATAATAACTTCTCATCGTGCTGATTTAAAAAAATATTTGTAATTTTACAAAAACAGGGAACATCATCATTTTCATATTTATATATCAGTACCATTTCAGTTTCGTATCTAACACCGTTTATTTCGTACCAACTAATAGAATAGAAATCCCCAGGTTCCAAATTTAGGTTAGAATCAACGTCATCAATATTAATTTGATCAGTACATAAAATTCTATCAATAAATCCCTTATTTGAAATGTATCTGTAAAAACTCTTTAATTGGCATCTTACTAAAATCGAATACGGTAAATTTTTCCTGCTTCTGATAGATTGTTAAATTACTTTTAAATCTCTATGCTTGGCCTCACCTTTGAAACTGCTAATGAAAATAGGAGGACCAATTTTTTCTATTATG
Source organism: Ceutorhynchus assimilis (assembly GCA_917834065.1). Classification (NCBI taxonomy): domain Eukaryota; kingdom Metazoa; phylum Arthropoda; class Insecta; order Coleoptera; family Curculionidae; genus Ceutorhynchus; species Ceutorhynchus assimilis. The sequence goes on along the minus strand of OU892292.1, from coordinate 4,440,969 downwards.
TGAACATAATGTACCAAAAGATGAAATTTGGGTTTCAAAGAAGTGTTAAAAAGAGCGACAAACATCTGATGGTGTTCATCAATGAGAGTTTCTAGATGCTGTAAAATTGAATTAGTTATTGATTGACTAGTTAAAATTTGTGTAATTTCCAATAAACTTAAATAATATATCCATAAAGCTTCATTATCCGGAATTAAATCACCAATAATAAATCTAAAATTTCGAACGAAACATAACATTTCTGATGCCGAGAAAATAATACATCCGTTTAATAAATGTTGTTTTGTTACGGGAGGAGGAACATTTTTTTCAGAAATTTGATATGTAAAATATCTAATTCTAGCATTTAGGTTATCCAATGTGAAATATTTCTTTCTAATTAAATTATCAATTAAAACGGCCATACTATATCGGTGAACTCCTTCGCATAAGTCATGCATAACATCGCAAGTGACATTTCTATACAAATGAAAGTTAGGTAATGAATGGAATATACAATTTTCTTTAACACCAATTTTACGATGCAAGTGATCATCATAATCAGACTCTTTTCGTACTCTTGTATCTCATGCGTAAGTGTTTTAGTTTCTTCTTTAGAAATAAGGCAAAATCGGCAAAAATGTGTAGCTGAAAAACTTTCAAATAATCCGAGTATGCCATGTAGGTACTCCTAGGTTATCACCAGTAATTGCAGCCAATGCTAATTTGACATTGACAGATTTATTATTTATATTTATATCAATTCCGTTAGTTTCTAAGACAGTTAATTCATTAATAATAGTTTGAAATACAGAATTCCCAAAAGTTGCCTTATCAATTGAGTGAAGCAAGAAAGTAACAAATATATTTTCTAATTTGCTAATGTGATCAGGTGGTAATGTTGCAATGTAAAAATACATAGCGCTTATTTTATAATTTCCTGCATGGCTTCCAAGTGGATTTCCGCTTTCGAAATCATCATAATACAATACTAAGAGTAAAGTATCACTATTAAATTTGGAAGACCAAACGCTTCCATTTATAATATTTCGTAGAACTTTATTTTCCGAATATTCCCTATTTAGTTCTTCTTGGTAGTTTTTTATGCAATTATAAACATTGGGTAACTCTAAAAAACGTTTGATTGATTCTTTTAGTGGAACGTAAAGTGCGTATCTATGCTTTAGGACCAAAGATACTTCATTATCGTTCCGAACTTTATCTTCTGAAACACCAAGAAAAATTTCTTGAGGCATATGTAATTTTGCAGAATTTTGAAAATATTTGAATCGTTTGTACTCTGTATTCAGCGATGAGAATGGATTTTCCAGTAATTTAAGCATAGAATTTATATAATCCAATGCAACACAATCATGATCTTTGGAAAGATATTCTAGAGATTTTATTATCTTTTGAATTAATCCAGACGCAAGAAAATCAGAAACAGATTCTATAAAAGTTTGAATAACTGATCTTGGAACTACTAAACTACAATAAAATTGAGCAATAAATTTATCAACCGAAATCGCGAATAGTGTTTGGAACTCAGCAAACAGTTTTTTTGGGCCATCATCGGTTACAACCTCTGCAGATTCCTTTGAAGTATTATCGGTTTCTAAATGAATGTCGATACTTGAATTAGGTTTATCGTAGGTATCTTTGCTATTAATTGTTTTTATAATATGAGGATTAGAGTCAGACTTGTGTACAGTATTCATATGTTGTTTCAAGGAGTTTTTTCGATGGTAAGTTCTACTGCATTTTGGAATAGGACAAACAAAGTAATTTGAATTTAAATTATGAAAACATTCCATGTGAAGTATATATTGTTTGAAATCACACAAAACCTTTGGGCACATGGAACATTCCATTTTTCACTTTAAAAAAATAATATAAAACAGTATTCTAATTGTTGTAAAATATTCAGCACATATGGCTGAATAATATTATACTTGGTTTTGATCTTATAGATACACCTTTGTATAAGCAAATAAATATGTTCTCCAGGTAGAGGATACTTGGCCTTAAATACGTGATAGGCCTTAAATAAAATATCAAATGCTTTTTTAGGGCAATCAAATTGGTACCTTAAAGTATCCACAACCAAGAATATTCTTCTAAAATTTATCAGGTCAGGGCCATCTACCAGGATATATGGCTGAACCGTTTGTTTTTTGTTTAATGACTTTTCTTTTTGTTCGGCTATAGTTTTCTCTATATCACCAGGATTCTAAAAATAAAAAATATATTTTTTTTATTCATATAAAGAGTACGTATGCATGCATGTGTACACACATTAGTATTCTTACCTTAACGAGCACCACCAGACTTTCAACACTTTCTTGAGTCGAAAACTTCCAGTGTTTCTTTTCTATGACCGTTCGCCCTTTTGGTGGTATGAGGTGTGGAAGAAGAGTTATTTGTGTCGTAATCTTGGAATCTAAAAAATATATTGAATATATTACTACTTCTGAAATCTAAATCAGCAGATTGTAAAATGCCCAGTTCATTTAATCATTTTAGATTTTTGCAAGCAATTTTTTCAACTATTTTTCTAGGCTTTCTTTTAGCTTGAAATGCGAAGGGTCCCAAAACAACCTAGTGGAGGGTGGAGGTCATTTACTCCATTATACAGGCTGTCAATGAATAGTGGGATCAAACTTCTAGGATAAATAGTACTCATCGAAATAGGAAAACAGTTAATAAAAAAATCCCATTTCCATTTTTTTTTTTAAATTTGGCAGGTTTGTTTGTGATAACAGAAGGTATCTTTTGAATAATATGACCTTAGAATATGACTTGCTTAATCTGAAAAAAATATCAAAGTTATGAAAAAATAGTGATGTGCCATTTTTTTTCTTTCACCAACGTAGTTGCCTTCTGGGGCGCCACTGGAATAATTACGACGGTAGATTCAATTGAGTCAAAAGATAACTTTTGTTATTACAAACAAATCTACCAAGTATAAAAAAATTCGGGAAACAGATTTTGAAAAACTAATTTTTTCAAGCTGTATATCAAAAACTAAGCATTTGCAGACCTATGTTTCTATTTACTTTTCTCTTATTTTAATGAGTACTAAAATCCTAAAATGTTGATACTACTATTCAATAACACCCTGTACATCAGAAGGTCTAAGAGTATCTAGAAACATTTAAAAAAAATTGTATAGGTATCTAACGTATTTAGATAAGATTAGTTTGTTTTCGAGTATAAAAATTGCTAATGCTAAAACACTTACTGTTTCACTATATGATTGAATATATGTTTAATCATAATATCCACAAGTCTGTTTCGCCTCTTTTGGTCCAATGAGCCATTAGCATTATAAAATTGTAATACTGAATTTCCCAAAGGAGAAGTTTGTAATAATGTTTTTAGGTCGAATTCTGGCAATGAGGGTCGTATTAGGTTACGAAGTGTTTCCTCTAATTCCTCCAAACCTGATGAAACATCATTAGAAGTATCCGCATTTTGCCAGCTTGGACCTGGTAAATTTTTTTTTTGGGTGAAACTAGGACCTGGTAAATTGTCTTGTTCTATAACTCTCTCAAGTTCCACCCCATCTGTTGTGCCGTTGCTGTCACTATAAATTGTTTCAGTATCCGCCTGTATAATAATTAAAAAATTCAAGTTAAAAACATTTGGCAATTGAAAAAAATAATGTTTTTTTACTACTAACCTGAGAAATAGACATTATTCAATCTATTTTTCTAAGAAAAAATTGAATTTCTCTCCCTAGGTTAATAATGAAAATAATGAAAAAATACCTAGGTCAATAATGAAACTGACGTCATGACGCAAGGATATTGTCATGTTTCTATTGGTTCAATTTCAGTTTCATACGTCAAATTGAAAAAAAATACAGGTTTCTGTAGGTACATAGGAAGTTATATAAGCTGTTGATAGAGAGCAGCACTTTCAAGAGGGCGTTCACAAAAAATAATTAGAGCACAGATTTTAAACAAATTTTTTATTTTCTACTAGCAGTAGTAAAAAAAATTCTATATATTCCTCGGTAGAGAAAGTCATTATATACCTCACGCATTATAAACCTCGGCGCTGCGCGCCTCGGTTTATAAAAGCTTTCGGTATATAATGACCAACTTCTCTACCTAGATATATAATATACTATTTTTTACTACTAACCTGAGAAATAGACATTATTCAATCTATTTTTCTAAGAAAAAATTGAATTTCTCTGCCTAGGTTAATAATGAAAATAATGAAAAAATACCTAGGTCAATAATGAAAATGACGTCATGACGCAAGGATATTGTCATGTTTCTATTGGTTCAATTTCAATTTCATACGTCAATTTGAAAAAAATACAGGTTTCTGTAGGTACATAGGAAGTTATATAAGCTGTTGATAGAGGGCAGCACTTTCAAGAGGGCGTTCACAAAAAATAATTACAACACAGATTTTAAACAAATTTTTTATTTTTTACTAGCAGTAGGTAGTAAAAAAAATTCTATATATTCCTCGGTAGAGAAAGTCATTATATACCTCAAGCATTATAAACCTCGGCGCTGCGCGCCTCGGTTTATAAAAGCTTTCAGTATATAATGACCAACTTCTCTACCTAGGTATATAATATACTATTTTTTGAACAGTTGTAGGTATGGATCAAATTTTCTGGGCATTAAAATCGCCGACATAAAAGAAATTTACTGCTACAAGGCTTATGCAAAGAATTTTCATTGTTATTTACCGTGGAATCTCTTCGTGCTAAGAATTCGAGTATTTCGTTTTTTAATTGGATTCTTGTTCCGATAGGTGGGCACAATTCTTTTAAGAAGGCATCATCTAAAGATGAGAAATGGTCTAGAGTCTAGAGTTATATTGTTATCTAAAATACAAAAAATAAATTGTAATAAAATATTCTGTACCTCCAGATACTACCACTACATTTGTTATTATTTATCTGAAGGTTTCAATTTAAAAAACTACTTTCCAGCATTCCACCTAGAACGTATCTCGAAAACAAACCGTATTTTTTAAAATTTTTGACCATAGAATCTGTACTTTAATCTTTTTACGATAGCTATTAATAAAACACCCAACGTAAAAAGTGGAAAATAAAAAATAATGCCACTATTTTTTGTTGTTTAACTTGGTTTTAACCCAAGACTTTTAACTTTTACTTAATAATAGGTATCAATCAACGATAATACATACATACCTGAAAAGTTATTTATTATGTCAATCGGGACATTCCAGGATTCAAGCAAGTCCTTTACTTCTTCAGCCATCGCACAGCAGATATTTTTTTAATACTATTGTCTATTATGCTGTTAACCATGGGATTCTTTGGTAGGTATTTATTTGCGCCACTCACGTGTCACGCACAAAACGTTCTGTCGCCCGGGCGCCCGGTCGTTGCAATCCACCCCACAAATAGTAAAACACTGACTGCAATTCTGCATGAAATATGTTTTAGATACCTACTCAAAATAAAATTGTGCGGATCAAGTCACAGCTTGTCTTGTTTCAAGAATATTCCATATAAGGCAATTCTTGGATGAAGTAAAATTTTAATTTTTGTCTTGACTTGAAAAAACCGGAGATTATTGATTTGTGTAGTCTTTTACGTATGTAATAACAAAAACTACGTACTTTCAAAATACTTTAATAATTCAGAACGAGATTAGTCACAAAATAAATACAAGATTCGAGCCGTAACGAACGCTTCAAAACTCTAATCATAACTGTTGTCATCACTTTCTATTTCTAAAAGCCTTTTCCCTTTTGCCTGGATGCCATAAAAACATAAAAGGCACCCCTTGTCCTTATCAGGTACCCTTCGCTGTGGTGCTGTGTGCAAAAAGGGTTTCGTAGAGGCCAACGAAGCTTTACTGGCTTGCCGTCGAGCTCCAAAGATTGGGATTGACAGCATTCGACCATCCTGACAGCATGATCGTCCTCGATCATACCACTCGTACCAGTGACATCAATCTCGTTGGAATCGTCAAATGCACTACAAAGTAAATAATTAAATCGGATATACATTAAACAGTGTAGGACGTCAGATACGTCACCAAGGCCAATAATTGAATCAGATATTCAATTGAACAAACAGTGTACGTCAGATACGTCACTAGGCCACTAATTGAATCAGTTATTCAATCGAATAGTGTACGTCAGATACGTCACTAGGCCAGCAATTGAATCAGTTATTCAATCGAATAGTGTACGTCAGATACGTCACTTGGCCAGCAATTGAATCAGTTATTCAATCGAATAGTGTACGTCAGATACGTCACTAGGCCAGCAATTGAATCAGTTATTCAATCGAATAGTGTACGTCAGATACGTCACTTGGCCAGCAATTGAATCAGTTATTCAATCGAATAGTGTACGTCAGATACGTCACTAGGCCAGCAATTGAATCAGTTATTCAATCGAATAGTGTACGTCAGATACGTCACTTGGCCAGTAATTGCATGCTTACCTAAATCTTCTGAAACTTAAAAAGTTTCATATGTTCGCTGCCTACTACAGCTTCATATGGACGTTGAGACCGTTTGCTGTGGATATCTTCCTTGACCCTGTATCTGTCATTTGGAAGCACTTCAATGACTCTGAAAGGTCCACGATACTTGTCTAGGAGTTTTTTGCTTTCGTGGTTGTTCGCAGGAAAACTAGTAACCTTAGTCAAAACTAAGTCTCCCACAATGTACTGAGTCGGTGGTCCTCTTCTTTTGTTGAAGTTTTCATTCTGTTTATTTCTGTTGTCTTCAAGTTTTTTAGCAACTTTTTTTCTCAACGTTGTCACATCTAAAGTAGCACTATCATCGTCACTCATATATTTGTCCCCATCAACTCGTAGTTTATACCCGAAAAATAACTCACTAGGTGTTGTTTGAGTTATGCGATGTTTTGTACTGTTAATACCTTGCTGTATATTTTTTAAATTAGAGTCCCACATGTTAGTCTCCAATTTAGCCCCCATTGTTGCCAGAGCATCTAGTACAGTTTTATTCGCCCTTTCAACTTGACCGTTACCCCTTGCCATGCCAACTGCCGTCGTGAATAACCTAATACCTCGTTCTTCAATATATTTCCTGAAGTCTCTGGAAACAAATGCTTTTCCAGCATCTGTTATAAGGCGCTTCGTATTACCAAATATTTTGAAAATCTCATCCAGAAAAGCCACTACTGGTTTACTTGAGGTATCTGGTACTGCCTTCAGAAATACAAATTTTGAAAATGCGTCAACAATCACTAATAAATATTTGTTGCCATTTTGACTTTCAATAAAAGGTCCGAGATGATCTGCGTGCAAAGTGTGGTGTGGACGTGCATATTTGGGTATGGAATGGAGATATCCAGGTTTTTTACCACCTGGTTGCTTATGATATAGACAATGTATACATGCATTAATGTATTTTTTTACGAATCTACGCATTTTTGGAAACCAATATCTCTCTTTTATTCGCTCTAGTGTTTTATCTAAAGCGAAGTGTCCAATATCATCGTGATTAGCTTTCACTATTTGCCATCTACACATTTTTGGAACAACCCATTTGTTTCCAAATTCTGTCATTCGATATATTTTGTTTCCACGTAGATCGTATTGCTTGAAAATATCCTTATTATCTTCGCTGTCACCTGATAAAAGTATTTCTTTGATTTTCTTTATTTCTTTGTCTTCACTTTGGGCTTCACGTAAATAATCATCTTCAAAAATTGCAGCTACAATTTGAATGTCAGAGTCAGATGGTATGTTTTCATTATTCTTGTTGGAAAAATTTCTGCTTAAAGCATCAACATGTTGCAATTGGTGTCCTGGTTTATGTTTAATTTCAAATGTGAATTCCTGCAGATACAAAATCCATCTTGCAATCCTTGGAACGATACTTTGTTTAGACATAGCATTTTTCACAGAATTACAATCTGTAATAACTGTAAATTCTCTGCCTGTTAAATAATATCTGTATCTTGTTAATGTTTTTACAATCGCTAGTAGCTCTAATTCAAATGAATGATATTTTTTTTCGTCATTAGTGGTTTGTTTGCTGAAGTATGCCACAGGTTTTTCCAAGTTATCGACGATCTGGGTAATAATTCCTGCAAATCCATCCCTGCTTGCGTCTGTGTAAACCACTGTTTTACACTCAGGATTGAAAATAGTTAAAACTGGTTCACAGGTAATTACGTTTTTCATTTTTTCTATTATTGCGGTATGTTCTTGTGTCCATTTCCAAGGGAAATCTTTCTTTAAAAGTTTGGTTAGATTGGCCGTTTTTCTTGCAAAATCAGGTATAAATTTTCTAAAAATCCTATTAGTCCAAGAAATTGTCGCAGCTGGTGTTGGTTTTTCGGAGTGGGAAAATCTTTAACTGAATCAATTTTAAGTTTGCTTGGTGAAATTTGATTGAAAGTAATCTCATATCCCAAATAGGTAATCTCAGTCATCAAAAACGTGGATTTTGACAGTTTTACAGTCAAGTTATTTTCCTGCAACAATTTTAAAATCTGGTCTAATAATTCTAATCCAGTTTCTATGGTTTCAGATGGAATTAATATATCATCTAGATATGGAATGACGTTAAATTTTCTTAGTGGTCGAAGTATTTCTGTCATCATCTCTTGGAAAACTGCAGGCGCATTGCATAATCCAAAAGGACAACGAACATATTCGAAATGTCCTTCAGGTGTTGCAAATGCAGTATATTGAATTGAGTCTTCCGCCATTGGTATTTGATGATATCCTGCGGCTAGATCCAGTGTAGTGAAATATTTACAATTCGACAAGTTATCTATTATTTCTTCTATAATTGGCATCACTATTGGTTTTTTCTTTGAAATTTTATTGATATGACGAAAATCTACTACCAATCTTTTTTCACCATCTTTCTTATTAATTAGAAATGAAGGACTTGAATAGAGCGAATTGCTTTTTCTTATAACTTTAGCTTTCAATAACTCATTAATTGTATCTCTAAAAATTTTCTTGTCGGACTCAGATATCCTGTATGGCCGGTGATTTACAATCTTCTGGTCAATAATTTCAATATTCATTGTAACTGATGTTGATGCTTTTAAAGAATTTAAAGATGTGAAGAAGCATTCTTTATGTTTATCCAATATAGATTGAAGATTCATTTGTTGATTTGAAGTTAGGGTGCCCATAGTAACATGTTTTGAAAAATCTTTTTTATATTGAAATGTTAACATATTGTCAATTCTATAGTACATTATGTCAGTATTTTCTGTAAAGTTCCTTCCAATAAGCAACTCAGTATTCCATTCTGTATCCAAAACATACAGTTTAATTTTAAGCTCCACCGAATCAATATGTACATTTGTTTCAACATATTTGTCCACTGCAGATGTATTGCCCAAAAACCCACATAGTTTTATCGTATTAGGAAGAATGTTAATCGATAATCCAAGACGATGCGCTAATTCTAATGATATTAAAGAGCAATCACTCCCAAAGTCAATAAAAGCTTGATATTTCTGATTGTTGATGTGAATAATTTTGTTAAACTTATTTTGGGTTCCTGTAAATTTAATTCTCTTAACGGATTCAAATTGTTCTTTTTCTTTATTGAGATTAGTCTGTTTCCAGTTTGAACTTTGACTGTCCTTCTTTTTGAAACAATTTTTTTCAATATGCCCAGAATATTTACAAAAACGACATATTTTATTTTTATGTCTGCATATCTGTTTAGTATGTCCCTGACCACCACAACATGCACAATTTGTTGATGCTTTATTAAAGCTCATATTATTATTTTCAAACTTACTTTTTTTTGAAAATGTTCGTGTAGCGTTAGAACTATTAGCTTCTGTAATGTTTGCCTGAGTTTTATAATATTTATTTTTCAAATAAGCGGCTAATAAATTAGGATTTTTAATACCAGCGGCTTCGACAGCTAAGGTTATATTTTCATCGTTTATTGCTCCCATTATTAACGAAACCTTATCAGCGTCAGAAAAATTGACCAACAGCTTATTAATTTTTGACAAATGATCAAAGTGGAACTGATAAAGTGAACATCCAACTGTTGGTTTATGATTTGCAATGTCCATAAATAAATTATAAGTATTTCTCGTTCCTTGAAAAGTTTCTTGCAAAATACATTTCCATTTGTCCCAAGAAAACTGAGACCATCTTGGTTCATTTTCGATAAAACTTGTATACCAGGTTTTAGCAGTTCCTTTCAATTTTGTTAAAGCCTGATAAATTGTGAATTTGTCATCCCAATTATAAGTTTTACAGTTATGCTCTATGATCTCAATCCATTGATCAGTTTGGCAACTTAACGGATCAAACTCGGGTATAAAGCTTACTGTCTCAATTTTCCTAGGAAAATCATAATTGGCAACGGGTATTGAAGGGCTACTCACCGATCGGGCAGGAGGGGTAAAACTACGCATTTCAACTTTGTCATCGCTTGACTTGCTTTTAGTTGATTTACGACTAATTTTACGTCGTCTTGAACTTCTCTTACTAGTTTTTCTGCTATAGTCACTTGAAGATGAAGTTACACTACTGTCAGAATCACTTCGCGAACTACTCGAACGCGAGCGCCTGCTTTTCTTTCTTTTAGGCATGGTTTTCCGGTTAAATTATAGTCAATTATCAATCAAAACCGAAATTCCGCAAATAGCACACAGATTTTAATAATTGTAGGTCCACTACCACTTCTGATGTAGTCTTTTACGTATGTAATAACAAAAACTACGTACTTTCAAAATACTTTAATAATTCAGAACGAGATTAGTCACAAAATAAATACAAGATTCGAGCCGTAACGAACGCTTCAAAACTCTAATCATAACTGTTGTCATCACTTTCTATTTCTAAAATCCTTTTCCCTTTTGCCTGGATGCCATAAAAACATAAAAGGCACCCCTTGTCCTTATCAGGTACCCTTCGCTGTGGTGCTGTGTGCAAAAAGGGTTTCGTAGAGGCCAACGAAGCTTTACTGGCTTGCCGTCGAGCTCCAAAGATTGGGATTGACAGCATTTGATTTAAATATTGATAGATACAAGAATATACAGGTTGGATATTGTTTTAAATAAAACTAGGTTTTTCTTGAGTCGAGTTAGTTTTACTATTTACAAGAATATGTTTTAAGAATAAATATTTCTAAATAGAAATCAATTATAATTTTTAAATCAATAATAATATTTTCATCCAAGATGCCTTGCCTTAACTGAAAAATATTTTTTAAAGAAAATCGCAATATTTGATGGAAGAATTCCTTTCTTTCTGTGTGTGCGAAAAATTGTCGTTTTTGCTGGCATACAAAACCGATGCAAATATCTGGCTTCACCTGATTTTATGTTCGAAATGTCAACAAACCTGAAGTGTGTGGGCTTCGAATTTCAAACACGACGGTTTTGTTTGGTGTAAATTATATGCATGATTTCTTCCTCGCGTGGGGTGGTGTTTTGGGGCCCCCCTCATTTCGGGGCCCGGGGCTTTAGCCCCCAAAGCCCCCCCCCCCCTTAATCCGGCCCTGAACCGACGATATAATCCAGCAAAAGATTATGCTTGGTTGGCCTTCCTTATGGGTTAAAATCAGCTCCTGAAGTCTTTGAGCGGTTCATAAAGCAAACTTTAGAGGGAGTTCATGGGGTCATTTCTTATTTCGATGACAATTTAGTGTTCGGGAAAGATAAACTTGAGCATAACAGAAATCTTGAAGTTGTTTTATCCAAAATAAAAACCAGTGGCCTTACTCTTAACTTGGAAAAGTCCAAGTTTTGTCAAACTGAATTAAAATTTTTGGGTCATTTTATCAGTTCGACTGGTATATCTCCAGATATAGCTAAAACCAAGGCAATTATAGGTATGTCATCGCCTTCGAACAAAAAAGATTTGCAACGGTTTCTTGGAATGATAGTTTATCTTTCCAAATTTATTCCAAATATGTCCCAGGAAACAACAATATTAAGAAAATTACTTAGTGTTTCGGCCACTCAAACCTTTTTGTGTTTATTCCTACGTCATCAATGTTCCGTATCGAAGCTTGGCAGCATTGTGCTGTGACTTGTGAGCCCGGCTTAAAGCACAAAGGAGAGAGAAAAAAATACACAGCTGGACAAGTCAGCTGAAACGCAGAGAAACAGCACCGCCGTACAAGAAACAAGCAGCTTTTATAAAAAATCGTTTTTTCATCTAAAAATCAAATAGTAAATGTCAATAAACCAAGTATTCATCATCACCATCTGCTAGTCCATTATTTCAAGATCAATCAAAAAGAAATACAGTCCAAAACATGGTCTTACGAGCCGAATAAACAAGAAAACGGAAAACCAGCTAGTAATTTTCCACGTTCAAGTATTCAAGTTAATCAAGTTAAAGTGCAAGTGACAATAGCAAGTGGCAATATTCGAGCAACATTACACGGGGTGAGTCGTTTCCAATACACATTTCCTATTCCTAGAGTCCTTAAACAGGGCACAAGTTCAAGATATTCGCGTAATAACCAACAAATTATCTTAATTACTAATTTAATTCATAAATAGATCAATAATGACGGAGTTAGACAAACTAATCAGAAAGAGAGGTTCACTCAAGGCTTCTCTTACATTGTTCACTAAATTTACCGTACAAAAGCAAGATAGCATAAGACAGGGGCAGTTTTTGAATGAGACAGAAATTATACAAATTCAGGAAAGGGTTACGCGAATAGAAATTGTTTTTCAAGAATTTATTTCAACTCAAGACGAAATCGAGGCAAATGTCGCATTGGCCCATTTGGATGAGGAATATAACGAGCGTGCATCATTTGAAGATGCATATTTTTCAATCATATCCATTGCAAAAAATATTCTAAATTCATTCTCATCCAAAAACGATGACGCTGGGTCAGTACATTCATGTCATTCAGTTGCAAGGTCTATCGTTGCAGGGTCTATTGGTGCAGGGTCCAATGGTGCGGCGTCCGTTGGCGCAAATTTAGATTTGGGTGGGGTTAAATTGCCAGTTATTCCTCTTCCCAAGTTTCATGGTTCATTTCACGAGTGGCTAGAATACAAAGAAACCTTTCAGTCCTTGGTTCACGAGAACGAGTCTTTATCCGCAATTCAAAAGTATCATTATTTGCGGGCATCTTTTGAGGGCAGTGCAGCGCAAATTTTAAAATCCATTGAATTTACTCCAAATGGATATATCGTTGCATGGGGAACCCTAAATAATCGTTTTAATAATTCAAAATTATTAATTCATAATCATATTAAAGCATTGTTTACACTAGAAAACATTCAAAAAGAATCATCCATAAAGATTCGTAAAATGATCGATGACGTGTCAAAGCATCTCAGATCACTAGAGCAATTAAATCAAGTAATTAAAAACTGGGATCCTTTGTTAATATTCATGATAACATCTAAACTTGATCAAAATACGGCAAGTGAATGGGAAAAATATTCGATAACATTAAACACTTCTTCATTAGATGATTTAAAAACGTTTTTAACAAATCGGGCTAATTTTTTGGAAACTCTAGAGTACAAAACTACTATGAAATTAGCGCAAGACGATCGGCAGGACAAGCGAGATTTCAAGCAACGGTTCTCCTCTAGGTCCCTAGTTTCTTCAACACTTTCGTGTTATAATTGCAAGAAAGATCATTCAATTTATGTGTGTGAAGATTTTCTCAACTTACCAGTTAAAAAACGTATCGAGTTCATAAACAAAGCAAAACTATGCATAAATTGCTTGCGTCATCATCCATCCAAGAGATGCAAAATGGGTACCTGTAGAAAATGTAATTCGTGGCACAATACTCTATTACAGCAGGATAATTTCAATTCTCCATCGAATGTTACAACTGCTGACAGCAACAACGACGAAGAGTGTCAGGCAGAGGCTGTTTTAAGTAGCAGCATATGCAAATCAGGTAAGCGGGTTATGCTTTTATCAACAGCTCGAGTCAAGGTTCTAGACAAATTTGGCATGCCTCACATTGCGCGAGCTTTACTAGATTCCGGTTCTATGTCTTCTTTTGTCACGACAAACCTATGTGACAAATTGGGTTTAGATAAAGTTAATGCCAATTTAAACGTCTTCGGCATATCAAACTTGGTTACCAAAGTACATGGTAAATGTCAAGTTATTCTAAGTTCTTTATATACTGATTTTAATACAAAACTTACTTGTTTTATTCTTCCTGAAATCACAAATGTTACACCAGGTTTTGAGATTGACTTAAATTTATTCCAAATTCCATCAAACCTATACCTTGCCGACGAGGAGTTCAACAAACCAGGTGCGATCGACGTTTTGATTGGTTGCGATCTCTTCTGGAGTCTATTAAAATTAGGTAGGTTATCAGGTGGTAAGTACAATCCTACGCTTCAAGAAACTGAACTTGGATGGGTAGTAGCTGGTCCAGTAGGAGGAATTGGAGCAAAAGAACAAAGGAGACAAGTTTCTTGCAACCTAAGCATCAACCAAGATTTGCATGATATGATGGCACGATTTTGGGAAGTTGAAGAGTTGACTCAAGCTAGACCGTTATCCAGCGAAGAAACCGAATGCGAACGAATCTTTTCAGAGACAACATGTAGGAACCATGAAGGTCGGTTTGTAGTGAATCTACCATTAAAACAGTCAGCTGATTGCTTAGGCGAATCCCGCTCTCGAGCAGAGAAAATGTTTTACAACCTCGAGAAAAAACTTCTAAAGCAAGAGTCTTTGAAGGAACAATACATCAAGTTCATGCAGGAGTATCAATCCCTCCATCACATGACCGTTGCTGATTTGAATTCCAACCCTTCTGACGTGGAATATTTCATGCCTCATCATGGAGTTTTACGAAGCGATAGTTTGACTACTAAACTTCGGGTTGTGTTCAATGCCAGTTCTCCATCAAGCAACGGAATATCTCTTAACAATATTCAATATGTCGGACCAGTTTTGCAGGACGACCTCCTATCAATACTGCTAAGGTTTCGCGAAAAGCGCTATGTGGTTTCTGCCGACTGCAAAATGATGTACCGACAAGTATTGGTGAATCCCATGCGAAGAAATCTCCAGAAGATTTTATGGCGAGAAAGCCCCACGGATCCACTTAAAGCATATACACTAAATACCGTTACATACGGACAGGCAAGCGCAAGTTATTTAGCCATTCGTTGTCTATTCCAGTTAGCCAATGAGTGTACTGACTACAATCCAGAAGTTGCTGATATCATCAAGCGCTCCTTTTACGTCGATGATCTGCTTTTTAGTACTGACTCCATAGAACATGCACGTCATTTATGTCAAGAGATTGCACGTGTTCTAAAAGGCGGTTGTTTCGAGTTGCGCAAGTGGTATTCCAATGAACCAAAGGTGCTCGACGGCATTGAAACCAACGACGAAGTATGCGGCATCTTAACTTTGAGTCCTGATGAAACAGCTAAAACCCTAGGTTTAACTTGGTCCTGCTATAACGACAAGTTAGCCTTTCGCATTGATATAAGCACTTATCAGATGGATACAAAAAGAAATGTTTTGTCTCTCACCGCTCGCATATTTGACCCATTGGGAATGTTGAGTCCATGTACTATCCTAGCGAAGATCCTCATGCAAAGATTGTGGTCTGAAAAGGTGTCTTGGGATGAGAGTCTACCGGAACATCTAGCCTGTGAATGGCACAAGTTCAAGGTTGATCTACTTTGTTTAAACCAATTAACCATCGAACGACATGTAGTGGGCGAGGGGGCGCAGATAGTCGATTTGCAGGGTTTTGCAGACGCCTCCGAGCGAGCATACGGTGCATGTTTATATGTTCGAAGTGTAGATCAAAATAATCAAGTACATGTAAGGCTTTTATGTTCGAAATCCAAAGTTGCACCCATTAAAACTCTAAGCATACCCAAGTTAGAATTATGCGCCGCGTTATTACTTGCTCGTCTTGTAAACAAGATTAAGATGTCTTTAAATATACAATCTCAAAAATGTGTCTATTGGTCGGATTCGTCAATCGTTTTAGCATGGATCAGAACGACTCCAAACGTATTAAAGACGTTTGTAGCAACCAGAATAGCAATAATTCAAAATCTAACCGACAGTCAAGATTGGAGACACGTACCTAGTCAAGAAAATCCAGCCGACCACTTATCTCGAGGATTATATCCAAATTAAATTCTAGAGTCGGATATGTGGTGGCATGGACCCAGATTTTTGAAGACACCCTCTAGTGAATGGCCGTTATTACCATCTAAAGTCGACACCGTTCCAGAGTTGAAACCCTTGTCGATCACCGCAATGCCAGTTTTCGAATTAAACACATTTCCTTTCGAAAGGTTTTCAAAATGTCTGCGTTTGATTCGAGCTGTTGCTTTTATTTTGCGATTCAAGAACAATTGTTTGAAATCGGCTTCTGATCGAGTTAAAGACCCTCTTAAAATTCAAGAATTTAATCTTGCAAAGAAGCATCTAATTAAGGTCGCTCAAAGACAATCTTTTCCTGATGAATTCTCTCATTTAATTGAAAAACGTCCCATTGCTAACAATAGCAAAATTCTCAATTTAACACCATTTTTAGATTCAGATGAGATTATTCGGGTTGGGGGCAGATTGGAATTTTCTGATTTTTCACCAGATAAAAAACATCCAATATTATTGCATTCAAGTCATCATTTTACGAAATTGCTCTTTGCCCATGAACATGTCAAGTTAATGCACATCGGACCTCAAGCTTTATTATCCTCAATAAGAGACGAATTTTGGCCAGTTGCTGGTCGCAATTTAGCTAGAAGGACGGTCAAAAGATGTTTTCGATGTTTCAGATTTAAACCCGATTATGTACAGCCGATCATGGCCAATTTACCGCGCGATCGCACTGTTCCTTCTCCGCCTTTTCACGTCACAGGACTTGATTATGCGGGACCGTTTCTAGTGAGGCAGGGACTGGGTAAATCACGTTCACGCAAATTAGAAAAGTGTTATATTGGAGTATTCGTGGGCTTTTCCACAAAGGCTTTGCACTTGGAACTAGTGTCAAGTTTAACTACAAACTCTTTTTTATTAGCTTTAAGGCGTTTCGTTTCCAGAAGAGGGAAACCTTCCAAAATTGTTAGTGACAACGGCACAACCTTTGTTGGAGCACACCGCGAACTTAAAACATTTCTAGAATCCAATCAAGATACATTAAAATGTAATGCTACTAATGAAGGGATAGACTGGCAATTTATTTGTCCATATTCTCCGCATATGGGGGGTTTGTGGGAGAGCGGCGTCAAAAGCGTAAAACATCATTTAAAACGTGTCCTTGCAAATGCTCATCTTACCTTTGAAGAGCTTATTACGACATTAGCGCAAATTGAAGCTATCTTGAACTCGCGCCCTCTTTCTCCACTTTCCTCTGAACCCAATGACCTAGTTCCTTTGACCCCGGCTCACTTCCTTATCGGAAGACCACTAACTGCCGCCCCAGATGAAAACTTGGAAGATATCAAGCTCAATCGATTGACAAGGTTCCAGCTAGTTCAAAGACTTTGTCAACATTTTTGGCGACGTTGGCAGCAAGACTACATATCCGAATTGCAACACAAACAGAAGTGGAAGGTTAGCCGAGGCCAGTTGTCTGAGGGTACATTAGTTCTCATTCGGGATGACCAAGCACTCCCTACTGATTGGAAACTTGGACGCATCACTCAATTGCACCCAGATTCTGATGGCGTAGCTCGCATCGCTTCCATTTTAACAAGCACTGGGCCCATCAAAAGAAACTTCCAGAAGATTTGTCCCCTTCCATTGGAAATTTGAAAGTACAGTCCTTTCAAGGCCGGGGGCATGTTTCGGCCACTCAAACCTTTTTGTGTTTATTCCTACGTCATCAATGTTCCGTATCGAAGCTTGGCAGCATTGTGCTGTGACTTGTGAGCCCGGCTTAAAGCACAAAGGAGAGAGAAAAAAATACACAGCTGGACAAGTCAGCTGCTGGAACGCAGAGAAGCAGCACCGCCGTACAAGAAACAAGCAGCTTTTATAAAAAATCATTTTTTCATCTAAAAATCAAATAGTAAATGTCAATAAACCAAGTATTCATTATCACCATCTGCTAGTCCATTATTTCAAGATCAACTAAAAAGAAATACAGTCCAAAACACTTAGTGAAAAAGTAGAATGGGTTTGGACAACTAACGAGGAAGCTTGCTTCAACCGTCTTAAGAATTTGGTATCTTCAACTACAGAACTTTCATTTTTTAATCCTGATAAAAAAGTCACCCTTGCAGTGGATGCTAGTCCTTTCGGTTTGGGTGCTGTTATTTGCCAAGAAAGCAAACCTATTGAGTTTGCATCTGTTTCCTTGACCCCCACGCAGCAAAAATATAACCATATTGAAAAGGAACTACTAGCATTGGTGTTTGGATGTGAACGGTTTCACTATTATCTATATCGCCAATGTTTTGATTTGCATACAGATCACAAGCCTCTTCTGGGTCTGTTGAAAAAACCACTAGATGATATGTCTCCAAGAATTCAAAGACTATCCATTAGATTACTCAGATATCAGTTTAATCTAGTGTATGTGCCAGGTAAAAAATTATCTATCCCTGATACACTTAGCAGAGATCCTCAATCTGATAATATTTCAACTAAATATTTAGATGACAATCTGTATGTCTTTTCAGTAATTTCAACTTCTGAGGAAAATCAGATTAGATTACAACAAGCAATAGACGAAGATCCAATTCTGCAGCAGGTAAAATTTTTTACACTAAATGGGTGGCCAGACCACAAAAGCAGTGTTCCTTCAACAGTTAAGTCGTTTTGGAATTTTAAAGATGATAATTATTTACACAAAAATGTCTTGTTTTTTAAAAAAAGACTAATAATACCAGAAAGCCTCAAAGCAGAATTTCTTAACCTGATTCATCAATCTCATCAAGGAGTTGTTTCATGTAAAAAGAGAGCTGGGGAAGCAATTTTTTACCCTGGACTAATGACTGAAAAAACTGTTCTTTCTTGTCTTACTTGTCAAATGTTTTCAAAAAGTAACCAGAAGGAGCCATTAACACCTCACAAACCACTTGATCTACCATGGCAAAAAATTGGAATAGACTTTATGGCTATTAAAAATCAAGATTTTGTAGTAATAGTGGACTACTTTAGTAAGTTTGTTGTTGTTAATAAATTAACATCTAAAACAGCACAAAGTATCATAACTTGTCTTAAAAACATATTTTCACTTTATGGAATAGTTCAGGAAATTTTTTCGCACTTCACTTATTTGCAAAAAAATACAATATCGACTTGCATACATCCAGTCCCATGTATCCCAAGAGTAATGGCATGATTGAGCGTACCATCCAAACCATTAAAGGTTTGTTCATAAAATCCCTACAAAACAATGAAGACCCCTTTCTGTCGTTATTAAATTACAATACTACACCTAAATCAAATTTGCCTGCCCCTAGTGTAATCTTAATGGGTAGAAGGCTTAGAACCATACTTCCGGTGCCTAAGTCAGTATTAGAACCAACTTCTCCCGGTGTTAAAGAAACATATAAAAAACTTATTGAATGCCAAGAAAAGCAAAAAAGTTATCACGACATATCTGCAAAAAAGCTGCCTAATTTAATACCTGGACAGCCAGTTTTACTTCGACAAAAAATGCGCGAATGGAAACCTGTTGTTGTTGTTGTTAAAAGTTCGCCTAATAATGATTACATTGTTCGAATAAATAATACTGATTATCGACGAAATCGCCACAGTCTGAGACCTTGTGTAGTGGATCATAATACTAGACAAATAACCTCTCCTCCTAGACACATTCATTCTTTTTTTATGTCTCTATCAGAATCTCCTGAAAGGGAGGATGGAGAAAATGTCAGTCAACGTAATTCAGTTTATAATGAAACTACAATTGAAGATAGCGAAGGAACCATAAGGTCTGAAACGGTAATCCCGGATAATTCTTTATTTGTTACAACCAAAAGTGGTCGTTTGATTAAACCTCCACATAGGCTAGATATATAGAGATGCTATTTTTAATGGTAGTTCTGTTTATTTATTTGTATGTAGATTTTGTTAAGTTAGACTTTATTTTTCATTTATTTATATCATTTTTATAATAAGGGGCGTGTGATATACCTACGTGTGAGTTTTGTAATTATTGTAGGTGGAAACCAACCTTTATACCTACACAGCTTTGTCAACTGACAAGTAATACCTGTGGTGTCAGTTGGGTCGTCATAAAATTGTAAGTTGTCAATCATAGCCCCTTGTGTTAAGATGTATTTTCTAATCTGTTATTAAAGTTATGAACCTTCTATGTTTGTTTGATGCCTCATACTTCCTAAACAACATACATAACACTTATGAACATAAAAATAGATCCCTACTCATCAAATAGGTAACGAGGAAGATAATATTATAAATGAAGTCCTAGCGTATTTTTTTTTTTTTTAGAAAAACAAAATATAACTCCTACACTCGAAGTGTCAAGTGAGCCGCTTGACCCGAAATTTTCCCGGGCCGGTCCCACACAAAATTACCTATTGTCTTCCAGACTCAGATAATTTATGGCACTTGTCGGTGAAGTACGGACAGTATCAGTGCAGTGCGGTACTACTATGATGTATTTCTTTTTGTTTAGATAAAAAGTTCCTGAATTTTTATAGTTTTTTTTTTTCGTTTAACTTGTTTTCTGTCTTATATGTTCTTGATAAACTTGTTTTTTGATTAAATTTATTTCTATATTTGGTTGTTAAAAACTTCAAAAATATAAAAATAACTTCCGCACACTCACTTTAAAGCTCAACACCACAAGAAAAATACCTAAAAAAAGCATGATAGGCCCCCAAAAAAATTTTTGCGTCGGGCCCCAAAGGTCCTAGGTCCGCCACTGCTTGCAACTCATTTTTGAAGAACTTCCAAACATCCGATTGACTTCAAATTTCGCATAGCGTCTTAGTTCCGATGACAATACAATAATATGGTTTCATCGGGTACCTACCCTACCACCCCCCTAACGTGAAGGGTGGAGAGGGGGTAAAATTTTAGTTTGTCGGATTTCCACCAAAATTGGTATCTGGGGGTTTTTGAGGATGAGGATTACGAATTTTTGATCAGATTACAAAAATTCAAAATGGACGATTTAATGTTAAGTTTTTCTGATTACTTTCAACTGACTTCCACCAAAGAATATTATAGACTAACGTCTCTAGAAGTCTCGTCCGTATTCTGATTTTTGATACCTCGATGGACGCCGGCTTTTGCCGGTGTGGACGCTGGTTCGAGTCTATTGCCCACTGTTGCCAAGTTGTCAGTGCTGTTGATTCGGCGTCCAGCCAGCGGGCCAGCGTCCGTGTCCGCTTCTCTGAATGAAATTATTAGAGTAAAATATTTGCTTTGCATGCATAGGAAAACAGACGCGTGCCAAGAGAAATTAGGAAGTTAAACATATTTTCTAACATATTTTATGATTTACCAACGAATATCATAGATGGATGCTATTCTATCATTTTCTTTAGGTTTTTTTCAGTATATTTGGCGAATTTGCCACTTAGAAATTTATGTTTAATTTCGAATTATGAATTATTTATTTATTTTCCAGTAGATCGGTTTATTTACCAACAAGTAAATTTTGGGGTCGGTCAAGTTTCCGCCTGTATTAAAGAAATTTCAAAAATAAATAACTAGAGCATAATAATTTGGCACACTATGACTAAAATATTGCACACCCACATGTTAGGAATCGGTTTACCAATGTTGGGAATTGGGAATTAGCCGATGCCACGAATGTTGAGTACTTCGATAATTAAAACTCGGTTATTGAATAAAAATGCTTCGTTTATTAAAATACTCGTTGAGGGAGGGACACTGAGTTAACATGTTGAGAGGCAACCCGACCGTTCAAAGTGAAGCTTGAAATCTGAATCTGATGTTTTCAGCGTGAAGATGGAAGTCTGAATGTCTTCTCTCTAACTATCTGCCACCCAGGCAGACAAGTTTGGACCTTTCGAAAAAGGGTATTTTACAGTTTCCTAAAATTAACTTATCCTTTTTACAAAGTTTATGAATGTGCTAAAATCTATTTATTAGGTACTATATTACTTAGAAAGTTTGTAAAAGTGTGAACGATGACGTAACCTAAGGGACTAAGGGTCCGGATATAATAAAAGAAGGTCGGGTCGGTATGATAATATTGGGCCGACAAAGGCATCGTCGGCCTCTCTGTAAAATAGATTGGTTACAATAAAACAAATTAGAAATATAAGAATAATCAAATGTTAATACAATTATTGCTGTGCTATAATATTGGGGTTACAACACACGCAACACAACGAAAACTAGAGCAGTTTTTTAAAGGGGGCAAACTTGACCGTTCCCCCATGTTTGTCTAAAACTTGAAAAATTCCTATGCTACTCGATTCACCTAAATTTGCACAATTTCGCATGCCTATTTTCAAATTTTGCACACTTTTCTGAGGAAAGTTAAAGTAAAGTGTGTTTTTTTTTTAAAGATTAAAGTCAAAATGACATTATGTTGGCAATACAATATAAAATTGTCAATGCTTTCAATTTTTTTATGTAGAAAAGGCTTGTGTTGCCAGCATAGTTACTAAATTTTTGACTTGAGGAATTATCTTAAAAAAAAACAGATTTTATGTTTTTTTTTTAAAATAATTCCCTTTGACTTTTATCTTTAAAAAAAACTTTATGATGTATTAAAAATTGGCGGGGATCCACCGTTTGTCGAAAAATTGAATAATTTTATGCTGCTCGCCATAGGCGCAACTAGGGGGTGCTTGGAGGTGCTAAGCACCTTTAAGAGGCCAACAACAAATTCAAGCGCGCGAAATTCATTCTTTGTCGCCGAGTTCAAAGTAGGATCGTGATAGACGACGTTACGGCAAATATTTCCGAGATAACGGAAGGGTGTGATCAAATTGCATGGAAGGTGAATAATAAATCCTATGGGCTTTTGTGGAGGCAAAACTAATACACCTATCATATTTAATCTAAATTAAAAAGTATACAGTTATAATAATAGTTTTATAATTTACATTGTGCTTTTTATTTAACAAATAAGAATGTGGAGAATGAAATGTGCGGAAACACAAAAATATATTACAAAGAAAATTTCATTTATTGTCAAATCTGACATTTCAACAATGAAATACTGGTTTTTTATTGTCAGTTTGGACCAATCAGAATACAATTACCTGATAATTTAGCTGCATCTAAAAAATAGCGATAATTTTAAAATTATCGATAATTTGCACATGTGCTAATTGCTGATAATTTTTTCTCAGGTATTTTTTCACCTTTTCTTTATATTTATGCCAAATGAATTTCAATATATTTTTCAAACGATCTGTTTGAAGGGTGCATTAAAACACGAATTTTTGGAAACATCTACCTATATTTGCAAAAATATTTAAAAGTGCTCTATACAATAATTAATTAATTGTTATTGAAATTATGACAATTAAAAACACAGTTTTCAAATTTAAATACTGCCTTCGAAGAATTATTTTCAGACATTACACTATTTGAAGTTGAAATCGTTTGCGCCGAACTGAGAACAGGGGAAGCATTACAATTTTGAATTTCATTATTGGCGGCGTTATGGTTTCCTCTCATTTTATGGATAATATCCTCATGAAAGCTCTGATCCAATTGTAAATAGGGTTTTATCGAATTAACGTTACCATGGCCAGTTATTTTTATTAATTGATTTTCGCCAACTCCAGATTTAGCCAAATGGGTTACGCTTGTAGCCCTATGTGAATGGTTAGTAAATTTAAATTTTTTGCTATTTAGGCCGGCCTTTTCTGCTGCAGTTTTTGTCCATTTTGAAATTTCATTCCTGCCAGCTGGCATATTTTTATACCATGTGCCACTTTTTCTCCATTCTGGATTAGGTGTTAAGAAAAGTCTGTTGATCTTCACATTATTTCCTCTTTTGGAAATAAACAATTTGTGCAACCTGGAAATAAATCATATTTGAATCAATAAGTTTACCTATTGAAGCACTTTTTCTTACCTAATTGGGCATATGGCTTCATCGGCGTTGTTTCTGATAAGCCATTTACTGTCCGTTAGAAGGTGGCTACCACCTTGGCGTGTTTTCGAAAAAATTGGATTGTATTCAATCCTGTTTGTAGGTGTGCCATCGTGAAATTTTTCCATTTTAAAAAAATCAGTTGTGCAATTTGGAGCTTCGCCACCTCTAAAAGCCAGTTCAAATGATAAAACGTGGAACAACTTTTTTTGAAGCCCGTCGGGAGTATTTTCATCAAAAAGTTTGAGAATACTTAAATATTCTTCGGACGTAAAAGCTGAGGAACTTGTTTTTCTTTTGCTTGGATCACCCTGCAATTCTTGCCGTACGGCATCCCTGGCGTCTCTTGCTGCCTTGAATGTAATATTTGTGAATGGATCGAGGTTGACACCATATTCGCTATACTTCTGTTGAAGTAATTTGGCGGTCACATTCCACATAGTCTTGACTACGCTCTCTTTGTAAAACGAACCATCTTTTCTTCTCATATTACTTGCCCAATCCTTTAAAATATTAGCTAAAGTTTCTGGTGTTGTATGGGCTTCCAATACGTATTTTTTCTCAGAGCAAAATTCTTCGAATTGTTTCCATATTGAATTTTTCGATTTTTTTGTGTTTTCAGGAGTTAGGTCTTCAATGGATTTGTCAATTTCTTGCATGGAATGGAAGCGTTACCAAATCGCGACATTTTTCTTAAATATTGAGACACGAAATAAACTTGTTTATTATCACAAATGCCAATTGTTAAATCACCATAGAAATTGTTTAAAAAGGTAATAACTAGTAACTAGACCAAAAATAAAAATAGAGAAACACCTTCAATTTCATTTGACAAATTTTATGTGACAGTGACAAATTTTTTTCTTATACAGGACAAGTTGAAAATTCATGAAATTTTCTGATAAAATATAACTCGTGCATTAAAAATGCATCGATAATTTTCGACAAATCTTCACTCATGCATGTTAAACTGAAAAAAGCACTCGTGCACTCCGTGCACTCGTGCTTTTTTCAACTTAACGTGCATTCGTGCATATTTCCCAAAAATTATCGATAATTTCCATTGCACTTGTTATATTACTATTGATAATAAAATTTACCTATACAAATACAGCAAAATAGATACTTGAGATGTTTACACCAAAAAAAAGTCAGGTGGCGTAGTTACGAGGGTGGGAGAGATGATGTTTATTCGTTTATCACATAAAGAACTTCCAGAAAACCTAGAAAAATAATAAACATTGGTGAGATTGCTCATGAAAACCTCGGACACATCGATTTTTGATTTCAGTTGCCGTTTTTCTGAGGGTAATATCATGTATACAGGGTGACCCAGAAACAAGTTGTGACCGCTAACTTTATTTTTTTAAATCAAAACATTAATTTTGAAGTGAAAACTTCTTTAGAATCGTTGGGAGTGATGTGAGACTCGATGAAACGAAAAAGCGACATGACACTTTTTTAACACGCTTATATTAACACACAACAAGAACCTGGAACAAGCCAAGTGAGCTGGAACAAGTCTGGAAAATGTCTGGATAAATCTGGATGAAGTCTGGAAAAGTCTGGAAATCTCTGGAAACGTCTGGAAAGAGCCTGGAAATTTCAGGAAAGGGTCGGAAAAATTCTGCCAAAGGTCCCAAAAGACCTGGGGATCATTCTCCAGAATCCGGATCAGTCTGTACAAGTCTGGATAAGGTCTGGATAAATCTGGATTAAGTCTGTAAAACTCTGGATAAGTCTGGATATTGTCTGTAAAACTCTGGATAAGTCTGGATATTGTCTGGAAAAGTCTGGAAACGTCTGGAAAAGACTTGGAAATTTCTGGAAAGGGTTGGAAAAATTCTGAAAAAGGTCCCAAAAGACCTGAGGATCATTTACCAGAATCCGTATCAGTCTGAACAAGTCTGAATAAAGTCTGGATTAATCTGGATGAAGTTTGGAAAACTCTGGAAAGCTCTGGATAAGTCTGGATAATGTCTCGAATTCTCTGGAAACGTCTGGAAAGAGCCCGGAAATTTCTGGAAAGGGTCAGAAAAATTCTGTCAAAGGTCCCAAAAGACCTGGGGATCATTTTCCAGAATCTGGATCAGTCTGTACAAGTCTGGATAACGTCTGGATAAATCTGGATTAAGTCTGTAAAACTCTGGATAAGTCTGGATATTGTCTGGAAAAGTTTGGAAACATCTGGAAAAGACTTGGAAATTTCTGGAAAGGGTTGGAAAAATTCTGAAAAAGGTCCCAAAAGACCTGGGAATCATTTTCCAGAATCCGGATCAGTCTGAACAAATCTGGATAAAGTCTGGATTAATCTGGATGAAGTCTGGAAAACTCTGGATAAGTCTGGATAATGTCTGGAAATCTCTGGAAACGTCTGGAAAAGGCCTGGAAATTTCTTGAAGGGGTCGGAAAAATTCTGGAAAAGGTCCCAAAAGACCTGGGGATCATTTTCCAGAATCCGGATCAGTCTGAACAAATCTGGATAAAGTCTGGATTAATCTGGATGAAGTCTGGAAAACTCTGGATAAGTCTGGATAATGTCTGGAAATCTCTGGAAACGTCTGGAAAAGGCCTGGAAATTTCTTGAAGGGGTCGGAAAAATTCTGGAAAAGGTCCCAAAAGACCTGGGGATCATTTTCCAGAATCCGGATCAGTCTGTACAAGTCTGGATAAATCTGGATGGAATCTGGAAAACTCTGGGAAGCTCTGAATAAGTCTGGATAATGTCTCGAAAAGTCTGGAAATCTCTGGGGCTGACACGCTATTATAATACATCGAACTAAAAAGTGAAAAATAATTTTATTTTCAACCACATATGTAATGTTGACATTGCAGGTTTTTCAAAATCTTGAAAGTGTCACATTTCTGGACTTTGACATTTATCGGGACGGTAATGCATATGCCTGCCTAGGACGGAAAAGCATTTTCCGTCCGGGACGGCAAATGCTTTTCCGTCCCCATTTCCCTGCTCGTTCCAAATTGATAATTTTCATACAGCTCTCACATATAATAATAAAACCACATGTATTACATGGAACTAATTAAATCTATTCACTTATTTACATTAATTGTTAAATTAGCATTGTTGTTTATAATGGAAATCTTGAGACCATCCTGTTGGAATTGTGTTTCGTTTGGAACTATTATCTCTTGCGCTTGCGGATGAGTTTCCGCATGTGATGTACTTGTGGATGCACTGGACAACTGAATACCTTTGGAAGTAGAGGATAGCATCAGAGCAGTCTTACTTTTGTTCTCCAAAGATGCCTCTATGTAGCCTTCAGCAACCGTGCTCGATTTCCACCCTCCCAGTCTTTTGAGTTGCAATAGATCGGCCCCGTTGTCAACCAATAAGGTTGCGGAAGTACGACGAAAAGCATGCCCTGTAAAAGTTTCAATTTTTGGAAGCTTCAAAAAAGCAGCTATTTTATGTGGAAATTTTGAGATTGAATGATAGCCAATTGCTTGGTTATGTAATTTCCCATTTCGCCATTGAACAAATAACCTGTCATTTTTCAAATTTTTCCGCAAAGTGAGGTATTTGTGGAAAATAGCAACCCAATCTGGATCGCTTATGATAAACGATCGACTTGTGTAAGTTTTTGTGTGTGGAATTTCTATAGCGATCTTTCCTTCCAAAACGTTGACGTGCTCCATTTTCATCTTGACTAGTTCATCGCTCCTACATGCACCCGACACACCAACAATTAGCGCTACCTGAAACCAGATAAAAATAAAATGGGTAACCTAGCTATAGCATACAGAAAATCATTTTGATTTTCGCATTTTTATCTTCTTTGTATATTTTTTGAAAACCTACCTTGATGCTAATGAATTCTTCAGCTGCCTTCGTGAGGAACTCGTTAATGTTTTCTCTGGAAAAAACGCTCGACTTTTTCGGCTGAAAGCCCAGATTTTGCCGCTTCAAAAAAGCTATAAGTTTTGCGTAATTGGAGATATCAACTTTCTCTTTCAATTTAATCATGGTTTTCAACATACTGTAAGTCGACCATAAAGTCGAAGGCTTCTTTTCCTTAGATAATTCGCCAAAATACGCCAACAAAACGGTCTCCGAGGCAGTATTTCTCGTTCCTTTCTGGCTACACCATGCTTCGAATATTTGAAAAGCCTTTTCGTACCGAAATTTGCTTTTTGCTGGAAGCAAACTCTCTCCAATCCTGTCTGCTGCTTCTTTTAATTCAGGTGGGGTACAATCCATCGCTTCATCTTCACTTTCCGAAATCATTTCTTTGGGGAGAACGGGGAGAAATCTAGTGAAAATCTATTATTTCCGCAAAAATACTGAGCGAAAACTACCGTCGTTAAGGCGTTGTTGATCTTATCTATGGTTGTTGATTTTGCGGTTTCCTGTGGTTTCGTCTTTTGTTTTGGCCTTTACAGGGCCTTTGAGATCGTCAAAATTGATGACATTGACAAAAAAAGTGAAATATTTTTTTCTAAGGCCAGTTTTACACTATATGAAAATTTCGTATAACAGAATCTTTAGTTTTTGCATCAGAAAATTAAGGGTTGAAAATAAAAAAGTATACAAACCTCGACGGAAAACTTCATTTCTGTCTCGAGGTTGAGTTTATCTCGACGCTTCGCGTCTCGATAAACTATAATAACCTCTCGACCAGCAATGAAGTATTTTCCGTCTCGGATTGTAATATACTATTTAATAGAAACAGAAAATATTAATGAACAAAAAATATTAAAATTATTGTCAAAAAAGCGTGGGGTGCTCAATGTATGAAAAATGTGGAACAAAGCACCCCAGCGTGTATTTTAGTTTTTTCAAACTATATTTATTTGCGTTCTTTCTCAAGTCTTTTGGAGGGGGGGGGACGCCACTGTGTATGTTAGTATGTGTGTAATGCATGCAGTTCGATGAAGGTTTCACTTCTACCGGGTGTGAACTGTACAGGATTTTTTTTAATTTCATTTCTTATTTCTACGTTACATTCTGAACTTATTTAATGTATCATATCCTATACCTATCTTCAACTGTTTCGGAAATAATAAGAGTTGAAAATTAACTTTTTTGCAACTTTGACAGGCTTTAAAACCTCAACGGTTGATTTTAGAGCTAAACCGATCATACATTCTTATCTGAGTTTTCCATGAACTATCATTTGACACCAGCTTGGAAATTAATCCAAGATTAAAAATTCCATTGCTTGAGTTGTATTTTAGCTATTTTTGGGTTTGAAAAAAGGACGGTTCTAGAACGGTTCAAAACAATCGCACAGTTTATTATTGAAGTTTGTGATAGCTGAACCGTTGTCATTTAGTTGATTGATGAACTGTGCGATTGTTTTGAACCGTTCTAGAACCGTCCTTTTTTCGAACCCGAAAAGAGCTTTTATGAGAGAATTTCATGAATCAAAAATTTAAATTTTTTGTCAAAAAATGTTAAAACACCAGTGTCGCGCCAATTATCGCGTGAAGCCTAATTCTCACTTGCGCGAGATTCGCTCTTTTTTGACATTGCTTCAATAATTTGACGTTTGATACACGCATAAAACGTAAATCAACAATCAAAACATGTCAGTTTATTGTTGGAATGTCAGTTTTGACAGATGTATGAAATTCTAAATGTCGAGTGCAATGGAAATTGTCGATAATTTTTGGGAAATTTGCCCGGATGCATTTTTAGTTAAAAAGGAGCACCAGTGCTTTTTCAGTGCCCATTTCTGTCAAAAACGCATGAGTGCAAATTTGTCAAAAATTGAAAATATATTTCCATTGCACGAGTTGTACAGGGTGGCCCGTTTAAGAGGGGCCTATACCTTATCTCGAAATCTACGAGGGCTGCAAAAAAAAATTAAATACAAAAGTTGTTTCTAATAAAATTATCTAAATTTTTTTTGCATTGTTTTTGTTGTTACTCTACTATATACAGGGTGGAGAGATAAAATTTAATTTTTTTTAATGAAACACCTTATATATTTCAAAACACTTTCATATAGCCCTTTGAAAGACAAATCCAACGATATACTTGAAATGTGTCTGTGATAAACCGTTTCGAACTTATTAGCGATAATCTTCAGGATCTGGGGTAATTTCAAACAGGCATTATTACGTTACTCATAAACTTTTAAAACTTTTTTTTGCATGCTATTTTTCATAAAATAATGCTCTTCTTTAGACTATTTTGAAATTTGGAATATTTGTTCAAAAAACGCCGTGTTGCCACGTTTCGCAAAATGTTACGCTTTTCAATTTTTTTAAATGGGACCTCCTGTAAATTTTCGAATTTTTGGATAGCCCTTTAAAATACAAATTCAACGATATACTGGAAATGGGTTTGTGATGCACCGTTTCGGCCTTATTGGCGATTATCTTCAGTTCTAGCACCATATTTTATGTCATCCCTGTTTAATAAAGAAAATGTCTAATTTTGCAGTAGATTAGCTGAAATAGTGCTCTTTATTATTATTATTCATTCAGAAGTAGTTAAGAAAAGACGTTTAAGTTTTTGTTTTCATTAGTTTCTCGCCTTAATAATGGGGAGAAACTTTGACTACTCTTTGAACAAATGATAATAAAAAAATATTTCGCAAATTATTTAATAATACCTACTGCAATAAACTATAGTTGCAGTAAACAAGGAAAGCATTGAATTATAAAGTCCAAAATAAAGGTTACTGATTAAGATTAAATGAACAAACATTTTGAGAACTTCAACTTCAGGCTAACTATAAAATTAATTTAATTAAATTCTCTGTGTCCGCCATTTTCAACAATACAGGTAATATATCTTACTTGTAAATGTGTTATCGCATTTAACACGTAATTAGGTTGATCTGACAAATATAGCAACAGAGCGTCACGTTTCATTTTTTGTTTTTATCCAAATTTCTCGCCTTTTTTATTTTAATAATGGGGAGAAACTTTGACTACTTTTTGAATAAATAATAATAATAAAAAGCACTATTTCATCTAATCTAATGCAAAATTGGACATTGTTTTTTATTCATCAGGGATGACATGAAATATTGTGCTAGAACTGAAGATAATCGCCAATCAGGCCAAAATGGGTGCATCACAGACCCATGTCCAGTATATCGTTGAATTTGTATTTTAAAAGGCTATCCAAAAATTCGAAAATTTCCAGGATGTCCCATTTAAAAAAAATTGAAAAGCGTAACATTTTGCTAAATTTCAGTATAGTCTAAAAAAGAGCATCATTTTATAAAAAATATCACGCAAAAAAAAAGTTTCAAAAGTTTATGAGTAACGTAACAATGCCTGTTCAAAATTACCCTGAATCCCTGAAGATAATCGCTAATAAGTTCGAAACGGTTTATCACAGACACATGTCCAGTATATCGTTGGATTTGTCTTTCAAAGGGTTATGTAAAAGTGTATTACGATATAGGGTGTTCCATTTAAAAAAATTAAATTTTATCTCTCCACCCTGTATATAGTACAGTAACAACAAAAACAATGAAAAAAAAATGTAGATAATTTTATTAGAAACAATTTTTGTATTTAATTTTTTTTTGCAACCCTTGTAGATTTCGAGATAAGGTATAGGCCCCTCTTAAACGAGCCACCCTGTACAGTGTTTCCGCTTCAGTTCGCAACATATGGGAAACTTTTTTATTATCAATTTTACAAAAAAAACTTATTGTTTATGAAAGTTTCTGCTTCTTGAAAAAATATATAGTATTAAACTATTAAAACTTAGAATAGCATGTACCGGGTGTTCTTTTATCTTTGATATCATTTTGATCACCTGTAACTTTTTTGTTTTCAAAGATATCAAGGTAAACAAAAAAACAAAATGTAGGATTAATAGCCAAGTTTTTTTTCAAGTTACACATGAAACAAAACATCAAAACACTATCAATTTTTCGACATATAAGCCTACATTATATTTTTTTTATTTTGGTTTCATATCGAAGTCTTTTCGACACTAAAAGTAGTTTCGAAAAGAAGCTCTTTGTGACACTCCTTTTTCACTTATCGGAAGTTGGTAACACTGGCTGACTGATGGCCATCGCACTGTCATTCTCGATTTTATAGAAGATTTAGGGCGAGTATTATAAAACTGCTTTGACAGTTAACTTAAAGTTAACTTTTTGAATTACATGTAATTTCAAAAATTAACTTTAAGTTAACTCTCAAAGTAGTTTTATAATACCCGCCCTTAATTCCATATTTGGCATGTAATGTTACCAACCTAAACATGAAATCAGGAAATGTGAGAATAAAATTTCCAAGAAAAATTTGTTTTTTTTTAATTAAACAATACCAGAATAGAAAAAATAGTATAAAATATTCGTTTCATAAGACATTTTATCGCACTCGTCCTTTAAAAATCTCGCCTCCGGCTCGTTTTCTAATATAGGGCTCATGCGATAAAATCACGTCTTATGAAGCTTGTATTTTAATAAACTATTTTTAAATGGAACACCCGGTATATTATATGTGTGTACATTAGAGCATATTATTCTGATTACAATGATATAACACACTTCATATTTTGTTCCACTCGTTTTTGACAAATCGGTAAAAATATATGAAATTTTTATATGCTCTCAATAATTTTCGTCCCAAATATCAGACCGCGCCGCCTAATAAGTTTCACTTCGAAAGTTTCATATTTTTGCCGATTTGTCAAAAACGAGTGGACCAAAATATGAAGTGTGCTATATCATTGTAATCAGAATAAGATATTATATCGAACACATATATAATATACAGGGTGTTCCATTTGAAAAAATATAATGTAGGCTTATATGTCAAAAAGTTGATAGTGTTTTGTTTTACGTGTAATTTGAAAAAAAACTTGGCTACTAACCCTACATTTTGTTTTTTTGTTTACCTTGATAACTTCAAAAACAAAAAAGTTACAGGTGATCAGAATGACATCGAAGATAAAAAAACACCCGGTACAGGGGGATTAAAAAATAGGAAAATATGCAGGGTTTTTTGGTAAAAGTAGAAAAAAAATGGCACATCACTATTTTTTTAAACCTTTGATATTTTTTTCAGATTAAGCAAGTCATATTTCAGTCAAAAGAAACCTTTCGTTATCACAAATCAACCTGCCAAATTTAAAAAAAAAAAAAAAATGAAAAAATTTTTGAGCTGAAAAAACGATTTTTTCTAAAACTTTGACACCCTGTATCTCAGAAACTACGCATTTCTGGTCACATATTTATGGGAACTTTTTTTGTTAAAATATCGTAAGGAATGACATCCTGAAGTTACGGACCGTACTTAGGAAATACCCTGTATATTTTTCTATTTTTTGACCACCCTGTACATGCTATTTCAACTTTTAATACATAGTTTGATATTATTTTTTCAAGAAGCAGAAACTCTTATAAAGGATAACTTTTTTTCGTAAAATTGATAATAAAAAAGTTTCCCATGTGCTGCGAACTTAAGTGGATACACTGTATTTTATGAGAAAATTTCATGAATCAAAAATTCAAATTTTTTGTCAAAACACCAGTTCTCGCATTAGTTACTATGCAATAATTTACACTAATATAAATTATCACGTAATTCCAATCTGATTGGTTCAAATCAACAATCAAAACATGTTAGTTTATTGTTGGTATGTCAGTTTTGACAAATGTATGAAATTCTTATCAAAAAAACGGCCACTAAAATCAAAAATCGACGTATCCGAGATTTTTTGAAAAAAAAATCAACCTTGTATTTTTGATGGATTTTATTCCTAACCTTCACGTACTAACTGTATTTAACTATGCTATATGATATCCTCTTTCGTTTATTGAATTCTAGTAAAGTTATCTTTGTTCGTTTTGAGTTCATTATGAAATATATTCACCATAATTATTTACACAAACTAATAACTGGCCTTGCAGTCCTCTCGCGTCGTGTAATTTTTACTTACCCCGGTGCGAAATTAAATCCGCCAGAGGCAGCACGTCGCTGCAGCCAAAATTTTTGAATTTCCGTGTTTGCAGGGCTTACAATTTGAGACGAGATCTCAAAAACTACTTAATATTTTTGAGTGAATCAAGAAGATTCGAAAAGATAATAAAATTTAGAACAATGCTCTTGTTTCATTTTTTTTAAAAAAGCGATGGGTTTGGATGTACCGAGCGATAGAAATGATGCTTTTTTTCGAGTATTTAGGTCGTGATATTTTCAATTTGCAATTTTTTTTTCGAAAAACTAAAACAACAGCATTATTCTTTAGATTTTTATCTTTTATTATTTTCTAATCCGGTCAAAAAATATTACAAAATAAGTGAGTTCTCGTCTCAGGAAATTAACCCTTTTTCTCAATTTTTAACGGCTTGTTGTTGGCCTCTTAAAGCAAAAATTAGCACTCCCATTCGGCATCCCACTATAGCACTACCTACAGTGCCACAGACTTTGGTGCCACTACCTAAAACTAATATAAAAAATCAGTGCAACAAAATTATTTATTTATTTTTGTACTTTTTATACTTACTTACGTCATCGATGACGTCATAATTTAGAAATCTTAGATTTTACTATCACTTTTCCGCGATTGTAAACCCACTTTTCCGCACATATTACCTCATTTTTCCGCAATTTTTATCTCACTTTTTCACAAATTCACACTCACTTTTTTTGAAATTTTTAACTCATTTATTTTGCGATTTTTGACCCACTTTTTTGCAATTTTGTTTTCACTTTTTTGCGATTTTTGACTCTTTTTTTTACGATTTTTGACTCTCTTTTTTTGCAAATTTGTCCTTACTTTTTTTTGCGATTTTTGCCTCACTTTTTTGCGATTTTACCCTTACTCCTCGGCGATTACAAACTTATTTTTCCGCTATTTCATCCTCATTTTTCCGCGATTCTTACCTCATTTTCATGCGATTGTTTCCCTACTCTCCGCGATTTTATCTCCACTTTTCCGCTAATTTCACCTCACTTTTTTTGTAATTTTTTATTATTTTTTTTTATTTTTGACTCATTTTTTTGCAATTTTACCATCACTTACCGCAATTCTAAATCCACTTTTTCACGATTGTAAGCCCATTTTTCTGTAAATATAATCTCCTTTTTCCGCGATTCTTGTCTCACTTTTCCGCGATTCCTATTTCATTCTCCGCCATTTTATCCTCACTTTTCGTGACTTTATCCTTATTTTTCCGTGAGTCTCATCTTCATTTTCCGCGAGCTTAAATTCACTCTTTTTGAAATTTTTGACTCATATTTTTCTTGTGATTTTTGACTCTTTTTTTTTACAATGTTATCATCACTTTCCGCGATTTTATCCTCATTTTTCCTCATTTCAAAATTACGAAAATAATGATAATTTTTGAAAAGTTACGAAAAATTACGGGAATTACGTTAAAGTACGTAAAATATGAAAAATTAGAGAGAATTGCAAACATTTACGAGAATTACAGAACATTACGAGAATCACGGAATAACAAAAAATTGCGGAAATTACAAAAATTATGGGAATTGCCAAATATTACGCAAAAGAATTACGAAGTTACTCCAAAATTATCCAAAATTACGAAAAATAATGGGAATTATAAAAATTTACGGAACCTAGTAAAATGAGGGAAATGACGAAAATTTGCGGGAATTATGAGAAATTATGAAAATTACGGGAATTGAAAAAAATACAAAAAACTGCGAAAATTACAAAAATTACGGGTATGTATGTAGGTATTACGAAATATTGCGAAACAGAATTACAAAGTCATTTCAAAATTACGTGAACTACGGTAATTCCCAAAATAACGGAAATCATAAGTTTTTGAAATTACGAAAATTACAATAACTTAGAGAAAATTCCGATTTTTTTTTGGAAATTAGGAAAATTGAAAATTAAAAAATTGAAAATATAAATAATTACTGGAAAAAGCGCGAAAAATTGCGGGAATAACGAAAATTACCAAATTTTCCAAAAATTGAAAAAAATAAGGGGGAATTAGAAAATAACAAGAATTATCTGAGAAATGACAGGAATTAAAAAATTTCGAAAACTATTTTTTTTTTGACAGGTCCAATGACACCTATAATTTTTTTTTTTTTTTAAGTATGTAATTTTTTTTTGACAGGTTCAATAATATGATTTTTTTTTTCAAACGTCATTTTTTGGCAGGTCCTGTAATATGAA
The DNA here is from genome assembly GCA_917834065.1 of Ceutorhynchus assimilis. Classification (NCBI taxonomy): domain Eukaryota; kingdom Metazoa; phylum Arthropoda; class Insecta; order Coleoptera; family Curculionidae; genus Ceutorhynchus; species Ceutorhynchus assimilis. The sequence goes on along the minus strand of OU892292.1, from coordinate 4,404,915 downwards.
AAAAAATTTTTTTTTTTTCAAATGTCATTTTTTGACAGGTCGAAACATAAAAAAAAAAATGTTTTTTTAAACGTAATTTTTTGACAGGTCCAAACTTATAAAAAAAAAATATTTTTTTTTAAACGTCATTTTTTGACAGGTCCAATCCTATAAAAAAAATTTTTTTTTCAAATGTATTTTTTATTTTTTTTTGATAGGTCCAAAGACACCTATATTTTTTTTTTTTTTTTCAAGTGTGTCTTTTTTTTATAATACAGTATGAACAAAAAATTTTTTTTTTTTTTCAAATGAAATTTTTTTTTTGACTGGTCCAATGACACCTATAAAATTTTGTATTTTTTTTGCAAGTGTCATTTTTTTTTGACAGGTACAATAATATGAAATTATTTTTTTTTTTTCAAATGTCTTTTTTTTTTGACAGGTACAATGATATGAATTTTTTTTTTAAATGTCATTTTTTGACAGGTCCAAACTTAAAAAAAAATATTTTTTTTCAAACGTCATTTTTTGACAGGTCCAATTCTATAAAAAAAATTAAAAAATTCAAATTAATTTTTTTTTTTTTTCCAAATTGTTATTTTTTTTTGACATGTCCAATGTGTTTTTTTTTTTTTTTCAAACGTCATTTTTTGACAGGTCTAATCCTATAAATAAAAAAACATTTTTCAAATTACAGGTCCGATGACACCTATAAATTATTTTTTTATTTTTTTTTCAAGTATCATTTTTTTTTGACAGGTCCAATAATATGAAAAAATTTTTTTTTTTTTTCAAACGTCATTTTTTTTACAGGTCCAAAGTTATAAATTTTTTTTTTTTTTTTTTAAACGTCATTTTTTGACAGGTCCAATCTTATAAAAAAAAATTTTTTTTCCAAATTACAGGTTTAATGACACCTATAAATTATTTTTTTTTTTTTTTTTTTCAAGTGTCATTTTCTTTTGACAGGTCCAATACATAATATGAATTTTTTTTTTTTTTCAAATGTCATTTTTTAACCGGTCCAAACTTATGAAAAAAAAAATATTTTTTTTTTCAAACGTCATTTTTTGACAGGTCCAATTTTATAAAGAAAAATATTTTTTTAAAATGTATTTTTTTTTTGACAGGCCCAATGACACCTATAAATTTTTTTTTTTTTTTTTTCAAGTGTGTCCTTTTTTTTTGATAGGTCCAATAATATGTTTTTTTTTTTTTTTTTTTCAAATGTCTTTTTTTTTTGACAGGTACAATGATATGAATTTTTTTTTTTTTAAATGTAATTTTTTTGACAGGTTCAAACTTAAAAAAAAACATTTTTTTTCAAACGTCATTTTTTGACAGGTCCAATCCTATAAAAAAAATAAAAAAATTCAAATGAATTTTTTTTTTTTGACAGGTCCAATGACACCTATAATTTTTTTTTGTGTCATTTTTTTTTTTGACAGGTCCAATATGATTTATTTTTTTTCAAATGTCATTTTTTGACAGGTCCAAAGTTATAATTTTTTTTTTTCAAGTAAGTAGCAGCACATTTTGGCAAGAGTATTATTTAGTTATTTTTGCGTTCAGCCCATTACCTAAAATATTAAATCATACCTAGTGATTTATATACAATTTTACACACTGGTTTTATATGACAAATACATATTATATTTCCTTTATGAAAAACATTCAATTAATTTGCGTCAGCGCTAATAAAGTCGAATTTGCCAAAAGCAGTTTAATAGAATCGAAGCCCAATTCGCCCAATTTTTATAAGCTCATAACTTTGTTGTTTTTGGACCGATTTTCAAAAACAAAAAATGATTTTGTAGGTATTTTTATTGGCAACAATTTTTCTGTCTTGTAATTTTTCAAAAAAGTTCATAGTTTTTGATATATTTCCAAAGAAATAAAAAAAGCACAATTTTTTGAGTTTAAAGCCCGATTGGGCGAGTACGGCACATGCGATTTAGTGCGATTTTTAAGGAAACATTGTCGACCACCTAAAAAAGGTTTCCTGAAAATTTCAGCTTGTCCCAAATTTGTTTCGGGTTGGACCCCTACTTTTACTGGCCTATGTTGGCTGATATAGTAACAGAGGAAAAATTTGTCATCATGTGTCAAAGTCGACAGGTGCACTTATTGTTGCTTGACAATTATTTTTACTTTTCCGCACTCAGTGCGGATACAGGCCTTATCCGCACTGATTGCGGAAAAGTGTAACTTTAACGGAAATGCGTGCGGAAAAGTACTTCTTTGCGCACACTCGTAGGAAATAGCTATTTATACAATAAGTTACGAAATGAGCGTCTTTTAGGCACGCGACGTGAAAATTGTCCAACGAGGCAAAGCCGAGTTGGACAACACGTCGAGTGACTAAAAGACATCGTTTCGTAACGTATTGTATACAAGATTTTTTCTACTGGCATTTTATAATAAAAAAACACAATTTTATTTCATGTGAATAAGTCGATTACACCCAAAATCTTTGTCACCTGCTTTTACTTGACACCTGACACTTTTCATGCGATTTTCTTTTCAAAATTCGGCATCAATATTTAAAATCCTAGAAAGTAGGTAATAACACAAAGTTCTGTTTTGAGTAACCCAAACGTTCAATTCAGTAATTCCATTTTCAATATTCATAATAAATACAAAACAAAATTCAAATATGTGTTTAGTGTTGTTTTTTATTTCTGAATAATGATTGACACTTTTAGGCACTAGTGCTTAAAAATTACTTTTACGCACTCATAAGTCACTTTTACGCATTCAAAAGTCACTTTTACGCACTGAGTGCCTAAAAGTAACTTTCACGCACTCAGTGCCTAAAAGAATGTCGTTTCAAAACTGAAATGACAATCGAAAAGTTGCTATTATGAAACGTCAGTAGAAAAAGAATTTTTCAAGTTTCAGATAAACGGGGAAAAAAGTGCACATTTATCACACCTCATAACTTTTCTCAGAAGAGTGTGCAAAATTGTCTAAAATTAGATGAAACGGTAGTCCTGACAACCTGCCCACCTCTCGACCTGTCATATTTTGACAGCTGTCAAAAATTACATTTGACAGCTGTTGAATATTCCAAATTGTATTATTATCCGAACTTTAACTGTATGGAAAATTTCAGCAAAATGTATTGCGAAGAAATGGTTCACAAATCCGCATCTGTCACATTTGACAATTGACACCTGTCATTAGTGGTTTAAAATGTATTATCACCCGAACATAAAATGTATGCAAAATTTCAGCAAAATTCGTTGCGAAATAATGGTTCAAAAATCTGCACCAGTCACATTTGACAGTTGACACCTGTCATTGGTGGTCTAAAATGTATTATCACCTCAACTTGAAGTGTACCTATGCAAAATCCGTTGTGAAGAACTGGCTCAAAATCTGCAACTGTCACAATTTGACAGATGACACCTGTCATTAGCGGTCTAAAACCTTCTTATCATTATTGCTTTTCATATTAAACATTAAACTGGTTTGAAGTACATCGGTCGGATAGTTTCAAAGTCTATAACGGACATAGGTAGACACACAGACAGACAGAAACAATTTTTATGTTTTATACCTCTATTTATTAGTAATAGAAAATTACTACCCACGAAAATACATAACTATTTACCTATTTATTATTTTGTTTTTAATTATAATAATATTCCTATTCTATGGTAGGTATATGTATAAAAAGTACCTATATAAAACACAGGCATTTAATTTGTTATACAAAAGACAACTTGGCAACGCAGCCTAGTAAATACGCGTGCATTTAGTGTCTCAAATTAATTTAATCGCAGAAACGACTGATTTTACTAGGACACCAGCGCCATCACGCGGGTTTATATTTTCGCCGCCGGACGGCTCTTCTAGAGACGTTACTGACGTTAGTCTATAATATTCTTTGATTTGATATAGAAATCGTTATTTTACGAACCCTCAAATCTCTGTTCCAACTTTCGTCTTCAGTCAGGTTGAGATCACGTAACCATTGTTTTCTTACATTTTGATTGCTTGAGAACTTGTGAAAAGAAAGATTTAACTTTTTTTCCGCCTCACTCTGACAAGATTATACACAACACATTTGAACCATGGTATAATAAATAGTTTTTGTAATAATTTTCAGCAATATTGATTGATAATTGAGGTTAGCTTAAAGAAAGTCAGCATCAGACCGCGTTCATTCAATTGACAATTTTATTATCTGTCACCCACAAGCGGCGCGCGCAGCACAGGTAAAATGAGAAAGTTCCATTGTTCATATTCTTTATTCTATCGTGAATGGTAAACTATCATTTAATCGACTCAAAACTCGTTGTTAAAGTAACACTTTATTTGAAGTAGTGAAATCGAACAATTTTTACCCACTCATTTGTCAATTTTACCGACTCATACGTCAATTTTACCCACTTGTTCGAATCTTTTATAATAGGGCAAGTACATGATCTGACAGTTTGACACTATTGACAGTCGCCTTGAGGTAAAACAGATATAATTTACAGTGTATTACTATTGTTTAAGTTTTTAGTTAGATTTTTTTAAACAAATACCTTTTGTGTGGTCCAGAAGTTTCTTGGACATGCCTAGAGTTTGTTTAGTTGTTAATTGTGGCAGTATAGCGCAAGGGATACAATATCCTTCCATAGGTTTCCATCAATTTTAAATAACAATGGGAGGTTTGATTTGTTAGCTCAAGAAAGAAGAGAAAAATTGTTTAATGTTCTTAAAAGAGAAAATCTGACAGAAAAATAGATTGAATAAAGAGTAACTATGCTTATATATTCGTTCTTGTGACACTTTGTTTTGCTATTTGTTGGAAAAAACCTGAATTTAATCCATTATAAAAAAACCTAGCAAACTTTTAGATGAAAGACCACATAGACTGGAACACAAACACTCCGCTCTAATTTTTTTAAAACAAAATAACACCAATATTTGTGAAAAAGCTGTGAAAACCGCATAAAACATAATCGGCCTAATCTAAACGAATGTAAATAAATGATTTCTTTTACCTCAGGGCGACTGTCAAACTCATTTGTGACGTCACATGGACATGCCCTATAATTATAGTGTTTTTGACAGAAATCTGTTATGTTGCATGCAGTGGCGACGCCAGGGGGGGCCGGGGCCCCCCTGAAATTTAGCCGCCCCCCCCTGAAAACTTGCGCTTGTGCCAAAAGTCGCATGAAAAAAGTCTACATCAAAAATATGACAAAATGTTATTGTATTTGGTTGATAGTGGACTGTATAAATTGCTGAATAAATAAGATGGTAAACTTTTATTTTGATGGTTTATTGTACAAACTAGGAAATATTCGTTACAAACAAAAAGGTAATGTTTACTGTTGAACTCTACAGAACCGAATCACTATCCTTGTCGCGCGCGCTCAATCCTTGGTTGGCGCTGCCAATTGCGGACGACTTGGAACTAAGATATTGCCAAGGATAATGCGAAATTTAAATTAAAATAATAATTTTTTCTGATTTAGGCCTTTGGGTATGAACATTCCGCCGACCTTGAAATACACACATTTCAAAAATAATAACGCAAAACATAACTTCAAATTGCCTTAAATTAATGTTGTCAAATTACTAACAAATGCTTAAAGCTAATGATCTAAAACTAATAGCAAGGCTTCAAATTAGCCAGATTAATTATTCCGCACTGGTTAATTCACCGAAATCACTGTAAATTGGTAGTGGACACACTTTAGTCAGAGCACGTTTGGCAATTGTTCCATTACCGAATCGCACACTAACGACTCTTGTCACTCCATCTTCACCTGGGAACAGCTGATTCACCCGCGCAAGCTTCCATTGCAAAGGTGGTAAGTTATCGTCCTTGATAATGACAAGGTCTCCCGTCTGGATAATACTGGATCCCATCTTTTTCCATTTCTGTCGAGCTTGTAGTTCTGAAAGGTACTCCTTGTACCAGCGATTCCAGAAGTGCTGAGTCATCTGTTGAAGTCGTTGATACTTGGATAATCGGCTTTCCTTGATATCACTAACATCTGGATCTGGCAATGAGACTAACGGTCTCCCAATAATAAAATGGCCAGGAGTTAAAGGACATACATCATCTGAACTTGATGATAATGGACTGAGTGGTCGTGAATTCAGCACGGCTTCGATTTGCTGTAGTACAGTCGTAAAGTCTTCAAAGTCTAAATGAGTATTACCGACCACGCGTTTCAAATGTTGCTTGAAGCTCTTTACTCCGGCTTCCCAGAGTCCACCGAAATGTGGTGCTCGTGAAGGAATGAACTGCCATTTCACCCCCTCATTGGCCAAATTACATTTTACAAAATCAGAATTGCTTTTCAAAAAAGTCTTAAGTTCAGAATTAGCCCCAGTGAAATTGGTGCCATTGTCTGAAAAAATGCTTAAAGGTTTTCCCCGTCTTGCTATAAAACGCCTTAATGTAGCCAAAAATGCCTCACTACTCAAAGTTGTGACTGGCTCTAGATGCACAGCCTTTGTCACCATACAAACAAAGATACAGACATAGGCCTTAATCAATTTATGGCCGCGTGTTTTCCTATCCTTGAGTAAAAAATAACCAGCGTAATCGCACCCAGTATTAAGAAATGGACTACATTGATTTAGTCTTTGAGACGGTAAATTTCTCATTAGATAATTGCACGGTTTTGGCTTGACCTTAAAACAAGTAACGCATCTATGTACTGTCCTTCGGGCTAAATTTCTGCCTGATAAGGGCCAAAAATGTTCGCGCACTGAATATAAAAGTTGTTGTGGGCCGCCGCAATGCATCAATCGCCAATGTTCCCTAATAAATATTAAAGTAGTCAACTTATGATTATTGTGTAAAATAATTGGATGTTTATTTGAGAATGGTATATTTGCCTTCTGAATTCTTCCTCCTACACGCATTACTCCATCGTGCATGAAAGGATTAAGTGATAACAATTTACTGGAGTTACTAACTGATCCCTTATTTTTTAAATCATTGACTTCAGCTTGAAAGGATTGTGCTTGAGAAAGTTTTACTAAATTAATTAATGCATCATCGATTTCCTTTGACTCTAATTCGCTCAGCAAACGCTCAGATTTTTTGCATCTTACATTTGATGCAAATCGTCGGATTAAAGCCACAATACGCAATAATTTTGTCAAGGTTGAATAATTATCGAATAATTTTAAATCATTTTTTGGTAAAACTACTAAATTAACTTGAAGTTTTTGTTCCGGAATTTCCTCCTCACTGATTACTTCATTTTTTGGCCAACAAAAACTAGAAGATTTTAACCACTGAGGCCCTTCAAACCAAAAAGAATTATTGATAAGAGATTCTGCAGGAATACCGCGAGATATTAAATCCGCAGGATTATCCTGTGACCTAACATGAAACCAATCTTTTACATTAGTCTTATTTTGAATATAACCTACTCTGTTTGATACAAACTTTTTCCATCGCTCGGGAGAACCCTTAATCCAACACAGGGTGATTGTTGAATCGCTCCAATAAAAGCATTTGTCAAAATTTATATTTAAAGATGTTTTAACCTTTTCTGCTAATTTACAACCTAGGGCAGCAGCAGTCAACTCCAACCTAGGTAGAGTAACTGGCCGCACAGGAGCTACCTTGCTTTTTGCTGTAATTAATCTACATGAAAATTCATAATCGTTTATTTGGCAACGAATATAAGAGCAAGCTCCATATGAAGCTTCTGAAGAGTCTGAAAAGGTATGTAACTCAATATAGGTAGGATTTTTAATAAAAACATGTCGAGGAATCTTTATTTTATTGATGTGTATTAAATCCCTACAAAAGGAAATCCATTTATCGCGAATATCACCTAAAAGTTCTTCGTCCCAAGAAAACTTACCCTTCCAAAGCCCTTGCAAAATAACCTTGGCTCTTATTATTACTGGTCCTAACAATCCTAAAATATCAAAAATTTGTCCAATAATTGAAAGTATTGTTCGTTTAGTTATATTTGAAAAGTCTGAAAAATTTTGAATTTTATATTCAATAGTATCGAAATGTGCATTCCAATATACTCCCAACGTTTTATTATTTTCATTTACTCCCAATTGTAAAATACTTGCATCTAAAGAACTGTTTATGTCAAACTGCTTGAATAATTCTGGTTTATTTGAAAGATATTTGCGCAACTGAAAACCTGCACCTGAAAGGATTTTGCTAACATCCCTTTGGAGCTGCAACAATTCTGTTTCAGAATCTGAACCTACAAGTAAATCGTCTATATAAAAACAATTCTTGATAACCTCACTAGCTAAAGGATATTTTATTTTATTATCAATTGAAAGTTGCAAAAGACAACGTGTTGCTAAAAATGGAGATGAGGCCAATCCGTATGTTACTACGTTGAGTTCGTAACATTTTAGATTTTCCGATGGGTCGCCTCTCCAAAATATACGCTGATAATGCCTGTCTTGCTTGTCAATGACTACCTGCCTGTACATTTTTGAAATGTCGGCATTTAAAACAAAAGTGTGTTTTCTAAAATTCAAAAGAATAGTGTATAAATCATTTTGTACTGTAACGCCTGTATGCTGCACGTCGTTCAATGACAAACCGCTGTCTGTGCGAGCAGATCCATTAAAAACCACGCGCAACTGCGTTGTGAGACTCGTTGTTTTTATTACTGCATGGTGACTTAAATAATATGCCTCAGCATCACCATCCGAGAGCTCTTCGATTTTTCCAGTCACAAGACTCATATGCCCTAATGACTCATACTCAGCCATAAAATCTCTATATTGCTGTCTAACTACCTCATTTTTCAATAGTCGTCGCTCCAAATAATTAAAACATTTCAGAGCGTTGTGTTTTGAATTTCCTAACTGCATTTTATTTTCTTTAAAGGGAATTTTAACTATGAACCGTCCATCTGCGTCGCGTTTATAATTTTCCTTAAAATGTAATTCAGAACTATCATCAATCTTGGCAACACTGCCAAATTCCTCAATTTCCCAAAATCGTGTTAAATTTTTATTAATTTCGTCCTCAATAGATAAACAAGAAAAAACCTTATTGTTTGTGAGTAAAGAATTATTAATTTCACCCGCCAAAATCCAGCCCAACTTGGTAGACTGTAAAATTAAATGCTTATTCAATTTTATTTGATTCATTAGAAGAATTTCGTAAAATAAACTAACTCCGCATAAAATGTCTATGTCTTTTTTGATATTAAATTCTGGGTCTGCAAGTGTCACGCCTTGAGGAATATTTAAAAAACTTGAATCGAAACTGCACATGGGCATAGGTTGTGTTATTTTGTTTAAAATCAAACAGCTGATTTCTTTCGAAAATTTTCCATTGCAAGCTTGTATTTTTACCTCAGTTTTAAAATGTGTCAGTAAAGGTGCTAGGAGAGAGCGAGCGCAAAATCACCCATTTTCCCATGTAAATCTCCATAAGAAAATCTAAGGTCCATTCTGCCAGTTTTCGGACCGTTTTGGAGTGGGGGTAAAATTTCCTAGAATTAGGCCCCGCCCCCCTTTCCAGCGCCCAGGTCTGCATTGACCGTTCGCACTACTTCAGTAGCCGCCGAGGCAGCCACACATACTCGCTACCTGATACTGATGATACCGTAACTCTCGCTCTCTTGCTCTCATACCTCAACCTCGTACCTCATACCTCTCTCTCTCCCGCTCTCATATATAATCGACCCGCGCAGCTATTGCATCACGAAATGGAAATTAAAAAAAAGTCGGTAACCACTGAGAACCGATCTCCCGTCCCCAGCTTGAAAGCCCGCTACAGAAACCACTAGGCTATCCTAGCAGTTGATAATAAATGGTAAAAAGGAGGAGGTAACATGCAATCATGAGGAGCGGTCAGATACCTCAGGCATATTGGCACTTTGGGTGTCGCATACCTCATACTGATAATGGCGTAACTAATTCAAATTTCGAGTGTCTCATACCTCATACTGATAATGGCGCAACTAATTCAAATTTCAGGTATCGCATACCTCATACTGATAATGGCGTAACTAATTCAAATTTCGAGTGTCTCATACCTCATACTGATAATGGCGTTACTAATTAAAATTGATGTGGGTGAAATAATTGTCGAGAAAATAAAAATTGTAAAATATTCAGTGAATCCATTGAGTGGACATAGACCATACATACCTTAATGCTCCATACAAGGTACTGATGATGATGTACCTCTCGCTCATACCACATACCTACCTCTCTCGCACAACAAACACAAATTATTTTTGTTATGGTTTTGTAGGAAACCAGGTTTTATTATCAGCTCAGCGCATACATCTAATAGCCATCGCCTTGGAAAAAAATTGATTATAATATAAAAAGAGATTGTGTTAAGTATCGAAAACGATCCTAGGTATTTTTATCAGAGGTTTCAATCAATTATTCCAAGAAATTCAGTACCCAACATTAACATGAGCACCTCACAATAAGTGCCGTAATTATAAAATATCTGAAAAACATAGATTACTTTAAAAGTTCAATTCAAAACTAGTTGACGAGTCTAAACAAGAGTTGCGGGTTTTTACTGATAACACAGATAGCCAATTATTTCAAAATAATTTCACTTACTTGTGAGATATCAACAAAAGGTACCAATCAATTATTCCAAGAAATTCAGCAGACAACAAGGCCAAAATTTTTTACACGTTCGCAAGAACAATTTGAAATAACTAGCGATGTAATTATAAAATATCTAAGAAACATAGATTAGTTTAAAAGTTTAATTTAAAAATGAACACTATACCAATCGAGTCTTGCGGTTTTGCCGCCATCATTACACTGATAACTGACAAAATAATTTTACTTTATAATATAAAATATATTTCATGTAAACATCATCCAGCGCGCCAGCTACCGTCGCTATAACCCAGCACCTTTCCAAAGCCTGCGTCTTCAGTCGATCACACTAGCTTGCACACAGCCTTGGAGGCGGGGTCAATGACCGCATCATACATACAAACACACTTGCAATCCAGCACCCTTGCGCTTCATCATTCTCATACATAATCATTTGTCTCCAATGCTCCAATAATCAAACTAATCAATAATAATCACAACAAATAAGAGACACAGCATTTCGATTCATAAACCAAAAAAAGCAAATTATTGTTTAATTTGAAAAGGTTAGGTAAAGCTATAAGAGGCGTTATCTCTATGGAGTCTAGTGCAACCTTGAAAAGATATTGATTATAATTTTATTTCAAAAAAAGATTCCAATTACTTATGTTATCAAAAAAGATCCTAGATCCTCAGAGAAAAAACTGAGGATTCGATCAAAATAATAACTATTCCATGAAATTTGGCAACAGGAAGACCTTGCGGTTTTGCCTCCATCATTACACCGATAACTGGCAAAATAATTTTACTTTATAATATACAATACATATATGTATTTCATGTAAACATCATCCAAAGCACCGGCCACCATCGCGTTTGAAATTAAAAAAAGGACCCCATCAAATTTTCCCAAACAATTCATGATCTATTAAGATGATTTAATTAATTCTTCCGTCAAAAAATTTCTAAATAATTATCGGAGTAATTGGAGACCAGCTTTTAATTATATAAACAAGAGAGAGCTTTATTGAATTTCCAATAATAGTTTGAGTTCTATTGATTCAATTACATTATTATTATTCTTTTATCAGAAATTTCAAAATAATTATAGACATGCGATAACGAGTTAGTTGTCCGCCTTATCAAATTTTATAATTCGTGTTCTAGCAGTCTGATTTAATTATTTCTTTCACTAAAAATCGCTAAATAATTAACGGTGTAATTTAAGTCTAACTTGAGGTGCCCGTTCATATTATGTCAATAGGGCTTTATCAATTTTTCTCAAATTATTCACGTTCTATTGACTCAATCACCTACCCATAAAAATATATCGCAGGAAATTGAAGTGGCTAGATTCTCATACATGGAAAAGCCCATCAGAAGCCAAGATCCAGGAGAAGCTGCAATGCTTACTATTCTCAACAGAGTGAAATCTGCAACATCATCGAATTTTTATTTTTTCAAAGCTCCTCCCCCACTGCGGGAACTAAGGAGCAAAATACTTAAGAATCTTGATAAATTACACTCTAGATTTTCATAATAAATGTTTTTATGCCCAGAACATATTAATCGGAAAACTGGTAAACCGCCAGAATCTACACGAGAGCTAACAAAACTAATGGCAACACTGCATGGCAAGGAGAAATATATAATCCATTATCAAGCTTTGAAGCAAGCGTTAGAGCACGGCTTAAAAATTAAAAAAGTGCACAGAGTATTGAAATTCAAACAGTCGCCATGGTTAAAATCATACATCGATCTCAATACTAGGAAATATTAGGAAAAATGTAAGGCTTCTCACAAAATGGTCAGGTAGATATGGTGCTGAGGCTTATATTTCAAAGCCTGAATTCAAGACCATATTCAATGAAAATCTAGTGGCAGTAGAGTTGAGAAAGCTTGAGATATACCTAAACAAGCCAATATACATCGAGCAAGCCATTCTGGATCTTGCAAAAACCACCATTTATGATTTCCACTATGGCTACATGAAGACTGTATTTGAAGATGACTGTTCAGTTTTATATACCGATACTGACAGTCTAATCTATGAAATAGAAAAAGATCCATATGTAATTATCCGACGTGACTGCTACAAATGTTTTGATACATCAGACTGTCCCAAAAATAATCAATACAATATACCTTTGGCCAATAAAAAAGTTTTGGGCATGATGACGGATGAAAACAATGGCATTCCCATGACGGATTATGTTGGCCTCTGATCGAAATTATATGCAACCAAAGTTATGGTAACCGAAGGGGATATCCAAAACAAGAAGGAAGAGTTACGTGAAGCTGACTATGATGATGACGAAATTGAATTAATTTTATGAAATTATTGGGGTTACAAAAAAAAAAGCTAAGGGTGTTAAGTACAATGTCGTCAAAACAAAATAACGTTTGATGACTATATGGAATGCTTAGCAACCAATAGCGAAAAAAATATTTTCCAAAATTTAATTCAAGCGCAAAAACATAAAGTTTATTCGATTACACAAGAAAAGATTGCACTATACCCATTTGATGATAAACGCTACATTTTCTCTAATAGTCATAATACTCTTCCTTAGAGAGATTATTCAATTTAGAGCGAAATGTCCTCACCATCTCTAGCTCAACATTGTACATAATAATTCCCATTTGCAATTTTTAAGTTTTAGCTTTAAGTAGTTTAGGCATTGTTAATATTGTTTCCATATTTTTTCATAATAATTTAGATAAAAACATGATATCCTTCCTTTGGGGTAGCATAATTAGCTTTAGTTATCATAGTAATTTAGTAATTGTGAAAATCTATTAGTTATAGCTGAAGCTATATTAATTTAGTTACTTTAGCCTACACGAATGTAATTGTACTAATTAAGTTATACAAATTTTAATATTAATCTGTTAGACAAAAAAATCCATTGAGGTACAGGATTACCAAAGTACTTTAACAATGAATAATTATAAACTCATGAACAATATAGATGAAAAAGATGCTACCTGAATTACTGCTAACACACGTAGCATACTGGACCATATGTTAATTAAAGCAGACTATAGCAACAAATGTTAGGTTATAGTTGAGGATAATGTACTTTCTGATCACAGCAGGCTGTTAATCACATTGAATGAGAAGAATACTAATATACAGAGCGTAAAGACGAGGCATGAGGTTAAACACATAGACCATAAGAAAATGGTAACAATGTTCGAAAATAGGATAGTGAACACTCATATAAATACATTCAGGGAACTTATTGACTTGATTAGTTTGTGTAAACGTGAATCGGAATATATTAATGTAATTAAATGCCACAACAACAATACATGGATTACCAAAGAACTGTTACAAGAAATGGCTTTACGGGATAAATTGTACAAAAAAAAAGAAAGCAAATTCACATGACGTACAGACTGCAGCAAGTTTTACCAATATAAAAAATAGAATAAACAACCAAATTAAAGTTTTAAAAAACCGACACTTCAGCCAAAAGTGGGACGAAGCCAAAAGCGATACAAAGAAAACAATGGAAAATTGTTAATACCCTTTTTAAGAACACAGGCAAGAATCTAAATATAGAAACACTAACAATTGATGATACTGAAATAAGGGATCCCAGGGTTATTGTAAATAAAATAAATAAACATTTTGCAGAAGTTGGAAAAAACATAGCAGATCAAATAAATGATGATATACAGATTGGTCAGGTAAATTATAATTTTAATGAAATATACTGTGATAGTAGTTGCTATGTACAGGAAACAACGGAAAATGAGGTAACAGACATCATTATGGGACTCAAGAGAACATCCGTTCCAGGACAGGATGGTATTACGGTTCGTGACCTATTAAACCTGAAGGGGCACTTAGTGGAAATAATTGTAAGGCTAGTAAACGCTGTACTTGTAGATGGAAAATTCCCTGATGAGTTAAAAATTAGTAAGATAACCCCAATTTTTAAAGCAGGTAGTAGAGACTTGATGAATAATTATAGACCCATCTCAGTGATCAGTACGTTCTCAAAAATTGTTGAAACTGTGATAAAATCTAGGAGGATGTCATTTATAGACAAATATATAGAAAAAGATTTGTATCAATATGGCTTTATTAGAGATAGTAGTTAGTACCTTAAGTGCAACCGTTGATCTAACTGATAAGATATCAACCTTTTTAGATAATAATAAGTTGGTTATTGCTGTATTTGTGGACATCAGCAAAGCATTTGATGTGGTTTGCCTAGAGAAATTATTAAAAAAACTTTGTGATATGGGATTTAGAGGTAAGGTTCTCAACTTAATTAAGTCTTATCTAGTCAATAGGAAACAGTATGTCAATATTAACAACAATAAAAGCTGTGATTTAGAAAATTTTTGTGGGGTGCCTCAAGGATCTGTCCGTGGTCCACTGCTATACTCTTTATATGTGTTGAGTTTACGATGTGCAAATTTAAGTGGTAGATACTTCACATTCGCAGATGATACTGTGCTATTATATTCTGGCGAAAGTGTTGGGGAGTTGGAGAATCAAGTAAATAATTATTTAACGTTATATGCCAAATGGCTGTTATGTAATAGACTTAAAATAAATATAGATAAAACTAAATATATGTTCTTCAAACAAAAAAAGGCTGAATTACCAAACATAAAAATAGGAAACATGGAGTTACAAAACGTAGATTGTATTAAATATTTAGGTTTAATGATAGATGCATATTTGAATTGGTCTGAACATACAAATTACCTATATAACTAAAAAAATTACTTCAATGATCGGCGCTCTTTATAGATATAGAAATTACTTGACTAATAATGTAAAACATATGATATATGATGCATACTTCGCAACACACTTTAGATATCTTCTCCCGGTTTGGGGTACATGTGGTAAAGTTACCTTCAAAAAATGCAAACACTTCAAAACAAAATCATGAAAATTCTATTTAAGCCTGAATGGCGAACACACATGTGACCTATACCAAGGGTTGAGTATATATCAGTTGAACCAGTTATTAGAACTAGAACAATGCAAGTATATTTATAAGGTAATTAATAGTACTCAAAAATGTAACACACCAATTTTATTTGCAAATAATGTACACAGTCACAACACAAGGACTCAGAACAACATTTTTCACCATAATGTTAACACTAATAAGGGCTTAAATAATCCCATATCAAGGGCCTCTGTTAGCTTTAATAGTTTGCCAGACTTGAAGAAGTCTAGTTTCAGAGCATTTACACGGAGTTTAAAAAATCACATTACCACAAAATATGCGGATTGTTGTTGTTTAGAGGACTGAATTTGTGGTGGCGGGTTCCTGAATTGTCTACAGCTGTACTAGTTAGCGTCCTTGATACCAGTGTTAAAAACACTGTTTAAAGGATTACAAATAAGAAATTTATTGTATTCGTTAATTGAAATTGAAATAAAGTATTTTCCGAGGTATTTTCAAAAAAAAAAATATGTAATTTTGTTAAAAATTTCAGTAAAAAAATATTTCTAAAAAAATATTGCGTCACTTATTTTCAGCCAACACCTACGAATGCTTATGGAAATTCGGCATACAGTATTTAGCATCTAAGCAATAGAATCAATTCATTTTCTAATTAATTCACGTTCTCTGCAATAAATATCCAAACTGGAACAAAAGTATTGAATACCTAGAGGAGGCTTTTTCGATTAATGCAAAATACGTTCATCATGCAGCTAGATTAAGTGGCATTTTAGCAAAATAAACTTGAAAAATTTGAAGACGTACATAATTAGTTATCTGGGTATTGCAGAAAAATAAACTTCAAAAAGTTCTATAATTATTGCTCTAGCAGAGCAGGTTCTGGTGTTGGAAAAATTCAACCTAGTGGGAATGTAGGCTAATCTCATGATTATAACTTACATAAGTTCAACTCACAGGTCCAAACAGGTTTTTATTTTAAACCCCAGACGTCCCGTTTTCTCGCGTAATGTGAAACACCAGCAACAGCTCAATGTCTCTAAGACAGCTAATCATCAACAACAACATCTCCAAGACACCTCTAAAACACCTCCAAGACAACTAAACAACAGCAACAACACCTTCAATGCACCTCCAAAACAACTAAACAACAACAAAAACACCTCCAAAACAACTAAACAACACCTCTAAAACACCTTCAAGACAACTAAACAACAACAACAGCTCCAACACATCTCCAAGGCATCCAACCAGTATACCTGTGTACTGTAGGTAGGTGCACAGCTGAAATAACCATTTTTTCATCCCCACGTTGAATGAGACAAGAGCAAAATACGGTTCCGAATGAATGCCTGAAAAAATTACAAACATCCAATTCTGAACTATATCTCCCCCTTTTGTCTCTACTGCAAGACATCAAGTTTGGGGAAGGTAATCGATTTTTATATCAATCAAAATAATCCTACACTTTAATACGAAAATTATTGCTTTATGTAAGTACATATATATAATTTATTTGCCTACTCGCATTCAGTTATTTCAAAGATTGATGACTCCTCTAGATTACTCTATAATCAAAAGTTAACCCAAAAAGCCTCATTCTTAGTATATTCTCCATTTTATTTTCAAATCGCGAGAGTTTCAAAAAAATCTCAAGGTAGAACAAAATTTGTAGGGATGAATCATAATGTTTACTGTAAACTATCTTAAAAAAATTATGAGCGCTCATGAACGAAAATGAAAATCTAAAATCGCTTCAATAATTCCAAAAAGTACTCACCTACTTATTCCCAATAATCACAGATAACTATGTAGCGCTACTTTGGTTTTCCAGGAGGAAAGCGGTTGATTTCGGAATTTTCGGAAAACTCGGGCGCCACCCTTAGGATTAATGTGGTTAAGGGCCCACGTGCTCTAGGTAGCTTTTAAACAGTGGAGACGGAAAACCAGGTGTCCCTACGCATTTCCCAAAAATGAAACACACAATCCAACCAAGAAAGTAGTTTTTTATTGACTACCCAATAATTTATAATACAAAAAGGAAATGCAAGAAAACTTAATTAAGATACAGGTTTAATAGAAGGAAATGCTAAGCGGAGAGTGAGGGGGAGCGAACGAAGTGCGTGTGCGTGACGGATTAGTCGCGTGAATTTAACGGTTCGAGATTACGGTACGGTGACGGTTACGGTAACGGTTAATCGGCAAAAGAAAGCTCCAGGAACCAGGATCGGTCCAGTATCTACACCGTCAGCTTGCAGGATTAGGCCTTTGGGCCTCGTGCGCGAATTTCTTACTCCGAGCAGAATGCAGGTCAGAGAGAATAGGTGTGAAGAGTAAAGAGCAATACCCTGGTCGTATCACAGCCCGTAGCCCTATTTACTCTGTCACGGAACGAACGGAGCTGCCCTGTTTATGTGTTCCAGCCCGCAGTTCCGGTCACTCCGTGCACAGAAGAGAGAAAGAAGAACTGTGTAGAATAAAGCGCGCCACCCTGATACCAGCCCGTAGCGTGCGTTATTCTGCCACGGAATGAACAGAGCTGCCCTGTTTATGTGTTCCAGCCCGCAGTTCCGGTCACTCCGTGCACAGAAAAGAGAAAGAAGGACTGTGTAGAATAAAGAGCGCTACCCTGTCACCAGCCCGTAGCGTCCTTTATTCTGTCACGGAAGGAACAGAGCTGCCCTGTCCGTATTCCAGCCAGCAGCTCCGGTCAACCCGTGTACAGAAGAGAGAAAGAAGAAATGTGTAGAATAAAGAGCGCCACCCTGTCACCAGCCCGTAGCGTCCTTTATTCTGTCACGGAAGGAACAGAGCTGCCCTGTCCGTATTCCAGCCAGCAGCTCCGGTCAACCCGTGTACAGAAGAGAGAAAGAAGAAATGTGTAGAATAAAGAGCGCTACCCTGTCACCAGCCCGTAGCGTCCTTTATTCTGTCACGGAAGGAGCAGAGCTGCCCTGTCCGTATTCCAGCCAGCAGCTCCGATCAACCCGTGTACAGAAGAGAGAAAGAAGAAATACCTGCATTCTTACCCGTACTTACATTAAACGGTCGGCTAACATCTGGCGTCGCGGCGCTGCTGACGGCGGTGGTTTTACCTTATCGGTCGGCTGCGGCAGGTCGGAGCGGTCTGGTAGGTCTGGTCGGTTTCGGAGCTCGGAGAGAAGTGACCAAACGCAGTGCGTGCTGCTATATTTATAAGCGGGAGGCACCGCGTCATGTCGTCGTCGATCGGCAGCGCAGATATCAGCGGTGGGGAATTGAGTTTTTGAAGCGCGTCGCGCACGTCGGTTTGTACTGGAGAGTGCTTTGCAACCGAGGTCACGCGTAGCCACAAAATATCAGTAGCAAATTAATTTAATTAACGGAAACGCGGATAAATTAGTAAAAATCTAGTAACCTACGTTACACACCCCCTCCTCTTCGGAAAAAATATTTTAACCTAAAATATTTTATTAAATTAATTGACTACAATTCAAATACCATTGAATTCCCTAAAACAAAAATAATAAAAATGAAAATAAACTCACTAAAAAAAACTCTTCTTCCAAAGCTTCTAGCTGTGGACGATCCATTGTGTCGAGGATGGTTACAACTGGTGGCTCCTCAGGCGCCCCCTGGCACCTCACCAGCGATTCGGTTTCACCCCGGAGCCGGCACGGCTCGTGTCGTGGCTCATTTGTCCATAAGGACATCCACAAACCCTGCAGGGCCGGAAACGGAGAAGGGTCTTGCAACAACGGTCCCCTTCTTCCACTGTCGCTTCGTCGGTATGCCTGCGGGTACTGGACCGTCTGGGTGGGAGACGAGTCCCTTCACTCCCTTCGGGTAGGGCACGGTGTCGGCGAGTGTCCGAACCAGATTGTTCGGATTCGGAACGGAGTCGTGCGGATTGTTTGTTACTTGGATTACCCGAGGAGCGGGGCCTGGAAGCTTCAGCTACCAAGCCGCCGACGGCTGCTTCCGGCGGAGAGGCCTTTGGCTTTTGTTTCGAGCACTGGCATTCTTTTGACATCCACCCCACGCGGCCGCAACGAGAACAAAACACCACTGGCTTGTTTTTGCAGGACTCCCGGCGGTGTCCAGGATGTCCACACCTCCAGCACAGACCGTGATCTACTGGTAAGTAGATGTCGTCGTTGGGGTGACGGGGGTTTGCGGTCGGCTTTCTAGCCGGGGTGTCGATTAGTTGTTGCGAAGGGTGGTCGGACGTTACGGATGACGACGGTGCGGATACGGATGCGGATGTCCGACGGTGTTTAGATGTTGTGGATGGCGGGCTAGGGGAGCGGCCGTATACGGTCTGTCCAAAAGGATCGTCGAAGGGGTCGAACTGGTCGAAGTCGGTATAGAACGGTTCTGGTGAGCGCCGTACGGGTTGGTCTATGGAATCAGCTCCCGAGTACAATGATTCGGTTCCAGCTTCGACTGTATCAATAGCGGGGATCATATCGGATACGGTAGACGGTGAGTCTTGCCTTGGAGCGGTTTTTAGCAGGGTGTTCGGTGACGGTAAATCTTCGGTATTCGGTAGCGGTAAATCTTCGGTATTCGGTGACGGTAAATCTTCGGTGTTCGGTGGCGGTAAATCATCGGTGTTCGGTGGCGGTAAGTCTTCGGTGTTCGGTAAATCTTCGGTGTTCGGTGGCGGTAAATCTTCGGTGAATGTCTCGGCGGATTCATGACGATTACGATCTAAAACGGAAGAGAAGGAAAATGCTTACACGTAAGCCGGCTTAAGGTCTTTAATGTGTATATGTCGGAGCTTTTTACCGGAACCGTCCCGTAAATCGTAAACCACGGGTGACACGACTTTTGTTACGGTATAAGGTCCGGAGTATTTCGGTGCTAGCTTTGCGGCAAATCCTTTAGCTGCGGAGGAGAGCGGATTCTCCTTTCTCATTACTTGATCTCCTACATGACATTTCCAATCTCGGCGGCGCAGGTTGTAGTTATGGCTCTGAGCCGTGAAGGCTCTGCCAAGATTGACACGGACGAGTTCAAAAACGTCCTGCAGTTGTTTCAAACGTCCAGATCGTGCGATGACGTCAGCAGGTTCGGTATCTTCCGGTTGAGCATCTTCCGGTACGGGATCACGGTATAACGCTTTGGGCGGATCTAGTTCTCGGCCAAAATTCAGGAAAGCTGGTGAAAATCCGGTTGAATCCTGTCGGGAACTATTCAGAGCGAAAGCGAGTTCCGACAGGTGGGCGTCCCATTTCCGGTGATTCTCGTCACAAAACTGGGCGATCATGACCTTAATTGTTTTGTTAGTGCGTTCTACAGGATTCGCTTGGGGAGTGTAGACTGGGGTAAGGCGGTGAGCGATACCCATTTCCTGTAGAAGCTCTTTGAACGGTCGGCCGGTATATTGGGTTCCATTATCCGTCAGGACAGTATGTGGACACCCAAATTTAGTGATCACCTGCTCGTAGAGAGCCTGTGTAACTGCTCTGGAAGTTGCTTGTCGGATCGGTCGGCACTCTACCCATTTTGTGAATCGGTCCTGGAACATAACCAGGAAGTTATTACCTTTCGAGGATCGAGGTAAAGGGCCTATCAGATCGGAAGTGACGGTTTCCCATGGTTGTCGGTTTCGGGACGGGTGCATCTTACCGGGAATCTGTTGTTGTGACGGCTTATACCGTTGGCAGGATTGACAGCTTCTAACATAGCGTGCTATATCTCTCATCATTCCTGGCCAATAGTATTTACGGCAAATTCTGGATGTGGTTTTGGCAATGCCTCGGTGTCCGGCCATAGGGGAGTCATGATTTTCTTCCATAATGGCCGGGCGGGCGTCTTTGGGAACGCAAAGTTTCCACGGATCGGATAATTCGGTTTCGGATAGATCGGTTAAGTCCCAGAAATGTCGGTATAGTTGCCCATTTTTAACACAAAAGTCTGGAAAGGCGGCGGAATTGTTTTCTACGGAAGTTTTCTTTGCCGTGTACCAAGCACACGGTGCGAAATTTTCTAGACTTAAAATCGGTTCCGGTTCGAGGTATTCCTCGCCAGGTATCGGGTCTCGGGATAGAGCATCAGCAACTTTATTGAGGACTCCTTTGCGGTATTTGATCTCAAAGTCAAATTGCTGTAGATAAATGCTCCAACGAGCTAGTCTTCCGGACGGACTTTTCATCGAATGCAGCCATTTCAAGCTTTGATGATCGGTAACGACGGTGAATCGGTAGCCTTCTAGATATGGTCGCATCTTCTCGATTCCCCAAACGATTGCGAGACACTCTTTTTCGGTGACGGAAAACTTTTTCTCTCCTGGACTGAGAGTACGGCTGGCGTAAGCTATGACATGGTCGCCATCGGTTCCATGTTGTATCAATGCCGCACCTAACCCATTATCGGATGCATCGGTCTGCAATACGAAAGGCTTCGAAAAATCGGGACAAGCCAATATTGGGGCTTCGGTGAGGCATGTTTTGAGTTTTTCGAAAGCCGCTTGTTCTACCTCGGTCCAAGTCCAGCGGACTCCTTTCTTGAGTAATCGGTTTACCGGGCTGGCTACTTGGGAAAAGTTCGGTACAAAACGGCGGTACCAAGAAGCCACGCCTAAAAAGCGTCTCAAGCCTCGAAGGTTGGTGGGAGCGGGAAGCTCACGAATGGCGGCAACTTTGTCTGGATCGGTTCGGATACCTTCGGAAGTCACAAGGTGACCAAGATAACGGAGGGAGCGTTTCCCAAATTCACATTTATCGGGATTTATTCTCAAATTGGCTTCCCTCAGACGACGGAATACCTCTGCCAAATTGTTGAGATGTTCCTCAAAAGTTTCGCCGAGAATAATGATATCGTCCAGATATGCAAAACAGAAATGATCTAATTCGGGTCCTATTATTCGGTCCATCAGTCTCTGAAATGTAGCAGGAGCGGAGTGTAATCCGAACGGCATTACACGAAACTGGTAAAGACCCATGCCGGGTACGGTAAAAGCGGTGACGGGTTTGCTACTTTCAGCTAGCGGTATTTGCCAATATCCTTGTTTTAAATCGATGCTAGAGATGTATCGAGCCCGGCGGAGTTTATCCAGAATGGCATTGATGAATGGCAAGGGGTATGCATCCTTTCTGGAAATGGCATTGACTTTCTGAAAGTCAATACAGAACCGGTACTTGCCATCTTTCTTTCGGACAATTACCACAGGAGAGCTCCACGGACTGGCGGACGGTTCGATGATTCCATCATCTAGCATTTTTTTAACTTCAGTGTTCACGATTTCTTGCATGCGTGGATTTTGCGGTCGGTAACGCTGCTTTATCGGTTCGGGATTTAGTAGATGGACATGGTGTTCTACTAAAGGTGTCGTGCCTTTAATTTGTTCAAACTTGGGCAATTGTTGATCTAAAAATTCGGTTAACCTTTGCTCTTCTGTTGGTGTTAAAACGAGGCTCGGTTTAGAATCTATGGGTCCGATAGGACTGCATAGGGTCGGAAACGGTAAAAGCTGATTGCCTAGGCGGACTTCCCCGGTACCTAGATCTAGATGGAACTGGTGGCGGTTTAAAATATCCATTCCAAGTACGATTTCGGATGTCAGCTTTGGGAAGTAGCTGAGGGATTCTACCAAGGTGATATCTCTGAATTTCAGCGGTATCTGATAGGCTTCGGAGATGTCAATTATACCACCATTGGCTACTTTAGCACTGCGGACAACCGGTGGTACTCTCGGGTAATGGTTCAGACGGCATATATCGGCAGCGATGTCCCCGATATACGAATTAGCAGCTCCGGTATCTATCAATGCTAAAAACGGGGCATCATCAATGTAGATGCATACATGAGGTCTAACGTCTGGGAGGCGAATCAAGTTCATTTCGTTCGGAACGGTTCGGGTATTAGGTGAGGTCTTCGGCGGACGGTGCTGGGCTGACCTCTGATTAGGACAGCACCTTCTTAGTTTCCCGAATGTGAACGTGAACGGTTGCAAGTGCAGTCTCGGGACATTACGCCATTTTTCCCGCAACGGGAGCAGAATAGCTTTGCAGTGCCTCGACACTCGGTTCTAAAGTGTCCGGTTTCCCCACATCTCCAGCAAAGCTGTCTTGTGGTTCGGTCATCTGCGTTATCGGACCTACGGTTTCGGTTGCCAAATTCCATTCGATTAGGCGTTTCGGTTCGGTCTGGTGTACGGGGTTGGGTTACGGAAAGACCAGCTGGTGGTGAATTCGCTCTTCGGGAAGTGAACGGGGCGGCCTTTAGCTCGGATAGTAAACTTTCAATTTCCCTTACGGTGCGGGAAAATGAAACCACATCGGTGACGTCACTTTTGCGAATATGCTGGCGGTAGTCGGGTAATAGATTCCTGTACAACCACTGAAGTTCTTGTTCTGGAGTTATGCCACCGTGCCTTCTGATAAGCGTCTGTAGATCGGTTATATAACGGTGCGGCGGTTCATGCGGTTTCTGAAGGCGGCGGCTAATTTCGATTTCTAGATCGGCGGCATAATTAATCGGAAAGTAAAAACTTCGGAAATCTCGCAGGAACTCATCCCAGGAATTCCAGTGTGCTCGGTTATTTCGGTACCATAGGGATGCATCCCCTTGTAAAATTTCGGGCATGTGTGGTAATAAACGGTCTATGGCAATCCCTTGGGAGGCACAAATTTCCTGGAGCCTTTCGATGAATGTCACTGGGTCGGTTCGACCATTGAAATTGACATTCCATTTCTGCACCTTCAGTGGTA
Source organism: Ceutorhynchus assimilis (assembly GCA_917834065.1). Taxonomy (NCBI): domain Eukaryota; kingdom Metazoa; phylum Arthropoda; class Insecta; order Coleoptera; family Curculionidae; genus Ceutorhynchus; species Ceutorhynchus assimilis. The sequence continues at coordinate 4,380,764 of OU892292.1, read as the reverse complement.
TTATCGGAGATCCGGATGTGACTGGAGAAGACAGCGGTCGGTGAACGGTAATAGTCGGTAGCGGCGGATTAGGTATTTGAGTTGTAACCGGCGTTCCAATATTTGCGGTACTGGTTTGAGCCTGGACAGCGGTACCACTTGCCTGCGTTGGATGCATACTGGCAAATGTCGGGAAGATGAACCCTGTCATAGTAGTCGGTGCTGGTGAAGCCTTTCCCTGGCGATAAAATGTTACCAGTCGCTTCTTCAACGTGTCAACGGTACCCGTAGTATCTAGTCCGAATTTATTTAGTTCCGCAGTCAGTTCATCCTTCTTTAATAGGTAGACAAAACCAACACGGCCATCGTTGGGATCGTACCAAGCGGGGTAAGTGGTTATGGATACACTAACGGGCGGATTCACTGGACTGGTTGTCACTACGGTAGAGGCGGCGGTATTCGGTGTACTAGTAACTGGTGGGTTGCCATTGTTGCCGGTGCCTCCTGGCATCGTAATTTGGTCGGTAAACGGTAGCGGAATATAGACTAAGGGCTCAAATGACAACGGCCTTCAGCGGCTAGTTAACAGCAGGTTCGTTAGCAGGCTTACGGTTACGGTTACACTCGGCGGTACGGTACGGTTAAGATTCGGAATGTTTTCGGCGGCGGTCGGAAGAAAAAAATAAAAATAAATAAAAATATTCAGGTGGACGGTGGCTCAAGACTGACCAAGTGATCAGGTTGACGGTCGGACGGTAAGTGTTTGGAAAATATTTCGGTGAACGATTGAGTCTAGAGTGGCCAAGTGATCACCTCGACGGTCGGGCGGTAAGTGTTTGAAAATATTTCGGTGGACGATTGAGTCTAGAGTGACCAACTGCTAAGGATGACGGTCGGACGGTAAGTGTCTGAAGTGCTCAAGTGATCAAGCGATCAGGTTGATGGTCGGACGGTGAGTGTCTGAAGTGCTCAAGTGATCAAGCGATCAGGTCGATGGTCGGACGGTGAGTGTGTGAATCTCGCTTAATCGTCTTGTCATATACTCCCTTGCGGTAGTAGGGAGAGGTTCGGCCACCAAAAGTTGGTGAGGAGTTTTACGGAAAACCTCGGAATTTTGAGAGATGTGGCAACCTCTGCAAGATACTGTTATTCCCTCCAGGGAATTAGACTCGGCAACCTCGAATTAGTCGGAAAAGATGTGTAACTCGGTTTGCGCATGCGCAAAATGAATCGGGCAGAAAAGGGGTTCGGTCTAGGTGGATCGGTTCTCGGATAGCGCAACTTCGTTCGGGCGGAAAAGGGGTTCGGTATAGATTGATCGGTTTTCGGAGAGTGCGGCTTCGTGAAACTGGCGGCGGATGGTTGGATTGTGTCTCACTACATTCGGGAGACTATTTACAGATGGAGAAATTGAAATCAGCTACCGTGGATTACGTGTAAAGGAGCGGATGCTCAGATTTTGGCCCGCGCATGCGTGCACAATACTTCCCAAAACGGAGGACTTCGGTCCAATACGGTACGGTTTACAGGAACTCTTTTTCCACGGTCGGACGGCATTGGTTAAGACTCTCAGGTCCTGGGGCGGATGATAAGGCACGCGCGGACCGGTCCCAAAAGGAGCGGTTTATTTGCTCCGGCGCTATGCGGTCTAGCAATCACATAAAAAATCGGTACGGTAACGGTCAGACCTACGGGTGTCGCCAAAACAAACGGCCTCTCGGTAGAAATGGGGACTGGTGATGACGTAATCCACTCGGTCATGTGCTGAAATCATGGACGTGCGCAGAACAGTCCCTGCTCGGGCGCCAAATTTGTAGCGCTACTTTGGTTTTCCAGGAGGAAAGCGGTTGATTTCGGAATTTTCGGAAAACTCGGGCGCCACCCTTAGGATTAATGTGGTTAAGGGCCCACGTGCTCTAGGTAGCTTTTAAACAGTGGAGACGGAAAACCAGGTGTCCCTACGCATTTCCCAAAAATGAAACACACAATCCAACCAAGAAAGTAGTTTTTTTATTGACTACCCAATAATTTATAATACAAAAAGGAAATGCAAGAAAACTTAATTAAGATACAGGTTTAATAGAAGGAAATGCTAAGCGGAGAGTGAGGGGGAGCGAACGAAGTGCGTGTGCGTGACGGATTAGTCGCGTGAATTTAACGGTTCGAGATTACGGTACGGTGACGGTTACGGTAACGGTTAATCGGCAAAAGAAAGCTCCAGGAACCAGGATCGGTCCAGTATCTACACCGTCAGCTTGCAGGATTAGGCCTTTGGGCCTCGTGCGCGAATTTCTTACTCCGAGCAGAATGCAGGTCAGAGAGAATAGGTGTGAAGAGTAAAGAGCAATACCCTGGTCGTATCACAGCCCGTAGCCCTATTTACTCTGTCACGGAACGAACGGAGCTGCCCTGTTTATGTGTTCCAGCCCGCAGTTCCGGTCACTCCGTGCACAGAAGAGAGAAAGAAGAACTGTGTAGAATAAAGCGCGCCACCCTGATACCAGCCCGTAGCGTGCGTTATTCTGCCACGGAATGAACAGAGCTGCCCTGTTTATGTGTTCCAGCCCGCAGTTCCGGTCACTCCGTGCACAGAAAAGAGAAAGAAGGACTGTGTAGAATAAAGAGCGCTACCCTGTCACCAGCCCGTAGCGTCCTTTATTCTGTCACGGAAGGAACAGAGCTGCCCTGTCCGTATTCCAGCCAGCAGCTCCGGTCAACCCGTGTACAGAAGAGAGAAAGAAGAAATGTGTAGAATAAAGAGCGCCACCCTGTCACCAGCCCGTAGCGTCCTTTATTCTGTCACGGAAGGAACAGAGCTGCCCTGTCCGTATTCCAGCCAGCAGCTCCGGTCAACCCGTGTACAGAAGAGAGAAAGAAGAAATGTGTAGAATAAAGAGCGCTACCCTGTCACCAGCCCGTAGCGTCCTTTATTCTGTCACGGAAGGAGCAGAGCTGCCCTGTCCGTATTCCAGCCAGCAGCTCCGATCAACCCGTGTACAGAAGAGAGAAAGAAGAAATACCTGCATTCTTACCCGTACTTACATTAAACGGTCGGCTAACATCTGGCGTCGCGGCGCTGCTGACGGCGGTGGTTTTACCTTATCGGTCGGCTGCGGCAGGTCGGAGCGGTCTGGTAGGTCTGGTCGGTTTCGGAGCTCGGAGAGAAGTGACCAAACGCAGTGCGTGCTGCTATATTTATAAGCGGGAGGCACCGCGTCATGTCGTCGTCGATCGGCAGCGCAGATATCAGCGGTGGGGAATTGAGTTTTTGAAGCGCGTCGCGCACGTCGGTTTGTACTGGAGAGTGCTTTGCAACCGAGGTCACGCGTAGCCACAAAATATCAGTAGCAAATTAATTTAATTAACGGAAACGCGGATAAATTAGTAAAAATCTAGTAACCTACGTTACAACTAGGTATGACACTTAAACAGAATGGTCCAACCGATTTCACATAAAAATTCCACCAGCGCGAAGAATTCAATATAAACGGCACTAGGTACTGATGCAAGCGAAGCAAGTTTTAAACTAAACTATAATAATTAAATAAAGGTTTAATTTCCAAGTTGTTTTTTCTACAAGCCAAGCCGCAAACACTTCCGTTACTGTGATAAGAATTTTTTGCCATATTAATTTGCTCTCTGAACTTGGAAAAAACGTTGATGGCGGTGTTGCAAGAGTATTTTTTTATCAGCAGAAAATCTACGAAAAGTGAACGCGAGAAAACAACTCTAATTATCGGATTTTTCGCTCGTTTTATGGCCTGTTTCAGGTTTGATATTAATAGAGAATTTTAACCTCGATTTCCACGGCCCCCTCATACCCCTGAAAAGCTTCAAAGGGGGTGTGACCCAAAAAGGAAAGTTTTTGTGCAAAAAAATCTAAGAATAAATATTTAAACAGCATTTTGCTACGATGATCCGTTTTCGAGTTAGGGTTCTATAATAATTTCTATAGCTAGCTTAGTGCAAGTACTGTCTGGAAGATCGCTAACCTGCACGGTAGGTCCTCCGATCTCCAAATGGATTCTAGACAGGTCTGTATACAGCTAAACAGGTCTAAAGACAGGTCTGTATACAGCTATACAGGTCTAGAGACAGGTCTGTATACAGCTATACAGGTCTAGAGACAGGTCTGTATACAGCTAAACAGGTCTATAGACAGGTCTGTATACAGCTAAACAGGTCTAGAGACAGGTCTGTATACAGCTATACAGGTCTAGAGACAGGTCTGTATACAGCTATACAGGTCTAGAGACAGGTCTGTATACAGCTAAACAGGTCTGTATACAGCTATACAGGTCTAGAGACAGGTCTGTATACAGCTAAACAGGTCTAGAGACAGGTCTGTATACAGCTAAACAGATCTAGAGACAGGTCTGTATACAGCTAAACAGCTCTAGAGACAGGTCTGTATATAGCTATACATGTCTATGTATACACCTATACAGGGCTAGAGACAGGCCTGTATACAGCAATGGTAAGCATGGGGTAGTTTGGGTTAGTTATAGGTTAGCATAGGACCCCCCCCACGTCGTTGGGTCAGTTACGAATCTTCCCTAACTGACCCAACGACGTGGGGGGGTCCTATGCTAACCTATAACTAACCCAAACTACCCCATGCTTACCATTGCTGTATACAGGCCTGTCTCTAGCCCTGTATAGGTGTATACATAGACATGTATAGCTATATACAGACCTGTCTCTAGAGCTGTTTAGCTGTATACAGACCTGTCTCTAGACCTGTATAGCTGTATACAGACCTGTCTCTAGACCTGTATAGCTGTATACAGACCTGTCTCTAGACCTGTTTAGCTGTATACAGACCTGTCTATAGACCTGTTTAGCTGTATACAGACCTGTCTCTAGACCTGTATAGCTGTATACAGACCTGTCTCTAGACCTGTATAGCTGTATACAGACCTGTCTTTAGACCTGTTTAGCTGTATACAGACCTGTCTAGAATCCATTTGGAGATCGGAGGACCTACCGTGCAGGTTAGCGATCTTCCAGACAGTACTTGCACTAAGCTAGCTATAGAAATTATTATAGAACCCTAACTCGAAAACGGATCATCGTAGCAAAATGCTGTTTAAATATTTATTCTTAGATTTTTTTGCACAAAAACTTTCCTTTTTGGGTCACACCCCCTTTGAAGCTTTTCAGGGGTATGAGGGGGCCGTGGAAATCGAGGTTAAAATTCTCTATTAATATCAAACCTGAAACAGGCCATAAAACGAGCGAAAAATCCGATAATTAGAGTTGTTTTCTCGCGTTCACTTTTCGTAGATTTTCTGCTGATAAAAAAATACTCTTGCAACACCGCCATCAACGTTTTTTCCAAGTTCAGAGAGCAAATTAATATGGCAAAAAATTCTTATCACAGTAACGGAAGTGTTTGCGGCTTGGCTTGTAGAAAAAACAACTTGGAAATTAAACCTTTATTTAATTATTATAGTTTAGTTTAAAACTTGCTTCGCTTGCATCAGTACCTAGTGCCGTTTATATTGAATTCTTCGCGCTGGTGGAATTTTTATGTGAAATCGGTTGGACCATTCTGTTTAAGTGTCATACCTAGTTGTAACGTAGGTTACTAGATTTTTACTAATTTATCCGCGTTTCCGTTAATTAAATTAATTTGCTACTGATATTTTGTGGCTACGCGTGACCTCGGTTGCAAAGCACTCTCCAGTACAAACCGACGTGCGCGACGCGCTTCAAAAACTCAATTCCCCACCGCTGATATCTGCGCTGCCGATCGACGACGACATGACGCGGTGCCTCCCGCTTATAAATATAGCAGCACGCACTGCGTTTGGTCACTTCTCTCCGAGCTCCGAAACCGACCAGACCTACCAGACCGCTCCGACCTGCCGCAGCCGACCGATAAGGTAAAACCACCGCCGTCAGCAGCGCCGCGACGCCAGATGTTAGCCGACCGTTTAATGTAAGTACGGGTAAGAATGCAGGTATTTCTTCTTTCTCTCTTCTGTACACGGGTTGATCGGAGCTGCTGGCTGGAATACGGACAGGGCAGCTCTGCTCCTTCCGTGACAGAATAAAGGACGCTACGGGCTGGTGACAGGGTAGCGCTCTTTATTCTACACATTTCTTCTTTCTCTCTTCTGTACACGGGTTGACCGGAGCTGCTGGCTGGAATACGGACAGGGCAGCTCTGTTCCTTCCGTGACAGAATAAAGGACGCTACGGGCTGGTGACAGGGTGGCGCTCTTTATTCTACACATTTCTTCTTTCTCTCTTCTGTACACGGGTTGACCGGAGCTGCTGGCTGGAATACGGACAGGGCAGCTCTGTTCCTTCCGTGACAGAATAAAGGACGCTACGGGCTGGTGACAGGGTAGCGCTCTTTATTCTACACAGTCCTTCTTTCTCTTTTCTGTGCACGGAGTGACCGGAACTGCGGGCTGGAACACATAAACAGGGCAGCTCTGTTCATTCCGTGGCAGAATAACGCACGCTACGGGCTGGTATCAGGGTGGCGCGCTTTATTCTACACAGTTCTTCTTTCTCTCTTCTGTGCACGGAGTGACCGGAACTGCGGGCTGGAACACATAAACAGGGCAGCTCCGTTCGTTCCGTGACAGAGTAAATAGGGCTACGGGCTGTGATACGACCAGGGTATTGCTCTTTACTCTTCACACCTATTCTCTCTGACCTGCATTCTGCTCGGAGTAAGAAATTCGCGCACGAGGCCCAAAGGCCTAATCCTGCAAGCTGACGGTGTAGATACTGGACCGATCCTGGTTCCTGGAGCTTTCTTTTGCCGATTAACCGTTACCGTAACCGTCACCGTACCGTAATCTCGAACCGTTAAATTCACGCGACTAATCCGTCACGCACACGCACTTCGTTCGCTCCCCCTCACTCTCCGCTTAGCATTTCCTTCTATTAAACCTGTATCTTAATTAAGTTTTCTTGCATTTCCTTTTTGTATTATAAATTATTGGGTAGTCAATAAAAAAACTACTTTCTTGGTTGGATTGTGTGTTTCATTTTTGGGAAATGCGTAGGGACACCTGGTTTTCCGTCTCCACTGTTTAAAAGCTACCTAGAGCACGTGGGCCCTTAACCACATTAATCCTAAGGGTGGCGCCCGAGTTTTCCGAAAATTCCGAAATCAACCGCTTTCCTCCTGGAAAACCAAAGTAGCGCTACAAATTTGGCGCCCGAGCAGGGACTGTTCTGCGCACGTCCATGATTTCAGCACATGACCGAGTGGATTACGTCATCACCAGTCCCCATTTCTACCGAGAGGCCGTTTGTTTTGGCGACACCCGTAGGTCTGACCGTTACCGTACCGATTTTTTATGTGATTGCTAGACCGCATAGCGCCGGAGCAAATAAACCGCTCCTTTTGGGACCGGTCCGCGCGTGCCTTATCATCCGCCCCAGGACCTGAGAGTCTTAACCAATGCCGTCCGACCGTGGAAAAAGAGTTCCTGTAAACCGTACCGTATTGGACCGAAGTCCTCCGTTTTGGGAAGTATTGTGCACGCATGCGCGGGCCAAAATCTGAGCATCCGCTCCTTTACACGTAATCCACGGTAGCTGATTTCAATTTCTCCATCTGTAAATAGTCTCCCGAATGTAGTGAGACACAATCCAACCATCCGCCGCCAGTTTCACGAAGCCGCACTCTCCGAAAACCGATCAATCTATACCGAACCCCTTTTCCGCCCGAACGAAGTTGCGCTATCCGAGAACCGATCCACCTAGACCGAACCCCTTTTCTGCCCGATTCATTTTGCGCATGCGCAAACCGAGTTACACATCTTTTCCGACTAATTCGAGGTTGCCGAGTCTAATTCCCTGGAGGGAATAACAGTATCTTGCAGAGGTTGCCACATCTCTCAAAATTCCGAGGTTTTCCGTAAAACTCCTCACCAACTTTTGGTGGCCGAACCTCTCCCTACTACCGCAAGGGAGTATATGACAAGACGATTAAGCGAGATTCACACACTCACCGTCCGACCATCGACCTGATCGCTTGATCACTTGAGCACTTCAGACACTCACCGTCCGACCATCAACCTGATCGCTTGATCACTTGAGCACTTCAGACACTTACCGTCCGACCGTCATCCTTAGCAGTTGGTCACTCTAGACTCAATCGTCCACCGAAATATTTTCAAACACTTACCGCCCGACCGTCGAGGTGATCACTTGGCCACTCTAGACTCAATCGTTCACCGAAATATTTTCCAAACACTTACCGTCCGACCGTCAACCTGATCACTTGGTCAGTCTTGAGCCACCGTCCACCTGAATATTTTTATTTATTTTTATTTTTTTCTTCCGACCGCCGCCGAAAACATTCCGAATCTTAACCGTACCGTACCGCCGAGTGTAACCGTAACCGTAAGCCTGCTAACGAACCTGCTGTTAACTAGCCGCTGAAGGCCGTTGTCATTTGAGCCCTTAGTCTATATTCCGCTACCGTTTACCGACCAAATTACGATGCCAGGAGGCACCGGCAACAATGGCAACCCACCAGTTACTAGTACACCGAATACCGCCGCCTCTACCGTAGTGACAACCAGTCCAGTGAATCCGCCCGTTAGTGTATCCATAACCACTTACCCCGCTTGGTACGATCCCAACGATGGCCGTGTTGGTTTTGTCTACCTATTAAAGAAGGATGAACTGACTGCGGAACTAAATAAATTCGGACTAGATACTACGGGTACCGTTGACACGTTGAAGAAGCGACTGGTAACATTTTATCGCCAGGGAAAGGCTTCACCAGCACCGACTACTATGACAGGGTTCATCTTCCCGACATTTGCCAGTATGCATCCAACGCAGGCAAGTGGTACCGCTGTCCAGGCTCAAACCAGTACCGCAAATATTGGAACGCCGGTTACAACTCAAATACCTAATCCGCCGCTACCGACTATTACCGTTCACCGACCGCTGTCTTCTCCAGTCACATCCGGATCTCCGATAATACCACTGAAGGTGCAGAAATGGAATGTCAATTTCAATGGTCGAACCGACCCAGTGACATTCATCGAAAGGCTCCAGGAAATTTGTGCCTCCCAAGGGATTGCCATAGACCGTTTATTACCACACATGCCCGAAATTTTACAAGGGGATGCATCCCTATGGTACCGAAATAACCGAGCACACTGGAATTCCTGGGATGAGTTCCTGCGAGATTTCCGAAGTTTTTACTTTCCGATTAATTATGCCGCCGATCTAGAAATCGAAATTAGCCGCCGCCTTCAGAAACCGCATGAACCGCCGCACCGTTATATAACCGATCTACAGACGCTTATCAGAAGGCACGGTGGCATAACTCCAGAACAAGAACTTCAGTGGTTGTACAGGAATCTATTACCCGACTACCGCCAGCATATTCGCAAAAGTGACGTCACCGATGTGGTTTCATTTTCCCGCACCGTAAGGGAAATTGAAAGTTTACTATCCGAGCTAAAGGCCGCCCCGTTCACTTCCCGAAGAGCGAATTCACCACCAGCTGGTCTTTCCGTAACCCAACCCCGTACACCAGACCGAACCGAAACGCCTAATCGAATGGAATTTGGCAACCGAAACCGTAGGTCCGATAACGCAGATGACCGAACCACAAGACAGCTTTGCTGGAGATGTGGGGAAACCGGACACTTTAGAACCGAGTGTCGAGGCACTGCAAAGCTATTCTGCTCCCGTTGCGGGAAAAATGGCGTAATGTCCCGAGACTGCACTTGCAACCGTTCACGTTCACATTCGGGAAACTAAGAAGGTGCTGTCCTAATCAGAGGTCAGCCCAGCACCGTCCGCCGAAGACCTCACCTAATACCCGAACCGTTCCGAACGAAATGAACTTGATTCGCCTCCCAGACGTTAGACCTCATGTATGCATCTACATTGATGATGCCCCGTTTTTAGCATTGATAGATACCGGAGCTGCTAATTCGTATATCGGGGACATCGCTGCCGATATATGCCGTCTGAACCATTACCCGAGAGTACCACCGGTTGTCCGCAGTGCTAAAGTAGCCAATGGTGGTATAATTGACATCTCCGAAGCCTATCAGATACCGCTGAAATTCAGAGATATCACCTTGGTAGAATCCCTCAGCTACTTCCCAAAGCTGACATCCGAAATCGTACTTGGAATGGATATTTTAAACCGCCACCAGTTCCATCTAGATCTAGGTACCGGGGAAGTCCGCCTAGGCAATCAGCTTTTACCGTTTCCGACCCTATGCAGTCCTATCGGACCCATAGATTCTAAACCGAGCCTCGTTTTAACACCAACAGAAGAGCAAAGGTTAACCGAATTTTTAGATCAACAATTGCCCAAGTTTGAACAAATTAAAGGCACGACACCTTTAGTAGAACACCATGTCCATCTACTAAATCCCGAACCGATAAAGCAGCGTTACCGACCGCAAAATCCACGCATGCAAGAAATCGTGAACACTGAAGTTAAAAAAATGCTAGATGATGGAATCATCGAACCGTCCGCCAGTCCGTGGAGCTCTCCTGTGGTAATTGTCCGAAAGAAAGATGGCAAGTACCGGTTCTGTATTGACTTTCAGAAAGTCAATGCCATTTCCAGAAAGGATGCATACCCCTTGCCATTCATCAATGCCATTCTGGATAAACTCCGCCGGGCTCGATACATCTCTAGCATCGATTTAAAACAAGGATATTGGCAAATACCGCTAGCTGAAAGTAGCAAACCCGTCACCGCTTTTACCGTACCCGGCATGGGTCTTTACCAGTTTCGTGTAATGCCGTTCGGATTACACTCCGCTCCTGCTACATTTCAGAGACTGATGGACCGAATAATAGGACCCGAATTAGATCATTTCTGTTTTGCATATCTGGACGATATCATTATTCTCGGCGAAACTTTTGAGGAACATCTCAACAATTTGGCAGAGGTATTCCGTCGTCTGAGGGAAGCCAATTTGAGAATAAATCCCGATAAATGTGAATTTGGGAAACGCTCCCTCCGTTATCTTGGTCACCTTGTGACTTCCGAAGGTATCCGAACCGATCCAGACAAAGTTGCCGCCATTCGTGAGCTTCCCGCTCCCACCAACCTTCGAGGCTTGAGACGCTTTTTAGGCGTGGCTTCTTGGTACCGCCGTTTTGTACCGAACTTTTCCCAAGTAGCCAGCCCGGTAAACCGATTACTCAAGAAAGGAGTCCGCTGGACTTGGACCGAGGTAGAACAAGCGGCTTTCGAAAAACTCAAAACATGCCTCACCGAAGCCCCAATATTGGCTTGTCCCGATTTTTCGAAGCCTTTCGTATTGCAGACCGATGCATCCGATAATGGGTTAGGTGCGGCATTGATACAACATGGAACCGATGGCGACCATGTCATAGCTTACGCCAGCCGTACTCTCAGTCCAGGAGAGAAAAAGTTTTCCGTCACCGAAAAAGAGTGTCTCGCAATCGTTTGGGGAATCGAGAAGATGCGACCATATCTAGAAGGCTACCGATTCACCGTCGTTACCGATCATCAAAGCTTGAAATGGCTGCATTCGATGAAAAGTCCGTCCGGAAGACTAGCTCGTTGGAGCATTTATCTACAGCAATTTGACTTTGAGATCAAATACCGCAAAGGAGTCCTCAATAAAGTTGCTGATGCTCTATCCCGAGACCCGATACCTGGCGAGGAATACCTCGAACCGGAACCGATTTTAAGTCTAGAAAATTTCGCACCGTGTGCTTGGTACACGGCAAAGAAAACTTCCGTAGAAAACAATTCCGCCGCCTTTCCAGACTTTTGTGTTAAAAATGGGCAACTATACCGACATTTCTGGGACTTAACCGATCTATCCGAAACCGAATTATCCGATCCGTGGAAACTTTGCGTTCCCAAAGACGCCCGCCCGGCCATTATGGAAGAAAATCATGACTCCCCTATGGCCGGACACCGAGGCATTGCCAAAACCACATCCAGAATTTGCCGTAAATACTATTGGCCAGGAATGATGAGAGATATAGCACGCTATGTTAGAAGCTGTCAATCCTGCCAACGGTATAAGCCGTCACAACAACAGATTCCCGGTAAGATGCACCCGTCCCGAAACCGACAACCATGGGAAACCGTCACTTCCGATCTGATAGGCCCTTTACCTCGATCCTCGAAAGGTAATAACTTCCTGGTTATGTTCCAGGACCGATTCACAAAATGGGTAGAGTGCCGACCGATCCGACAAGCAACTTCCAGAGCAGTTACACAGGCTCTCTACGAGCAGGTGATCACTAAATTTGGGTGTCCACATACTGTCCTGACGGATAATGGAACCCAATATACCGGCCGACCGTTCAAAGAGCTTCTACAGGAAATGGGTATCGCTCACCGCCTTACCCCAGTCTACACTCCCCAAGCGAATCCTGTAGAACGCACTAACAAAACAATTAAGGTCATGATCGCCCAGTTTTGTGACGAGAATCACCGGAAATGGGACGCCCACCTGTCGGAACTCGCTTTCGCTCTGAATAGTTCCCGACAGGATTCAACCGGATTTTCACCAGCTTTCCTGAATTTTGGCCGAGAACTAGATCCGCCCAAAGCGTTATACCGTGATCCCGTACCGGAAGATGCTCAACCGGAAGATACCGAACCTGCTGACGTCATCGCACGATCTGGACGTTTGAAACAACTGCAGGACGTTTTTGAACTCGTCCGTGTCAATCTTGGCAGAGCCTTCACGGCTCAGAGCCATAACTACAACCTGCGCCGCCGAGATTGGAAATGTCATGTAGGAGATCAAGTAATGAGAAAGGAGAATCCGCTCTCCTCCGCAGCTAAAGGATTTGCCGCAAAGCTAGCACCGAAATACTCCGGACCTTATACCGTAACAAAAGTCGTGTCACCCGTGGTTTACGATTTACGGGACGGTTCCGGTAAAAAGCTCCGACATATACACATTAAAGACCTTAAGCCGGCTTACGTGTAAGCATTTTCCTTCTCTTCCGTTTTAGATCGTAATCGTCATGAATCCGCCGAGACATTCACCGAAGATTTACCGCCACCGAACACCGAAGATTTACCGAACACCGAAGACTTACCGCCACCGAACACCGATGATTTACCGCCACCGAACACCGAAGATTTACCGTCACCGAATACCGAAGATTTACCGCTACCGAATACCGAAGATTTACCGTCACCGAACACCCTGCTAAAAACCGCTCCAAGGCAAGACTCACCGTCTACCGTATCCGATATGATCCCCGCTATTGATACAGTCGAAGCTGGAACCGAATCATTGTACTCGGGAGCTGATTCCATAGACCAACCCGTACGGCGCTCACCAGAACCGTTCTATACCGACTTCGACCAGTTCGACCCCTTCGACGATCCTTTTGGACAGACCGTATACGGCCGCTCCCCTAGCCCGCCATCCACAACATCTAAACACCGTCGGACATCCGCATCCGTATCCGCACCGTCGTCATCCGTAACGTCCGACCACCCTTCGCAACAACTAATCGACACCCCGGCTAGAAAGCCGACCGCAAACCCCCGTCACCCCAACGACGACATCTACTTACCAGTAGATCACGGTCTGTGCTGGAGGTGTGGACATCCTGGACACCGCCGGGAGTCCTGCAAAAACAAGCCAGTGGTGTTTTGTTCTCGTTGCGGCCGCGTGGGGTGGATGTCAAAAGAATGCCAGTGCTCGAAACAAAAGCCAAAGGCCTCTCCGCCGGAAGCAGCCGTCGGCGGCTTGGTAGCTGAAGCTTCCAGGCCCCGCTCCTCGGGTAATCCAAGTAACAAACAATCCGCACGACTCCGTTCCGAATCCGAACAATCTGGTTCGGACACTCGCCGACACCGTGCCCTACCCGAAGGGAGTGAAGGGACTCGTCTCCCACCCAGACGGTCCAGTACCCGCAGGCATACCGACGAAGCGACAGTGGAAGAAGGGGACCGTTGTTGCAAGACCCTTCTCCGTTTCCGGCCCTGCAGGGTTTGTGGATGTCCTTATGGACAAATGAGCCACGACACGAGCCGTGCCGGCTCCGGGGTGAAACCGAATCGCTGGTGAGGTGCCAGGGGGCGCCTGAGGAGCCACCAGTTGTAACCATCCTCGACACAATGGATCGTCCACAGCTAGAAGCTTTGGAAGAAGAGTTTTTTTTAGTGAGTTTATTTTCATTTTTATTATTTTTGTTTTAGGGAATTCAATGGTATTTGAATTGTAGTCAATTAATTTAATAAAATATTTTAGGTTAAAATATTTTTTCCGAAGAGGAGGGGGTGTGTAACGTAGGTTACTAGATTTTTACTAATTTATCCGCGTTTCCGTTAATTAAATTAATTTGCTACTGATATTTTGTGGCTACGCGTGACCTCGGTTGCAAAGCACTCTCCAGTACAAACCGACGTGCGCGACGCGCTTCAAAAACTCAATTCCCCACCGCTGATATCTGCGCTGCCGATCGACGACGACATGACGCGGTGCCTCCCGCTTATAAATATAGCAGCACGCACTGCGTTTGGTCACTTCTCTCCGAGCTCCGAAACCGACCAGACCTACCAGACCGCTCCGACCTGCCGCAGCCGACCGATAAGGTAAAACCACCGCCGTCAGCAGCGCCGCGACGCCAGATGTTAGCCGACCGTTTAATGTAAGTACGGGTAAGAATGCAGGTATTTCTTCTTTCTCTCTTCTGTACACGGG